>OX359264.1:10852500-11022500 GCA_947179155.2 Hedera helix
TTTAGTGTTTTTTTTATAACTTTTAGACGCACCCTCAGTTACCTTTAATTTGGTATCATTTAGTGAGATATTTGAATAATGACTTTATTTTCAATGGGTTTAGAAAGTTTGATTTTAGATATGGGTTAATGTAATAGAGTCGCTATTTGGTATAAGTTTAAATGGATGTACTAACCCATCCAAGTTTTAAGGTTTTGAAAATTAGATGACCCAAATATGACTCTATTACATTGGTCTGCAAGAAAGATTCATAGAGCTCAGGGGTTTGCTTAAGCAATGGAAAAGTGTTAGGCACGCTCCTGACTTTCGTGAATCATGGTTACCACTTTCCTAATATTTTTTCAAGTTTTTAAAGAATTATTTTACTGTGTGTTCTAAGTATGATGTGTCTATATATGTTGTGACATTCCATAGTGCATGTGTGTTGTGAGGTGAGTAAGTCCATTTTCATCTTAATGGGATTTAATTTGGCTAGAAAGGGACTTTTGATTTATTTTATTTATGATTTTCAGGAGTTTAGTTTCTAAACTCGTGTGTGTATTTTTTAAAGATTTGAGAGTTTGATTCCTAAACTCGTGAAGGCGTTTTTAAAAGAAGGTGAGTTTGGTTTCTAATTTTGGGAGCATTTTAAGAAATATGAGTTTGGTTTCTAAACTCATGTGTTTTCCAAAAGGGAGCTTGAGTTATTTCACAGAGGTACAAGAACGTGATTTAGAATTGGGGGGGGGGGGGGGGGGGATTTAATAGATCTTTATATATTTTAGTATAACTTTTTTATTTAAGCTCATTTACAAAATAATTAAGCAATTATATGCGCATCGAAATTAGTTTATTTGATAAATCTCCTTTCTGAACATTAATCTAAAAACACACAGTTCTATATTTGGTTTGCTAATGAAAATACATCACAAGTAGATATAACATTTATAACATATATGACATATATATGAAAGATAAAGAAATAGGTAAAGAGACATTGAAAACACATAAATTTTTAAGAGGTTCGGAGCCTGAATTACTTTTACTCATCTCTTCCACTCCACTGAGCAAGGATATTCCACTAAGGATAATCGGGCACAAAGTTCTTACAATTTTCCATAGGACACAAAGTCCTCTTCCATTAACAGGGGCTGATTCCACCGAATCAGGCGGGTATCTCCCGACTTACTCCACAGGACACAAAGTCGTCTCCCCTTAAAAGGGGCTGATTCCACTGAATCAGGCGGGTCTCACCCGACTTATACCACATGACACAAAGTTCTCTTCCCTCAACAGGAGCATGAGATTTTGAAGCCCTCAGTCTTTAGGACCCCTAACCTACCTTTTAGGGTCTGATTCCTCCGAATCAGGTGGGCCATTTCAGACTGTCTTTTGCTGTTGGTTATTGTTGATGTTGAGGGTTCTGCTAAGTTGGCGTTAAGATTTCTTTTGAAGAACTTGGCAGCTGAGAAATGATTCTATTGATCTTTAATCTCTATGAGCCCTCAGGATATCTCTATACAGCTTCTGGCTCTTGTATGGCTGAAATCATTCTTGATTGATCCTGCAAAGAGTAAAGTGATTTTGGGTTGATGATATTTTTGTTCAGTTGATCAATCTCTTCTACTTATACTCCTTCAATGTATAGACCAATCTTCTTTGTTCAGCTCTGACCGTTTCTTTCTCTTTGGCCTGATCTTTCTGTTGGTTGACTCTCTCATCTCCTATTTCTCTCTATTCACTTTATTGAATTTGAACTCTATTTATAGTTCTTTCTTTTGAGAATCTTCCCATTGAGATGTTACCATTTGCTCATTTAATACTCTGATATTGAAGATCTCTAATGTTGACATTTTAGAAGTGTCAGCTTTCTCTCTTTTAGGTAGTCACATTAGTTTGCTGGAATGGTAACCTTGTGGCCATTGTAGCTTATTCAAACTAGCTGTTAAATATGCCACATTCTGATCTTCATTTCAAGCTTTGGGTTAATAGTAATCACTTTTGAGCTTTCTCTTCTTCATATCTTTCCATTGTTAATCCTTTTTCTGAGTTGTCACACTCTACATTTTTCTTTACGACTTTTATTTTTCCGACTTCAGCTCTGCGACATTCAACATGTTTTCAGTTAAACGGTAATACCTAGGTACTCTACGATTTTTTCAGTCTTCAATTGTAAAGTGTTTTGCTCAGTTTAGCTTGCTCAACGATTCTTACGATGACTATACTTCTGTGTCTATAATTGCTCGATGATCTTGCTTTTGGCTATTCAACTTGCTACACATACTTAGTTCATTTCCTCAAAACTTCTCCTTCTTTGAACTTGGAGTTCTGTTTCTCTCAAGTTCTTTCTTCTTCTTCTTCTTGATCAGCTCCCCCTTATTTGGATACTTACTAATTGCAATGATGTGGACTCCACTTTGTCTCTGTTCAGTGCACTCCTTCTGCTGTAGTGAATTCCATATGTCGTCTTTTGATAAACTAGCTATTGCTGAATCATGCTCTGCTCCTTGTCTCCTTTAGTTAGTTTACCTCAGACTACTTCTTGCTGGAGAGTTCTTGGTAAGGACATCCCAATCATCCATCGTAGCGAATCTATTTTTTAGTGACATTGGCATTATAATCTCTAATAGGTATAACACTGATGCAACTTAACAATGATGTAAATCCACGTTCTGAAGTAGCTCAATGATAATGATTGACTCAATGATATGATAATATTCAATTCAGCTCTATTCTACGATCTTAAGTACTTTTGACTAGTTTAACACCTGTGAGCTTCCTGTCTTCACTTATTCTGCTAAAGCCTTTTGTCTTTGCTTTGCTGTGTCGAGCTTGCTTGACAAAACTCTATGAACTCTTTATTTGTGTTGATTTTGTGGAATGATCCTTGTTACTTCTTATTCTTTCTCCTGCTTTGAAGTAAGTCTGATCTTTCTAATTTGTGCTTAAGTATTCTTCTCTGACAGTTTATTGCTTAACACGGGGTCTCTTATAATCTCCATGTGGTTATTCTTTTCTTAGTGGCTCGGTCTTCTTCGTTGATCTTTTCTCCGTTCAACGATTCTTCTCTGTTCAGTACTCTACGATTTTCTCTTTATTTGACGATCTTGTCTTTTTCACTTCACTTGACGATTCTGCTCTTCACTCGACGATTTGAGAGTTATGGGTCATAGAGTTGAGCTTAATATATCTTGCTCAACGATCCTAGCTTACTAAACGACTTGGCCATTCTGCTTTATGAACTTTCAGTTTTTCTTTACTCTGACCTACTGTTCTTCAATCTCTGATCTTGTAATAATCGCGAATATTTTAACCTATATTAATGAAATTAATTATTGATGAATTATATTTTTGTGCAATTAAAATGAAATCATTGTGTGATAGTGTAATCTACTTGCTTATGTGACAAATAATTAAAGGAAGGTTCACTTAATGAATTATTTTAATTAATGGATCAACCTAAGGTGTTTAATATTGATTCATTGATAAGATTAGTAAGATATGTACTAACTCAATTAACTTGATTACTAGTGAGTCTAATTGAATTATGTAAATTAATTAACGTGGTTATTAATTAGTGTCAATGTGTAAAATAGTACTATTGTTAATTAATAGTCCAACTAGGAATTTATTAATAGTGGACTAACTCAATTAGTTTATTAAACAAGCCAATCCAAATTGGCCTAACATTGGTAAATATGGCAAGCCATATAGGTGGTCCAATGAAATAGGGTTGGGAGCCTAAGATGGATTTAATTAATAGCCCAAAGGATGCCCCATAATATATATATATATATATATATATATATATATATATATATATATATATATATATATATATATTTCTCTGTGTGTGTTGGGGGAATAATGGGGAGGGGAGCCGGCCATGGAGGGGCCCCACAAAAGGGTGGAACTGAAGAAAATTCCAGAAAATAGCAACCCCTAAATCCCTCCCAAATGCACATCAAATCCTTTAAAAAGTGGATCTAGGTTCCCTTAATTAATTAAGTTAATCAATGATCATTAGGGGATTAAGAAACTTAAGCATACTTAGAGGATGCCTATAAATAAAGGACCTCCCCAAGCTTGCAAGAGTCTTTAGTCATTTGGGTCATTTTCTTATAGAGAAAAAGAGAGAGGAGCTAGAGAGCATTGAGAGAAAAAAGGGAGAAAAACACATTTAGTTATTGAAATATTATAAAAGAAATACCAAGAGGGCTTGTGAGGGGTGGTTCAGTTGGGTCAAGAGCTGTGGTGGATGTCATCTAACACCATTTCTTACTTTGGAAAGCAAATAAGGAGAACCATCAAGAGCAAGAGGTATAACAATGCTAAAAACCCTAGTTTGCAAGCTTCTCTTGTGTTATATATGGTTTTAATGGTAGAAAATTAATTTCAAAGCTCTAAATATTTATATCCATTATAGATTAGTAAATATAGGGTTCAATGAGTTTAATATGTGTATTTATATGTATTTATTATGAAAATTTTTGCAAAAAACATGAAAAAAAGATTTTACCAGTAAACCCTAATCGTAAAGGGTGCTTTAAAGTTTTTTTCATTTTGAAACCTACAATTGATTTATATGTTTTTCTTTCTTCACATGTTAATTATTTAAGTTAAGAAAAAAACTTAGTTGGAATCATGTGAAAATGATTTAAAATGAGTGAGCTATGATTTTTGGAACCAAAGGAGTTTACTGTCAAAACCCTAACACCCAACAGTCTACTTTATGCTTATTTTTTGTGACCAAAACATGTCCAAAATTTTGATTCAACGATGGAATCTTATCTTTCAAGAAGATACAAATCCAACAAGACCAATTTGAGGTAATTTAAATTTGTAAATTTTATTTTATTCAAGTTTATGCAAAGGAAGCAAAATCAGAAGAAAAAAAAATTCCAAAATCCCTAACTACCAGCGCCGTGCTGTCGGATTTCAATGTAAATCCAGGCGTTGCAGTGCCGGTTCGGTTTTTCGGTTGGATCAATTTTCTGCTGGAAACGGGTTGGGCCAGTTCAGGCTGTTCGGATCCAGTTCTTGGGAAGAAATTTTTTTAATTTAATAAATAATATTATAAAATTTAATTTGGATAATTATTATATTATTATGTATTTATTAATGTTTTAAATTGATTAAAACCTTATTAAATTAATAATATTAGTAAATGACTAAATATGATTTAACACTAAATAATAATTAAACTATGTATTTATTATTTAAATAATGTTGAATAATAGAAAAAGATAATTAATTAATTATTATTTAATTGATTAATATTAAATAATAATTAAAGAATATTAAGGTAATAAACTTATTGTTTATTATTAAGGATGATTAACTAATTAATTATTATTTAATCAATATTAAATAATAATGAAAGAGGAATTAAGTAATAAATTAATTATTTATTATTTAATTAAGATTAAATAATAAGTATGGATAATTAATTAATTAATTATTATTTAAATAACATTAAATAATAATTAAAGAAGAATAAAATTAATAATCTAATTATTTATTATTTAACTAACATTAAATAATAAGTAAAGATAATTAATTAATTATTATTTAATTAACCTTAAATAATAATTAAAAAGGGTTAAAAATAATAAACTAATTATTTATTATTTAATTAAGATTAAGTAATATGTAAGGACGATTAAATATTTAATTATTATTTATTTAAAATTAAATAATAGGTAAAGGAGATTAAGGTTAATAAACTTATTATTTAATTAACATTAAATAATAAGTATAAATCATTAATTAATTATTATTTAATTAAGATTAAATATTAATTAAAGGGGAATGTAGTTAGCAAAATACTTAATAGCTTTTAAATAATTAATTATTGTACAACAATAATTAAGGATAGTTATAATTTATTATTTAAATAATGTTTAAAAATAAATGAGGTAATGAAACAATTATAATGAATTGTTTATGAGTTTAAATAATTATATAAAGATGTTTAAAGCTTAAATAAGTCAATATTACTTAAAGAGAAGTAATATATGACGGTTAAATTATTACCTAAATAAAACTAAGTGTATTAATAAGGTTAAGTGTTAAATCATTTACCTAAATAAAACTAAGCGTATTAATAAGGTTAAGTGATATGAAATTATTTACAATGTACTGTGTGATGATTATCGGTGATTAGATGCTAGGTATTTAGTAAACTTAAATATTTAAGTGCACGGTTATATGTGGTACTAATTGATAGGCTGACGTTATCAATGTTAGGTTTTTCAAAATGAGTCTAATTAAACTGAATTAGCAGTACGTCGTGAACAAAACAAGTTCTCTATCTTTACTCAAATTTATAATAAGCCAGTTTCCTAACTCTATCTTGAGTTATTATTTTCAAGCATGCAAGTGGATTAATGGTTGAAAATTATTCCACATCAATAATTAATGCTACAGTACATTGGAATTCTTTTATATTATTGAACTACAGGTTATTAAAGTTCTTCCATTCATGAACTGATTTAAAATACTCTATGCTAATTATTTCCGCTAGACATTTGTATGATAATATAAAAGCTATCTAAGCCAGTTGTTGGTAGTGGTGCACAAATGGCCTACGGCCCGACCTTGGTTCGGCCTAGGCCCGACCTGGTCAAGGCCTGACCTAACTCGGCCTGACCTGAAGGCCACGAACAGACTACATTTTTTTGGCTCAGATCCGGCCTGGCCTGACCTGCCAATAAGCCCGGCCTGGGGCCTGGCTTGAGGCCTGGCCCGACCTGGGGTCTGGCCTAGCCTGACCTGGCCTGGTTCACCCAAAACTCGGTCTGACCTGCTAATTTTCTTTATTCGCTACTTCCATTCTTCTACTGCAGACGAAAACTTCATCTTTGTGACAACTCATTCAATAAACAAAATAAAATTGACGTATTTTAATACGTTCATTCATGTATATTTGTTTATATACGAATAAGGAAATCTATGAAAATACATTGACTAGTATAATATATAAGAATTTTTCTTACCTAGCTAGTAACCTACACTTCTTACAAATCTTTCATTGCATCTTTATTTTAATAAATACTTAGTGTAACAACTACAAAGTCATTTGCAAAATAATAATAATAATAAAAAAGATATTTTTCATTATTGTAATTTGAAAGCTGTAACTTATAACTTGTAACTTGTAATACATTACTTTTAACTAACATATCAATTAAGTTTAAAATTTTAATTGGTGTTTTAATAATATTTAAAATTACTAAAAATTATTTGAACAGATCGAATCAGACTGGACTGGCCTGGCCTGACCTGCCCTGCAGGCCTTAACAAGCCCTTTTTTTTAGCGCCAAGCCCGGCCCGGCCTGACCTGCAGGCCAAAAGTCAAAGGCCCGGCCTGAGCTGATCAATAACTAAGGCCTGACAGGCCTAGGCCGGGCCAGGCTGGCCTGTTGTGCATGCCTAGTTGTTGGTGCGAAATCTTGGTCTGAGAGAGCAACCCTTGATAGGGGAGAATTATAATTGTCGGTTATTTGATAAAGGCAGGACTAAATGGTATGCATACACATGGTGTACAAGCGGCTGATCCCCTCAAGTACAATATGACCGTTAAAAATATAAAAGGGTCATTCGAATGATTGATTCCTTGGGTATGTTCACGATCCATTAGACTATTCAGCAATAAATAATCAATATTTATTTATTCAATTGAAAATTTATTATGTCATTTAGTTATTTCATCATTAAATTTAAATTGATTCATTCAGTTGTTATTCTTATTCATTCTTGATATTCTTTCATTTATTTTAAACTTATTGAGCGAAGTCATAGCTCACATTTACTATAGATCATGAAATAAATTGCAGTCAAACCAGAAACTTTCGGGAAGGATAAAGGCAAAGGTAAAGGTAAGGCGTAGCTGATTTCATGTTTAGTTAGTTTATTTATGTCTAACTTATGTAACACGAACCCTACTTGATATTTTGTAATTCGTGATGTATTTATTTTAAGGTTTAGACCTTGGGATTAGCGAACCATGTATTAATGAACAACATATGTTTATTTTATTCCGCATTAGTTCTTATATATTGTTTGGAGGTGTTTTGTCGTGAGCACAAATTCGGGGTATTTTAACCCGAATTTAGGGGTGTCATAGATCTGCCTCCTTTTTGATTCTGTTGCTTCTCTGTTGGTCTTAAGCCTAGTCTATTACATTCTGATAACACTATGTATTTAGATTTAATATAACAAATTTAATCCCTAATGTCCTTTTATACTAATATTCTTTTCAGGACAATACAAAGTTTATCTTTTAGATCAACCTAACAAGTTTGATCCCTAACCTAGTCTATCTTTTCAGTTTGGATCAACCTAATACTTTTGATCCTTAAGTTCTTTTACAATGATTGTTCTTTTAAGAACTGTACAAAGTAAATAAATGTTTATACATTTGCATTTATTCTCGTAATTATTTTACTTTCTTTTAAATATTATCCATTGTTCTTTTAACACAAACAATATCAACTGAAGCAAATAACAAATGTACACACATAACAACTAACACATACGCAAATTAATACATCATTACAACATTGTTTTGTCATCATTAAATTCACACAAACTAACACATAACTGTGCTAATAGTTTACTTTCAAAACTTGTGTTTTCTAAGGAAAGTTTGGTTGGTTTCTAAACTCGAGTTTAAAATGTGAGTTTGATTTACAAACTCATGTGTTTTTAAAAAGGGAGTTTGGTTTTCAAGGTGTTCTCAAAGTAGCTTTTCAAAATGCTTTTTCAAAAATGTGTTTTTCGAAAGGCGTTTTATAAAAGTGATTTTTTAAGTGTGTTTTCATAAGTGATATTCTCAAAGATATTTTTAGTTTATCAAAAGTCCCTTTTAAGAATTTAATTTTTACCCTTGAAATTGCTTCATTTTAAAAAGTTTTTAGTTTTTTGAAAATCATTTTTTATTACCAAAGCAAGTAAATGGGGTAGGTCCAACTTAGGGTATGACAACCATTACATTGAACCCATCACCAAGCTATGCTAATTTTTACTATTTAGGCATTAAACTCCGCGTTGAAAGGTAAAAGTAACCCAAATGATTTTAAGACCCATATGTGATTTACAAGCACCAATAGCCATGTACAAGTCCAAATTCAAATGTTCATGATGGGAGGAAGATCATAATTCCTCCAAATATGAATTTGGAAGCCTTAGGTTTCCTCATAGGCTCACAATTTCACCAAATTTACATCAATTTAAATGCAAAGTCAATAATTAGAAGAGGACCCCACTTTTCCTAAATATGAATTTAGAAGTCTTGGGCCTCTTCATATACTCACAAACAAGGAACTATTCAAAAATAAAGTAATTACATAAATCTAATTTCTAAATCTATCATGGGCTAGGCTTAATTCAAATGGATATGGATCCATGAGCCTTAAATTCACCTAGGATAATTTTCAATTGAAAAATAATTCAACAATTCAAATACTAATACTCACGTACAATTCAAATATTCATATAATATAGTTGAGGTGGAGAGAATGATATAAGGATAAACAATCCAATAAAATTGAGGGAACTAGAATTGATCCTCGCTAGTATTATAGACGAAGGTATGTGCCTTGAATAAAGTTCCACCTTTTCTTTGATACGTGGTTTCAATAAAATTGAGGGAATAAGGATTGAGCCGTTGGTATAGCCGCGGGTTAGGCTCAAATCCTAAGGTCGTGCACATGAGTTTGCTTTGGCGCATTTTCTCTCTTCTCTCTCCTGGGGTTTTCTTGTTTGTGCTTTATTTATGCTGTGTTTTTTCAAATTTTACCCATTATAATGTGTTGTTTTATTTTTATAGAAAGAAAGTGAAGTTCTGGTGTCTATACATTGTTCCTTGCAGTCATTAGATCCTACGGCTGCTTTTTGCCCAGCGGTACTACCCCCTCTGGTAACCGGTTGATGGTTACTCTAGGTGGAGGTTCTAGGCTAGTTTGGGGGAATGAAGATGGATAATTCCAGATATATATATATAAATAATACTGTGTTGGTAACTAAATAAAAACTTCAGTATATATATATATATATACTGAAGAAGCTTTTTTTATTTAGTTATCAACACTATATTATTATTGTTACATATTTCTATCTAAAAAATTGAAATAAATTGTTCAAACTATCACTGTTCAAAATAGGCAATAAGAAAATATTGTCTTGCTTATTTTATTTTATTTTTTATAAAAAAAAATATGTCAAAATGTATGATAAACAAGCCTTAATGTCATTGTATATATTTGTAATTATGTGTATACAAAATATAAGACTATTGAACTATATTTCTGAGAAACTGTCGAGTCGAACCTCCCTATACTCATCAATCTTTCCTTTCTTATTTTTTAGTGAGGGAGGGTAATTAATGAATATATTAAAGAAAATGGCCAATCAAAATTAATTTCAAAAAGAGAGTGAGGTTGCTGAGTCAACTAACTCGTGCTGCAGCTGTGCCTACAAAAACTATTAAGTCGGTTAAATCCGATGCTAATAAGGTTAAGGTAAATTGTGATGTCTCAGTTTGAGGGAATAGGTTTGTGATAGTCATCCGATGGGTTGATTTTGCGAGCACGTGTACACGAATATCAGGGAGTATTATTTTGATCGATTGTTCGGAGGCTCTTGTAATTAGAGATGCTATTGATTTTCGCAAGCAACATAGATATTTAATGGAGTACCATTGTTGAAAGTGACTGCTGTATAGTGACGGACGCCACGCCTTATTTGTAGATTGTGGAAGATTATTTTGTACACTGTCGTTAAGATTTTTATCCGGCCTTTTTCATAAACAATTTTATAAGATTGTTGCAGGGTTACAGGCGAATAATTTTCTCAAAATACAACTAAACATTAGTGAATTATTGCAAATAGCAAATTTGAAATAATCCTAACGAATTCTATTTTGAATTGGTGAGAAAGAGGCATTGATTTTGAGAGAAAAAAAGTTAGAAAACTTGTTAGAAAATGTGTCAAATGACAAGTGACTATGCCTTTTTATAGACTTCTAAAAACAGCCAAAGGTCGTAACTATTCACAAATAATCAATATCTTTCGATTATTTATATTTATTCCAATAGTCACGATCCTAAGAGCATTCGTATTTATTGATGAAAAGATGCGACTCTTAATTAATCAAATAGACATGTCTTTTTTAAAATAATAATCAATCATATTTTCATTAAATAAAAATTCAACAATCCCCACTTTGATTATAATTTCAGAAATAAACACACCAAAAGCATATGATTTTAATAAAATCATTTAAGATAATAATGCTAACTATCTCTCAATCTTATATGCATAAAGCAAGATTACTTTTAGGCTTAAATTTTTTCCTTAGTGTAAGTTACTCAAAGTAAAATCAAAATGAAAGGGCTCTGCACGATTGCCCAACATTTCTATGGGATTGAACTACAATTACCACACACACACAATTCTCCTAATTCGGTGAGAATTCTTACTTTAGTAGCACTATTAAAGCCATGTGCTTGATCTTGGTTTCATGAACCTCTAAAGGGCAAACCATAACTCTTACGTAGAAGTGGCATCACTTCTATGTTCATATATGTTAAATTCTTTGCATTTTCGTTACTTGAATGTCTTCATGAACTTCATTAAGAGTTTTAACTCGCCTCAGATTACGTAACGGATAATACTATCGCCTACTATCTTTACTACATTTGGGACTATAGGAGATAGTATCAACTATCAATCACAATAATTTGTTGTTACCCATTGTTGGGGTAAAAATATCTGGGTGATGACTCATCCTTAGAAGTCTGATATTTGTGCAAGTGGATGGATGAAGTTAGAGTCACCTTGAAATGTGTACTAGTGGAAAAAAATGTAATACCCATTACACCTTTATTCCACCGCCTAGGACTAAAGACCATTACTATTAATTGATATTCCTACAGGGCGTAAGAGAGGATCTATTATCAGAAGAAGTCAGTGAACATGCAACACCACAAAATATACACGACATCATAAGGAGGATATACATATACTTTTATACAATTATCATCTTCTCATATACACAAAACACTAAAACTCAGAGATATATAGTTCAACCAAAATCTACCATTACACATCGATATATACAGAGTTATATTGATATACAACGTTGGGCAACAAGCACCATCAATACACATCGTTAAAGATCGAAGGGTAGTGATATACACCACGTGTGTTGAGAACTATTGTTGTTCTTCGTTACAAATTAATATATATCGACATGTATCGATATACGCCAGCATACATCGAGGTGGTAACCATACTCCAGCTCGGAGGGAGCTCGATTTGTATCTCAGTAAACGCTTCATTTGTATTCTCCATATTATAGTAGATTTCTAAGATATCTTCCGTGGTTTTTCCCGATTGGGTTTCCACGTAAAAATCTTTGTGTGTTATTATTTTTTGTATTTACTTGATCAAACATCAATCATTCCAGCGTGATTAAGGCTATCCATTGATGACGCATTTGGGTTAGCCGCCCCAGTGATTTTGACAACACGTCTAGAATTTGGCGTCAACACCCATTAAAATCTAAGGACTATAGGTATTCCTTAGAGTTAGATTGGGTTGCCATTAGAGCTGACTAATAATTTGTTTGAATCTTGATTCTCTAGAAATATCTAAAGAGTGTCTTGATAAATGAACCCATTAAGTCGTTTTTCAAAGATTATAATTATGATACCAACTGTCTCATACGCATGTCTAAGACTTTTATATGCCTAGGTTTGCCATGTTAAGTAATATTATATGTTTTATGCATAATTAATTTCATTATCACAATATAATGTAATAAGCAACACTGAAAATGACCACACTTTGGTGGCTTAATAACAAATGTCAATTTCAATTTGCTTTGCTCATCTCATTAGAGCAATGCATTTTACTTCCTACTTCAAGTAATTATATCTCCATTCGAGTATGCATCCACGTGTGGAAATTGTCTTACTTATTGAAGAAATCATACTCCCATTTTGGGTTCAAGACCCCATTATGAGTGTATATCCACCCACTCGTGGATTTTATTTATTTGATAAATTTCAATAACATTTTGCTACAAAATGTACTCCACAAAATTATCCAATTTCTCATATGTTATTGTTAACGCTTAAATTTGTTCGTACGTTCAACCACCAGTTTGAACGTGAACTTGCACAGAGAAAACAGTAGTACTTGACAACTTGGGCCATTAGAGGATACTTCCGGTGTGAAAGTAAGTACATAGTTTAAGATGTGTTAACAATGAAGGTTGTAATATTTAGTAGGCTAGAATCATGTATATTCGTACTTTTATTGTTAATCTTACATTTATAGTATCCACCTTGCTCAACAGAATCATAACTCCTAATAGGAATCATGTAATAGAGATCCTGTTAGAGAAGGTTGTTGTTTTTCAGAGGCACTAAGAGATCTATAATTGGGGGTTGAATAGATCTTTTAAAAAAAACTTTGCTTTAAAATAAGGATTACTAGATTATAAATTAAGTAAGTTAATTTATTTAAGCACACCAGAATAATAGTTTGAAAATCCCCTTCAAAGATTTAATGAAATTCCCAGTTATGAATTTAGTTAATATTGTAGAAGTAAGTCACAAACAAATATAAAGTATGATGCTGGAATGTAAGTGCAGAAAGTAAAAGAGACATAAATTTTATGTGGTTCGGAGCACAAAGATCTCCTAATCCACTCTTCTGTACTTTAGGCAGGGAATCCACTAAGGATGGGGGATCACTAAGATCTATTACACTCAGTTAAATTACTAAGATTCCTTCAAGTCACTAAGACTCGACATATGTCACTGAGACTAGTTCACGAAGAACTTTATAAGTCACTAAGAATTGGTTACAACAAGATCACTAAGACATGTAATCACAAAGAAAATGAGATTTTAGATTTGCTGCTAAGTAGCCTTAAGCACGATTTAAAATGCCTTAGCAGCAGAATAAGTTGTTCTTGATCGTAGAGTAGAGCTCTAGAGTTTTTGACAACAATTCGGTTTGATGTTCGTTCCTTCCTTACTTTTGGATTGAATCCTGATGTCCTTTTATAGAAGACCTTGGGTTTTTTCCATTGATAAGTAGCTAATGCTCATTTAATGCCTTTATCGTAAAAGATCTCTGATGTTGACATTTGGGGAGTATGTGTCAGCTTGCTTTCTACCATGATGTCACATTAGTTTGCTAAAGTGACAACCATGTGGCTGATGTCACTTGGTCAAAATAGTTATTAGACACATCTTTATTTGACTTTCATTTTAAACTTTAGATGATTAGCAAACATCTTGGAATCTTCACCCTTCCAGTCTTCTTGATGTCATTCCAATGTCAGATCGATCATACTCTACGATTTTCTTGATTATAGTGTTCCTTGGCGGTCGTAGAGTATTTGTCTTGGCTGAATTTACGAACTGTGAGCTCTACAATCAACATACTCTATGATTCTTTAACTCTACGAAATGTATTATGCCTTACGAACTTAGAGCTAACTCTGTGATGTTTATTTCGCTTTACAAATTCAAAGTTAACTCTATGATCTTCATCTTACCTTATAATTTCAAAGTTGACTCTACGAGCTTGTCTTGCTTTACTAATTATGCGATCCTTATTTAGCCTTATGAACTTAAGGTGACCTCTATGATCATTCGGTCATTGAACAACTTTTTGATTTCCTATAATCTATACATTCAATTCATTCATAGATCAACCTAACAAATTTGATCTTCTACTCTAAATCCTTGTACATCAATTTTAAACCTAAGCACTTCACAAAAGCTACTGGATACACATTATCAATCTTATCAAATCATTTAAATATGCATTTGCATTAACAAAAGCCAACTGTCATGCCAATTTATATTGTACATGTTAACTAGTTAGTATCCAAAGTGATGCAGCAGTGAATCTAAGCCTATCGACTTAGGAGTCATCATGTGTGCGGGCTAGGCCTAATGGGTTGTCGGGATAAGGCCCAATATGGGCAACCTATTTGTTGTGCTAGTAAATACGCAGTCCAACATTGTCATCCACTCCTTCAACATGTGAAATGAGGTGAAGGAGTAGAGAAAAAAGGCTTCGGGAGCCCAAAAGGCTTTTAGGACTGACGACAGTAGGCTTCGAAAGTAAGAAGACTGCTAAGATCGAAGGAGTCTAAAGACTACAAAATCGAATATAGAGAGCTTTAGGAGTCTGAAGACTACTAAGATTTAAGACGATACTTAGAAAGGAAACGATTTGCTTAGGCTTAGGCTAGTTGGGTATCCACTGAGTCTATATAGACTTCTAAGAAGTTGGTTTTGACCCAAATAACAATCTAGGCCCAATTTTAAAATTTAAAAAGGGGTTCCATGATCTGATTTTACCTAGGCATGTAAAGAATTTCAATCAATTTTAGAGGGAAAATCTCCAGTACATGGATGTGAATATAGTAGATCATGTGTCACTACTTCTCCCAATCGTCAGATCGTGGTCGATTAAACTGTTGATTCTGTGGTTTAAGTAGAGAGAGAGATAACTATAGCCCATTCACTTTAGCAATTTTTGAAATCCTTAAAGTGAGATAATATAACCTAAACCTCCGTTAGGTAGCAGAATCTGTGTCAATCGTCCCTTCCACCTCTATGTCTCCTATATTCTTAGTAAGATTCATCTGTCCTCATTATTACTTTTAAATGTCTAGCTCCTCTAAAAATTTTGTTCATCTTCCTCTTCTCGTGCTGAAGATGAAGTTACGGTGGTGATACCGAGGATCCCTCATAGACAAAGTTACAAGCTCCTGGGAGTAGAGTGGGTTTGGACCCCAAAAGATGTAGAGTTGCAGAATATGATTAAATACGCTAAAGATATGTATAGGAGTACAAATACCCCTTCAGAGATTTCTGATGTGGATATAGAGTTGTTGAAGACAAAGTCCTATATCCCTGAAGATTACAAGGTTAGGAAGCCTCACAAAGAGGAGATAATATATTGACAGCCTGAAAGTGGGTGGATTGTCATCTCCAGACAATTCCTCCTTTTCGACCTTCGTTTTCCTCTCCAAGAATTTGTCCTCGAGCTTCTTCATTCTGGTGGTCTTAGTTTAAACACATTGTTCCCCAACTCATACATCCATCTTCATAGTTTCGTGGCTTTCTGCCATTCACAGGGCGTTAAGTCCTCTTTAAATTTTTTGTACTAGTTTTTCTCCATTGGTGCCTGCAAGGAGAACGAGTTCTACTAGTTTAACAAACAAGTAGGAAAAGATGTCCTGATGGGAACCCCTTCGAGCAATGAAGGGTGGCATGGGGACTAGTGCTTTATCAAGGGCCCAAACACTGAGTTTATTGCTCCCTGATGTGAGTCAAATCGAACCCAACTAAACCTTATTAAAGTTAATAAGGTCAGATTAGGGGAGTTTGAGGCTTTATATTCTAAGAGGCCTTCAACTAAGGATAATAGAGAGGTCTTGAACTATCAGTACTGGTTGTTCAGCTATAATTATGAGTGTATAACTTTCTTTGTAAAATGTATACTTATGTTTGATTATTTTGACACTGACTTTTTTATTGTCTTGATTGTAGTGGCCAATCAGTCGAAGAAGGCTCTGAATAAGGCTATCTTGGAAGTAACTAGGGTGCCCAGAAAACCTATGACCCACGTTGAGAAGCTCAATTTAGCCCAAAAACTATAGGGGAAATGTAATGACCACAAATTTCATGTCACATTGTAATTAGAATTAAGTATTAATTAACAATGAATTTAAATTCTTGTGTTAATTAATTGTGCACGTATGTGATTGAATGATTATATTAATGTATTTGTATATTCATTTAATTATTAAAGAGAAGATAATGAGTTAATAAAGTAATTAATTAAAGAATATATTAAATAATGTAATTTAAAATAAACTAGTTAACCTAGTAGCCTAATTAATTTTAATAAAGTAAGTCTAATTGAATTATGAGTTTAATTAATTGATTTACCAATTAAAGTCCAAAAAAATTAATTTAGAAGTCCATCGAATTATTGAAATAACTAGTTCATGTAATGAGACCATGATTTAATTAAACTAGCTCAATGCTTAACTTAATTTCAAGTATCATGAGTTAGTTAGTGTTAGTTTAATAAAATGAATTAATTGAGCTCAATCAAATTAATATGATGAATCCAATTAAATTAATTCAAAAGTCCAACTTAGAGCCTAACACAAAGTCAAAAGGATGGTCAATGGTTATACAAGTTGGTGATTATATATATATATATATATATATTACCAATTAAGACGTAAAGAAAAATAAAAAATGGGAGAAAATAGAATAAGGTGGCCAACCATGTGAGGGGGCACCCACTTGGGGTGCATTTCTCCAAGCTTTCTTAAGAAGCCACCCTACATCACTATTCTCCATTGCATGCTAGTAAGCCTATTTGAGGTGTACTTGATGTGTATACTTACACACATTGTAAGTATACATTTTTACTAGTCAATTGTCTATTACACTTCTCATTCATTTCATTAGTTCAAGTGTTAGTCATTTAGAGAGATAAAAAGCTAGAGAGAAAAGAGAGAAAGTTTTATAGAGAAAACAAGAGTGTTCTTGTGTTCTTGAGAGTTTTGAGAGAAACACTTAAAAAGCTTGGTTCTAGCATCTTAGATAGATCAAGGAGAGTAAAGGTGCATGCCATCTAGTCTCATATCATACTTTGGAAGGAAGAAAAAAAGAGCATCTAGATCATCAAGGTTTAAAAGTGTCATATCCTTATTTATTTTTACTTTTTTATGTTTAAAAGTACTTACCATGGTTGGTTGTGGGAGTTTATGTGATGTGGAACCATGAAGGGTTCGAAGATATAAGAGAGGAAGATTTGATGGAGGAAATTTGATGAATACATGTGTACTATGTGTATATGTTTATACATGTGTATAAAAAGTCTTTTTAATGGTTAAACGTATTTTGATGGTCAAAACCTATTTTCAAAACTCTCTAATCTTAAATATATGCTAGAGTGGTAGATATATGGTTGCATGGGTGTAAAATAAGTTTTTGTATGCATTAGTGTCGAAAAAATGTATGGAATCAAGTTTGCCGGAAAAGCTTAAACGGAATAATCCAGTTCCTGGAGTTACTGTTCACGTTCTGTAACTCAAAATCGAGTTCCACAAATTTTGGATGGTAGATCTATGAGATACGATATTTTTTCAAGTAGAACGACTGAAAAATATTAAACAAGCTGTCCGTGGTGATTTTTCTCGTAAAACAGTTTCTGTCGGTAATTTTGTCAAAACTCTACTATCTAGATTTTTGTCGAGGTTGTTTTGACCATTTATCTTATTTCAAAAATTCTGAAATTTTTATTACTGGTAATATATGTAAGCCACTGACCAAAAGTGAGCTTATTAGGACTTCGGATGAGTGAGTTATGGCCTGGTAAATATTTTGCAATTTTAAAAAGAAATGGTTATAACTTGAGTTTTACAACCCACAAAATTATGAATTTTTTTGTGGAGTCAGTATGTGATCATATGTAGCTACTGTATAAATTTTGTTACATTCTGATGCAGGGTTAATGTTTGATAAATGTTGCTATTTTGGACAAAAATGACCTATTTAAAAATAGGAAATGGATTTGGAAAATTATAGGAAATTTATTTTATGAGTGATATATATTATACTAAAGATATCCAAAAGATATAAAAAAATAATAATAAGGCAGTTTGGTATTTTTAATAAATACAATTGAGTTAAGAAGGATTGAAGAAATTATTGTAATTCAGTTATAAAATTATGAAATATAATTTTATGGACTATTATTTGTTAAAATAAGTTGATAATGCTAATAAAGGTTAATTTATTTATTTGTTATATCAATGGCACGATTTGGCTATTAAATGATTTGAATTATAAGAATTAAACAATTAAATCAAATTGTTTAACTAGTGTTCGGCTATTATTTGAATAAAAATGATTATTTATTGATATAATAATAAATTGATTTAAAATCTTGAAGATTAAGTAATATATCACTTAATCATTATGAGTAACGTTAAAATGATTGAATCTTTTATGAAGAGTTAAATATTATTAAATGATTAATAATATTAAAAATTTAAATAAAATATTATTAAATGATTAATAATATTAAAAACTTAATAAAATATTATTAAATGATTAATAATATTAAAAAATAAATAAATTATTATTAAATGGTTAATAATATTAGAAATTTAGTTAAAATATTAGTAAATAATTAATAATATTAGTAACTAAATAAAATATTATTAAATGGTTAATAATATTAGACAAGTGTTAAAGAATATTAAATGGTTAATATCCTTATTAAGTGATTAAATTATTATCAAAGGATGATAATATTTTTAAGTGTTACATGTTAGACTTATGTGATTAAATGTTAGTACTTAAGACGATTTAAGGATATGTCAATGTGGGTTACTAATTGGGAGGTCAACCTTATCAATGTTAGGTCTTTTCAAAGGAAGTAGATAAGTTTACTATAAGTAATAATTTGCGGACGAAGCAAGTTTTCTTTACCCAGTCTTGTATTTATTTTACAAGCATGCTGTGTGGGTTAATTATTGAAAATTAATCCACATCAATATTACTATTCGCACTTGGGTACACTTAAAGAATTATTTCATTATTTATCTGTAAAACACTATAGTTCTGTTATTCATGAACTGTTTAAGAAGTAATCTATACTAATTGTTTCAGCTAGATCTTGCATGATTAAATTTAATAAATTGAATATTGTTAAAGCTTATCCAAACCAATAGTTGGTGCGGACTCTTATAGTAAGACTAAGAAAAAACAACCCTATTAGGGGATTAATATCGTGAAACCAAACCTGCGCAAGTTGTCTAAGTGTTATGCATATACATATGGGTTGAAGAGGTTGATCCCCTTGGATACCAAAATACTAAGAGGCTCAGATGAAATTCTGATTTGCCTTCGCTAGTTCTTGGTCCTCAGCAGTAAATAGTCAGTAATTCTTTTTAAATTGGAACTTGATTCTTTTTCCTTCACATTTGTTGTATCTTGATGGAAACTTTAAAAGTTATCTATTTCAAATCGTGATATATCTTTCGTATGATTTTGTTTATTTAAACTTGTTGAGCAAAGTAGTTGCTCACACTTGCTATGTCACATTACTTTTCAGTCAAGCCAGAAATCTTGAAGAAGAACAAGGGCAAGAATAAAGTTCAAGAATAGTATAGCTATGCATACTGTTTAATTTGTGTTTTGTAATTTTGTTATGTAAACTCTTTTGAACAATTAAGGTGTATGTTGGTATTATGTAAAGGCTAATAGACCATGGGACTAGAAGTACATTTTTAGTGAATAATGTATGTTTATTTATTCCGCTTTAGATTATAAAATGTGTTTGATGATGTTGTTTCGTGAGCACCAGACCCGAGGTTATGGAACCTGGATTTAGGGGCGTCTGATAGAGTTAAATTATACGATATTTTTATTCCCTAATACTTAGTTTTTATATTTATTGTGTGCTTAAATGTTTAATTATTTAGCTCATATTGCTTTTAATAGGTTTTATAGGGTTTTAGTTAATTTATGTTAATTTAGGTAATTTTATAGTATTTTTATATTTCTTTTTATTTATGTATTTTTATTTATTTTTAGTATTTTAGGTGTTTTATTTATTATTATGTGTTTTTAGGATTTTCATATTATTTTTATTTATTTTTAATTAATTTATATTTATTTTTGTAGGAAAATAAAAGTTTGAGGGCATATTTGTAAAATCTGCAAAGATCAGATGGCATTATGGTAATTAACCGGAAACACAGGCGCCCGCGCATGGCGCGGGGAAGGAGTTGCAGCGCGGAATAAAACGACGGCGTTTGGTGTTCGGGAGAGAAAGCGTCCGCGCATGGTGCGGAGTGATACGGCAGAAACACGAAGCAGACAAAACGACGCCGTTTCAGTAGAAAAGGAGCGCGCAATGCGCGGCTGGCGCGCGTTGACTGAGTCAACCGAGCGAAGGGCGTGTTTGTTTGCGCGTTAATTGGCTAGAAACGAGATTATTCGTGAATTTTGCTACTTTTTGATTCTAAATTGGATTTTAATTCCAACTAGGGTTAGGATAATAATTATTTTTCTTTTTCTTTTATTTTTAATTGTAAATCCTATTAGGGTTTGGACAAGTTAGAAGGTTTATGGAGCCTATAAATAGAGGGTTTCACACACATTGTAATATACAACTCTCATTAGAATAAAAATTCTCTCTTCTATTATTTAGTATTCTCTATTATTATGAGTAGTTAGTTTATTTTTCTTAGGTTAAGTGATTGAAGCCATCAAGATTTATACACTGTGAGATCTAATTTATTTTTTAATTGTTAAATTTATATTTTGATTATTGAATATTCTTCTATGCTTAATTTTATGATTAGTTTGTTTAATTACTAGGAGCGTTACTAGTTTATTATTTATATTAATCTACTGCTATTTGTGAAGCGACTAAGTTTAATAATTGTTTTGCAGATCAAAAGATTATTTTATCTTAGGAAGAATATTCATCTAAATTAAATGCAAACACGTGGCTTGTGTTGTTTAGTTCAACGATCTCTCTAATTCTTTATGCTGCTATTAAATTAAATCTTTAGCACGTGCTGGTGTTGTTTAATAGTAAGGGTATTTAGACAACGTGGCTCTACTTATCTAAAATTAAGGAGAGAGGAGAAAAATTATTCCACCTGCGAGTAGTTATTTCTACGGTGAATCTTCAAAATATTAATTGATTTATTTTTGCATCTGTGATCAGTTGTAAATTCTTGATAGTGGATTTTAACTTAAACCAAGGCTTTTTATTTTTATTAATTTCTTTCATATTTATTTTAATTAGTTTTATTTAAATTATTTCTTTAATTACAAAACCCCAAAACTTTTGTTTGCGAAAACATAAAATTAAATTAATCATTCTCTGTGGGATCGACTCTTACTTGCACTACTACATTAATATTTTTCCAAAGTAAGATTTTATTTTTGGGTGCTTGCGACATCACACCAAATTTTGGTGCCATTGTCGGGGAATGATTTTAATTTAATTTTGTGCTTTTGTAAATATGTATTTAATTTAGTAATTTTTTATTTTTGTAGATTCTCATAATTTAATTTAGTTGTGCAGGTTAAGGAAGGAAGTTATGGCAGCCTCTAATTATGTTGAGGAGATAGAAATTTCTTCTCTTAAGAAACAAATTAATGATCTAACTTCTCTTGTTTATCAAATGGTTGCAGATCGTACACGACCAATGGAAGCTTGTAGGATTTGTGCGGTGGTAGGACATCCGACTAATATGTGCCCCATTCTTCGAGAGGAGTCCTATGAACAAGTCAATACAACAAGTGGTTTCCCTGGTCAACCCCAATGGAGATATGATCCCTATTCAAACGCGTATAATTCAGGATGGAGGGATCATCCTAATTTTGGCTATGAAAATCCACACATAAATCCGCCCGCAAATCAGAATTTTTCAAGCTATCAACAATATATGCAGTCATATCCCCAACAACAACAGAGCCAATCATTTTATTCTGATATGTCTTTAGAAGATATGCCTAAATTAATTAAAGCTAACACTTTACAATTTCAACAGGATAATTTGCAATATCAACAAGACATGCAGACTCGTATTCAAGAAAATAATGCAATTATTCAGCGTTTGGGTACTCCAATGGGACAAATCACAATCAATCAATTGGAGGAGCAAAGTTCTGAGCAAGTACCTTCTCAAACGGTGGATAATCTCGCGGAGAATACAAGTGCACAAGTGTTAAGAAGTGGTCACGATATAGAAGATCCCGAAAAGACGGTCCCTCCATCACCGAAGCAAGAAGAAGCAAACAACATCAACGAAGTGGACAATATTAATGTAGATAATGATATTATGTTTGAAGATGACATGCCTAAGGTGGAGGAAGTTGTTGAGGAGATAAACAAGAAAAAGTTAGAGATGACAATTACCAACAATTTGGAGTTAAAGGAAGAAGAAACGATTGAGCTGACACAAGATTTGAAGGAGGATGAAGCTCCATTAAATTCGTTGCCAATGATTTTTGATAATAATGCAATTATTTCCATTCCATTGCCTGTTACTCACGACAAATTTTCATCTTTTGTTTTGCAGGATCCCATTCCGAATATAAAGACTCTCTCCAATCATCTGAAATGTCTATTCGTTGAAGAGGGAGCAAAACGTTTATGTCACGTGCAAGGGAGACTGAATCTACCGATAAAGAATGACGTGATGGATGGGGTACTCAAAATTCATGAAGTTGGAGTAACGTAATACTTTGGCCTGCTGTCGAGCCAATGACAATAAACAAAGGCGCTGCTTGGGAGGTAACCCAAAAAAATCAGATTTGCATTTCTTTTCCCTTTTTCATTTTATAGTTATTTGTGCCTTTTTCTTTGCATTTTACTTTACATTGGGGACAATGTAAATTTTAAGTGTGGGGGAATGGATTTAGGATTTTTGTTATTTTTAGGGATTTTTTGTTATTTTTAGGTCATATTTTGAAAAATTTAGGAAATTTTTGAAATTTTTAAAATTTTGAATTTTGTGGGTAAATTCACTGCAAACCCTCACGAGACACAACTCGTCCACTTGGGTAACCTTGGGGTTTAAAGGCTTGTTGTACATGCTAAGTGTAACCGTGTTTCCTACGAAAATGGGGTAGTTTTTTTTATTTTTAGGATGTGTCACTTGAGCAATAAATTAATTGAATTTTAAATTTTTAGCCAATGATAAAATTTTGGTTTTTGTTTAATAACTCTTGGAAAAATGATAAATTTTTGCTTAATTTGAATTTTTGACTTTTTATTGATTATTACTTTATTTGAGATCCTTTTAAATTTTTTATGCACTTATATCCATTTGTTTGAGCTAGTTTTAATGAAGAGAAAGTTTATATGGTTAAATGCTTATGAAAGATATTTTTGAACTCTATATCTTATTTGATCATTATTTGAAGTGAAATATAAGACAAAATATAATTTGGAGGAGATGATTTAGGTAATTTTTCTTGGATTATTACTGAATAAGAAAAAAATCTTGTGGTGGGTTGAGATGGAGCGTAAAACGCACTCACTCATAAACACATGAAAAGTGTGAGGGAGCGTAAAACGCATTCGCTGGTGAGATGGAGCATAAAATGCACTCACCGTGAAAAAAAAATGAAAAAATGAAAAAAATGAAGAAAGAAAGAAAATGGGATGGAGCATAAAATGCACCCATTAAAAGAAAAAAAAATTAAAAAAATATTTGAAAAAAAAAGAATGATATTAATAATCCTAGTGTATATAATTGATTAAAACCTTTTGATCTTCTGCTTTATATTTGTCTGTATTAGATAAAAGTGATGTGAAAAATAAGTATATTGAGTTTTGTTGTATGTCTTTTATAAGGTAATTAATAACCTAGACTTATCTGAGTTTTAATTAGTTTGATACATTTGGATTTACACACACACACAAAAGGTCTTGAGTAAAGTAGAATTGATAAATATGTTAAAGTTCTAGATTTTGCATGATTTTAAAATTTTCTTTGAGTTATCATTTAAAAAATCTTTGAAGCTGATGATGAAATTTATATTGATCTGTTGCTCAAGTAAGTTGTTTGGTTATTTGTTTTAATTTTATAGTTTTTGTTTTTGTTTTGCCCTAGGACGAGCAAAAAACTAAGTGTGGGGGTATTTGATAGAGTTAAATTATACGATATTTTTATTCCCTAATACTTAGTTTTTATATTTATTGTGTGTTTAAATGTTTAATTATTTAGCTCATATTGCTTTTAATAGGTTTTATAGGGTTTTAGTTAATTTATGTTAATTTAGGTAATTTTATAGTATTTTTATATTTCTTTTTATTTATGTATTTTTATTTATTTTTAGTATTTTAGGTATTTTATTTATTATTATGTGTTTTTAGGATTTTTATATTATTTTTATTTATTTTTAATTAATTTATATTTATTTTTGTAGGAAAATAAAAGTTTGAGGGCATATTTGTAAAATCCGCAAAGATCAGATGGCATTATGGTAATTAACCGGAAACACAGGCGTCCGCGCATGGCGCGGGGAAGGAATTGCAGCGCGGAATAAAACGACGTCGTTTGGTGTTCGGGAGAGAAAGCGTCCGCGCATGGCGCGGAGTGATACGGCAGAAACACGGAGCAGACAAAACGACGCCGTTTCAGTAGAAAAGGAGCGTGCAATGCGCGGCTGGCGCACATTGACTGAGTCAACTGAGCGAAGGGCATGTTTGTTTGCGCGTTAATTGGCCAGAAACGAGATTATTCGTGAATTTTGCTACTTTTTGATTCTAAATTGGATTTTAATTCCAACTAGGGTTAAGCTAATAATTATTTTTCTTTTTCTTTTATTTTTAATTGTAAATCCTATTAGGGTTTGGACAAGTTAGAAGGTTTATGAAGCCTATAAATAGAGGGCTTCACACACATTGTAATATACAACTCTCATTAGAATAAAAATTATCTCTTCTATTATTTAGTATTCTCTATTATTATGAGTAGTTAGTTTATTTTTCTTAGGTTAAGTAATTGAAGCCATCAAGATTTATACACTGTGAGATCTAATTTATTTTAATTGTTAAATTTATATTTTGATTATTGAATATTCTTCTATGCTTAATTTTATGATTAGTTTGTTTAATTACTAGGAGCGTTACTAGTTTATTATTCATATTAATCTACTGCTATTTGTGAAGCGACTAAGTTTAATAATTGTTTTGCAGATCAAAAGATTATTTTATCTTAGGAAGAATATTCATCTAAATTAAATGCAAACACGTGGCTTGTGTTGTTTAGTTCAACGATCTCTCTAATTCTTTATACTGCTATTAAATAAAATCTTTAGCACGTGCCGGGGGTTGTTTAATAGTAAGGGTATTTAGACCACGTGGCTCTACTTATCTAAAATTAAGGAGAGAGGAGAAAAATTATTTCACCTGCGAGTAGTTCTTTCTACGGTGAATCTTCAAAATATTAATTGATTTATTTTTGCATCTGTGATCAGTTGTAAATTCTTGATGGTGGATTTTAACTTAAACCAAGGCTTTTTATTTTTATTAATTTCTTTCATATTTATTTTAATTAGTTTTATTTAAATTATTTCTTTAATTACAAAACCCCCCAACTTTTGTTTGCGAAAACATAAAATTAAATTAATCATTCTCTGTGGGATCGACTCTTACTTTCACTACTACATTAATATTTTTCCAAAGTAAGATTTTATTTTTGGGTGCTTACGACATCACACCAGCGTCATAGGTCCCGAGGTTATGGAACTCGAATTTGGGGGAGTCACAGGTTGGTTTCAGAGTTGTAGGTTATAAAACTTTAGGTTTCGCTACCTTAGGGGTATAACCTTAGAAGAGTTAACTCATTTAGAGTTCTGGGTGATGGATGTTTGAAATTCATTGAGTCGAGTGGTAACACAATTCAATATACTTTTATTTTATCAATGAATATATATTTTATTACGATATTAATGTCTTTTTATTTGTGTTATTGTAGGATGCCTCGGATTGGTTAGCCGAGTCACACTGTCGAGGAGCATTTCATAGATATCCATATGGATATGGCGTAAGCACTGGTGGCTGCACTTATAGAAGATATTGAGTCAGATCCTGAGATGCAGGATATTGAGGATCAAGAGTCAGAGTCAGAGCTAGAGCTTAGGGAGGATCCAGTGACTGAGGAGGAGGAGCCAGCTGAATATGCTGATGGCATGAGCACTACTGTCGGTGACATCATCGATGAGCTGACTACGAGAAACGATGAGCCGAAAGATAGACTCCAGCACTTGGAAGAGCAGAATCAGACCCACCAGCGGATAGAGGATCAGTACAAGGCATTGGCATATCAGTTCTCTGGCGAGAACACTTAGCTGAAGGATCATGTAGTTGATTTAGAATAGCAGGTTCAGGAGTACATGGACTCCGTGGGGCATAGTGGGCATTTGACCTATCAGTTGGTAGCTCAAGATACAGAGCTGGAGGCTAAAGTGGCTGAATCTGAGGCTAAATTAGCAGAGGCTGAGATGAAGATTCAGCATGTGCATGATGAGAAGGAGGCTATCAAGGCCCACTAGCAGAAGGCAATCGAGGATAGGATAGAGATGGAGGTGCAGAGAGATGCTGCACATGGACAGATGATCGAATTGGAGGAAGAGATTCGAGAGAAGAGAGTGAGGCTGGATAGGGCAACATATGCCTATCGCACTTTATATGGAAGATTCCAGAGGAGGGTACATCGCTTCCCAACAGAGGAGGGTCAGATCAGGCATACCATAAGTAGGAGCTTGGTGATCGCCATGGGGATGAGGAGTACAATGATGCAGTGCGTCAGGGGATGCACCGTTAATAAGATTTGCTGATTAGTAGTTATTAGTATGCTTTATTTATGATGTATTTAGACGGATGCAGTAAAACCCTACTTTTGTTCTGGTAGTGGGTTATTATGATATGAATCCCAACTCTAGGAGTTTAGGGAATACGTTTATGATATATCCCATCTTTTGGAGCCTTTTGGGGATAGATGCATGTTGGTCGAAATCAGAACTCTTTTATTTACTAGATAGATTCTGATCTCGAATTCGTTTGAATGAATAACGTGCAAGCATACACGGTCAACAAGTAATAAAGTGAAAGTAAAAGTCGATCCCACGAGAAATTAGTTCTAACGAATTCCAAACACCGATTGCATCTAAGTCAATCTTAGTTCAAACGTTTAATTGAATGGAAGAAGTGGAATGTAAAAGGACATAACACAAATTAACAATTAAACTAGAAAGCATTTAAAGATAGGTGAATCTAAGTCTGTAATTTCTCCCAATATGTTATTTTCATCTCCTAACTCTCTTCTCAATCTTACGGTCACGACGAATGGCTAACCGAGAATACAAAAGTATCTATACACCTCTTTTGAAGGACATATAAACATATCACATCTAAACCTATCCCATTCGATAGAATTCAAACAAAAACAACCCAAGCAAGATAATTCACTATATTTTTATGAGAACTAACACAAGCAGGATTTTTAAGTACATATTCTCACATTGGTTACACGCGGCATGTAGGTATATGTCTATCCTACACACAAATTATCCAAACGCTCCTAAGAACAAATACACAACACATGTTATCATATTCAGGCCCAAAATCATAGTCCATCTTCCGATTTCATACAAGTTACCAAAGTGATTGCAAAGCTAAACAATTAGCACAAACATGACAACCCATTCATATGGTCGTAACCCACGAATGGTCAACCAAGAACACTACAGTACTTATACGCCTCTGTCGATAGCAATATAAGCATCCCCAAGTCTAAATAATCCACTATATTTCTATAAGAATTAACATTAAATAAGGGTTTGAAGCACAAGTTCTTAATTGGTTACACATGGCATACAGGTATATTCCTATCCAATACTCAAATCATGTATCCCAACTATATAGAATAACACAATCACATGTTATCACATTTCGGTCAACACACTACAATTCATTTGTCAATTTCATGTAGGCAACCAAACTAATTGATTAACCAAGCAATCAATACACATGAAAAAAAAAATATGCTAATCCAATTCGTATGGTGCCAATCAAGAGAGAGAAAATTAACTCAAATAACTATTTGGGTTTCAATAACAATACTTAGATTCCAATGTAAGAAGCATAGCCAATATTCATTACATAATGCATAATAAATCCAATATAATGAAATACAAAGACAACTAAGAGTTAAGAAGATACAACCTGTTGTCATCCAAGCATTAATCTCCTAGACCCAAGCATCCATGGCTTCCATCAATGGCTTCAATGGTTGCTCTTCATCTTCTTCATTGTTTGATTCCAAAAATAGGATGATTTAGGATCAAGAATCAAAGAAATGGTGGTTTTCTATGGTGGAAAACCACCGTGCTTCTTCATCTCTGTCGCCTGAATCGCCTCTGTCTCAGCCCAATAGAAAAGGAAATGAGATCTGGTTTTTTTCTACGCTTTTTCTTCCTTTTCTATCGAAATCAGTAGCTGGAAGTGGTACCAGGCGCCTAGGCGCTTCTTCCTGTTCTAATTTAGGCGCCTAGGTGCTTAAGAGCTTGGGCGCCTAGGCTCCCTACTCCTTTATAATTTGGGCGCCTAGGCGCTTAGGTGTTTGGACCCTAGGGTCCGATTCCTTTGTGTTTTTGGGCGCCTAGAGTTCTGCCACCATTTTCTGGTTTGACCTCCTTCAGTATTTTGGGCATATCTCTCTCGTCCGAACTCCGATTTAGATGATTCAAGATGTTTCGAAAAGTTGAGAAGTATATCTACAACTTTCATGTTGGATGAAATGAGAGATGATGGCTGAATCAATGTCTAAATTAGCCCTGAAGTGGCTGCAATGTCAATGACACACATAAAATAAAAATATGGCAACCCTAAGCTTTGATACTCATAGCCCTTATTCCAATTATTGTGAAATACATCAAAATATATATAAGCAATATATACAACCTAAAAAAGATTAAAACACAATAAAAACTAAATAAATTGCTAAAGAACTCACAAATTATCAAGTTCGAAAGTATTATAAATACGTATAAAAATCAATCATCAATGCATTCATAGCAGTATGTTTTCGGTGTAAAGTGCTATGCACTATATTTTGGCATATTAATATAAATGCAGTTATGTTTTATGATTATATGTTTTGATTGGTTAAATCTTTACATGTAATATTTAATGTTTAAAAGATAAAAGAATCAGATTTAGCAATAATAATAACTTAGAAGTTTTCTTTTCTCTTTAAATCAAACAATACCGCCATGTATACAACCACCAAGAAACCAAAGGGTAGAAGAGTCAGTTAATAATGACAAGGGAGGACACAATATAGACCCAATGCAGAACTTCGTCGATATGCTAGTAAAGGCAATGTAGAATCGACATCCAATAGTAGGAAATCCGCCACCGCCGCCGAATCAGTTGACCAATTTCAAAGACTTCAAAGCAATCGGACCGTCGGAGTTTAAGGGAACGACAGACCCAATCGAAGCCCAGTCACGGATAAAGGAAATAGAGAAGGCATTTGTTATTGTAAGAATGGCAGAGGAGCAAAAGACTATTTTTGCTACCTCCATGATGAAGGGAAAGACCAATTTTTGGTGGGAAGCCAATCAAAATAGGGTTGGAGAAGGTGTGGTGTTATGGATAAGGTTTAAAGAGATATTTGATGAGACCTACTTTCCAAAAAGTATGAAGAGTACGATGGAGGTTAGATTTCTAGAACTGAAGCATGAGAATATGTCGGTTCCTGAGTATGCCGCAAAATTTAATGAGTTGGCCAGGTTCACTCAAATCCAGGTGGATACTGAGGAACGTAAGGCAAGGAGGCTTGAGAATGGTTTGAAACGTGGATTTTTAACAAGGTGGCAATGCTAAAGATTGATTCATTCTCAATTCTGTTGGAGAAATCAATCATAGCGGAGGGAGGAAATAAAGTGTTGTTAAGGTACAACCAAGAGAAGAACAAGAATAGAAGTGACGGTGAAAACAAAAATAACAATAGTGGTGGCAGCAGCAACAATAAAAGGAAGTTTAACAACAACAATGATTTCAAAAAAAGAAGGCATGCAACAACTGTGGGAAGAATCATTCTTGGAAATGCATGAAGGGCAAGAACATATGCTACAACTGCGGGTAGGAGGGACACATTGCTCCAAAGTGTCCCCACCCAAAGAGGGGAAGATGTTACTTGTGCGGAGCTGCTGATCATAGGATAAATGATTGTCCTAAAAGGAAGAATGATGGAGGAAGCGGCAACAAGAGCTATAAAAATAGATTGACTATCGGGGGACCGGTACAGCAGAACAAGCAGACAACGCAAACTTTCAACATGACAGTGCAAGATGCCGTGGAGTCAAAAGGCGTGGTGTCAGGTATTATTCCAATCAATAATATAAATGCTTACGTATTATTTGATTCGGGTGCTACTTGTTCATTTGTGTCTGATAATTTTGCTAAATGGCTAGAATTGCCTAGAGAAAAGTTAGAAAACCCTATGAATATAGAAGTTGCGAATAAAGAAGTGATTATTGTTGAGTATATACGTAGAAATTGTTGTGCAAAGATACAGGGTCAAAAGATGTGCGTGAATTTAATTCTGATACGCTTAGGAGAGTTTGATGTCATTTTGGGAATGGATTGGTTATTTAACCATGGGGCAGTGAATTGTCAAAAGAAGAGCATTCACCTTAAGACACCAAATAGGTCTAAGGTAGTATTTTATGGTAGCAAGTCATCGAGCGAATCTTGCTATCTGACGATGATGCAGGCCAAGAAATTGTTAAAGAAAGGATGTGTAGGGTATTTGGCTCATGTAGTGAATACGCATATGGTGAATCCAGAAATGAAGCAGACACCAATAGTTAAGGAGTTCGTGGATGTGTTTCCTAAGGAACTGTCAGGACTTCCGCCAGATAGAGAAATAGAATATTTAATTGATTTAATGCCGGGGAAACGCCAATATCAAAAGCACCATATAAGATGGCTTCGGTAGAATTGAGGGAGTTAATGGTATAGTTGCAAGAATTGTTGGATAAGAAGTACATTCAACTGAGTGTTTCTCCATGGGGAGCACCTGTGTTGTTTGTAAAGAAAAATGATGGATCGTAGAGAACTTTGTATGAACTATAGAGAGTTGAACAAAATAACGATCAAGAACAAGTATCCGTTGCCAAGAATTGAAGATTTATTTGATCAACTAAAAGGGGCGAAGTACTTTTTGAAGATTGACTTCAGGACTGGCTATCATCAGTTAAAAGTAAGGAAGGAAGATGTGCCGAAGACAACATTCAGAACTCGTTACGGTCACTATGAGTTTCTGGTGATGTCGTTTGGACTGACGAATGGGCCAGCCACATTTGAAAATCAAGGTTGGGTACCTTTAGTGCCTGAATTGCGGGAAGAGATTTTGCAAGAGGCTTATAGTACGAGATACTCGATACATCCGGGTAGTACGAAGATGTATTAGGATCTACGTCAATATTTCTGGTGGCCAAATATGAAGAGAGAGGTCGCAAAGTGTGTCAGCCTATGACTAACTTGTCAAAGGGTAAAGGCGGAACATCAAGGACCAAGTGGATTATTACAGTCATTAGAGATTCCTGAATGGAAATGGGAGCATACGACGATGAATTTTGTGGTAGGACTTCCAGTAACACAGAAGGAATACGAGGCTATTTGGGTGATCGTAGATCGACTAAGAAAGTCAGCTCACTTTTTGTCGATCAAGATAAGGTTCAATTTGGATCAGTTGGCCAAGTTGTACATCAAAGAGATAATTTCAAGACATGGAGTGTCTGTATCTATTATGTCTAATAGAGACCCACGTTTCACATCAAATTTTTGGAGGAGTCTTCAAGAAAGAATGGGGATGTAATTAAGGTTGAGTACCACATATCATCCACAAACGAATGGGCAGAGTGAGAGAACTATTCAGACATTGGAAGATATGCTCAGAGCCTGTATGATGGATTTCAAGGGAAGTTAGGAGAACCATCTACCTTTAGTAGAATTTTTATATAATAACAGTTATCAGACGAGTATAGGCATGCCGCCTTATGAAGCATTATATGGAAGAAAATGTATAACACCCTTATGTTGGGATGAAGTGGGAGAACGACGACTGCTGGGGCCAGAATTTGTTCAGCAGATTGTAGAGATTATCAAAATTATTAGAGTTCGTCTAGTAGCAGTTCAAAACCGTCAAAATAAGTATGCAGATTTGCATCGCCAGAAATGAGATTTTGAAGTGGGAAGTTTTGTATTTTTGAAAGTATCACCATGGAAAAGACAAATCAGATTTGAGAAAAAAGAAAAATTGAGTCCAAGGTTCATAGGACTGTTCGAGATATCAAAGAGAGTTAGTGAAGTGGCGTACGAGGTAGCTTTACCTCCTGAACTGGAACATATCCATAACGTGTTTCATGTGTCAATGCTGCGGTCATATAAGCTAGATTACAAGCACGTTATATCCTATGAGCCAATCTAGGTAGAGAAAGACTTAACATATGAAGAAATTCCTGCCCAAATATTAGATAGGAAAGAACATACTTTAAGGAATAAGGTTATACATTCTGTCAAAGTACTATAGAGGAACCACAACACTAAAGAAGCTACTTGGGAACTCGAGGAAAAAATGACGAAGAATTTTCAAAATCTTTTTGAGTAACCTTGAATTTATAATTCTGGGAACGGAATTCTTATAAGGGATGGAGAATGTAATGATCACAAATTTCATGTCACATTGTAATTAGAATTAAGTACTAATTAACAATGAATTTAAATTCTTGTGTTAATTAATTGTGCACTTATGTGATTGAATGATTATATTAATGTATTTGTATATTCATTTAATTATTAAAGAGAATAGATTAATTAATGTAATTTAAATATTAACAATGAATTAATAAAGTAATTAATTAAAGAATAGATTAAATAATATAATTTAAAATAAACTAGTTAACCTAGTAGCCTAATTGATTTTAATAAAGTAAGTCTATTTGGATTATGAGTTTAATTAATTGATTTACTAATTAAAGTCCAAAAGAATTAATTTAGAAGTCCATGGAATTATTGAAATAACTAGTCCATGTAATGAGACCATGATTTAATTAAACTTGTCCAATACTTAACTTAATTTTAAGTATCATGGGTTAGTTAGCGTTAGTTTAATAAAATGAATTAATTGAGCCCAATCAAATTAATATTATGAGTCCAATTAAATTAATTCAAGTGTCCTACTTAGAGCCCAACACAAGGTCAAAAGGATGGTCAATGGTTATACAAGTTGGTGATTATATATATATATATATGTATATATTACCAATTAAGACATAAAGAAAAATAAAAAATGGGAGAAAATAGAAGGAGGTGGCCAGCCATGTGAGGGGGGACCCACTTGGGGTGCATTTCTCCAAGCTTTCTTAAGAAGGCCACCCTACATCACTATTCTCCATTGCATGCTAATAAGCCTACATGAGGTGCACTTGATGTGTATACTTACACACATTGTAAGTATATATTTTTACTAGTCAATTGTGTATTACACTCCTCATTCATTTCATTAGTTCAAGTGTTAGTCATTTAGAGAGATAAAAAGCTAGAAAGAAAAGAGAGAGAGTTTTATAGAGAAAACAAGAGTGTTCTTGTGTTCTTGAGAGTTTTGAGAGAAACACTTAAAAAGCTTGATTCTAGCATATTGGATAGATCAAGGAGAGTAAAGGTGCATGCCATCTAGTCTCATATCATACTTTGGAAGGAAGAAAAGAAGAGAATCTAGATCATCAAGGTTTAAAAGTGTCATATCCTTATTTATTTTTATTTTTTTATGTTTAAAAGTTGTTTTAAAAGTATTTTCCATGGTTGGTTATGGGAGTTTATGTGATGTGGAACCATGAAGGGTTCGAAGATATAAGAGAGGAAGATTTGATGGAGGAAATTTGATGAATACATGTGTACTATGTGTATATGTTTATACATGTGTATAAAAAGTGTTTTTAATGGTCAAAACCTATTTTCAAATCTCTCTAATCTTAAATACATGCTAGAGTGGTAGATATATGGTTGCATGGGTGTAAAATGAGTTTTTGTATGCATTAGTGTCGAAAAAGTTGAACAAATGCATGAAATCAACTTTGCCGGAAACGCTTAAACGGTACAATCCAATTCCTTGAGTTACTGTTCACGTTCCGTAACTCAAAATTGAGATCCATAAATTTTGGATGGTAGATCTATGAGAGAAGAAACTCTTCCAAGTAGAACGATTGAAAAATATTAAATGAGCTGTCTGTGGTGATTTTTCTCGTAAAACAATTCCTGTTAGTAATTTAGTCAAAACCCTACTGTCTAGATTTTTGTCGAGGCTGTTTTGACCACTTATCTTGTTTCAAAAATTCTAAAATTTTTATTACTGGTAATATATGTTATAAGGAAGCCACCGACCAAAAGTGAGCTTATTACGACTTCGGATGAGTGAGTTATGGCCCGGTAAACATTTTGTATTTTAAAAAAAAAATGGTTATAGCTTGTGTTTTACAACCCATAAAATTATGAAATTTATTTTGGAGTCAGTATGTGATCATATGTAGCTATTGTATAAATTTTGTTACATTCTGATGTACGGTTATTTTTTGATAAATGTTGCTAATTTGGAAAGAAATGGTCTATTTAAAAATAGGAAATGGACTTGGAAAATTACAGGAATTTTATTTTGTGAGTGGTATGTATAATACTATAGATATCTAGAAGACATAAAAAAAATTAGAAGGCAGTTTGGTATTTTTAATAAATACAATTGAGTTAAGAAGGATTGAAGAAATTATTGTAAATTAAGTCATAAAATTATGAAATGTAATTTTATGGACTATTATTTGTTAAAATAAGTTAATAATGCTAATAAAGGATAATTTAGTCATTTGTTATGTCAATGGCATAATTTGGTTATTAAATGATTTGAATTATAAGAATTAAACAATTAAATTAACTTATTTAAATAGTGTTTGGCTATTATTTGAATAAAAGTGATTATTTATTTATATAATAATAAATTGGTTTAAAATATTGAAGGTTAAGTAATATATCACTTTATCATTATGAGTAACGTTAAAATGATTTAATCTTTTGTGAAGAGTTAAATGCATTACTAGATGCCGCTCGCTGTTTATAATTTTATAATATGATTTTAAAATTATTGTCAACATAATAATAACCTATTGGGTCACACACTTTGAACGTATTTAAAAGGGAATTAATTTAAATTGTAAGTATTTTAAATATGTCAATATGATTGATAGTATTTAAAATTACGAATTTAAATTAATAGGATAATTTGTATATATGTATATTAATTAAGTAAGACTTAATTAAAATATAATATATATAAATTTGAATTTTATTTTTCTAATTAAATTAGGTTTTGGTTAATTCCTATTAACTACTATATATATGATATATCAGTAGTCTAAATCACATAAGGAAAAAACTAAAAACCCTAGCCGCTTTCAGAAAGAGGCTAGAGAGAAAAATAGTTCTGAAATTCTGATCTTGGTGGCTAGTACTGCAGATCTCTTTCGCTGCAGATCGTGTGACGGTTCGTGGAGCGTTCGTGTGGATACCGTAGAAACGCAGTTACTGGATTGCGTTGAAGATTCGAAGTCGTTCCAGAATTCCATCGTCTCCTGTCCATCTCAGATAATCGGTAAAATAATCTAAACCTCTGATTAATCTGTTTTCGCATGGATCCTGTTTTAGAGTTTCGATTTTTTCTTAAATTCCGCTGCTTTCACTGTGTTGAAACCCTAACATTAACTATTATAAAATAAATAAAATATTATTAAATGATTAATAATATTAGAAAATGAATAAAATATTATTAAATAGTTAATAATATTAGAAACTTGATTAAAATATTAGTAAATAATTAATAATATTAGTAACTTAGTAAAATATTATTAAATGGTTAACAATATTATACAAGTGTTAAAGAATATTAAATGGTTAATATCCTTATTACGTGATTAAAATATTATCAAATGATGATAATATTTCTAAGTGTTCCATGTTAGACTTATGTGATTAAATGTTAGTACTTAAGAGGATTTAAGGATATGTCATTGTGGGTTACTAATTGGGAGGTCAACCCTATCAATGTTAGGTCTTTACAAAGGAAGTAGATAAGTTTACTATAAGCAGTGATTCGCGGACGAGGCAAGTTTTCTTTTCCCAGTCTTGTATTTATTTTACAAGCATGTTGTGTGGGTTAATTATTGAAAATTAATCCACATCAATATTACTATTCGCATTTGGGTGCACTTAAAGAGTTGTTTCATTATTTATCTGTGAAACACTATAGTTCTATTATTTATGAACTATTTAAGAAGTAGTCTATGTTAATTGTTTCACCTAGACATTGCATGATTTAATTTAATAAATTGAATATTGTTAAAGCTTATCCAAACCAATAGTTGGTGTGGACTCTTATAGTAAGACTGAGAAAGAACAACCCTATCAGAGGATTAATATTAGAAAATCGAACCTGTGCAAGATGTCTGAGTGTTATACATATACATATGGGTAGAAGAGGTTGATCCCCTCGGATACCAAAATACTAAGAGGCTCAGATGAAATTATGATTTGTCTTTGCTAATTCTTAGTCCTTAGTGACCCCTTAGCAGTAAATATTCAGTTACTCTTTTTAAATTGAAACTTGATTCTCTTTTCTTCACATATGTTATATCTTGACGGAAACCTAAAAGTTATCTCTTTAAAATCTTGACATACCTTTCATATGATTTTGTTTATTTAAACTTGTTAAGCAAAGTAGTTGCTCACCCTTGCTATATCACATTACTTTTCAGTCAAGCCAGAAAGCTCGAAGAAGAACAAGGGCAAGAATAAAGTTCAAGAATAGTGTAGCTATGCATACTATTTACTTTGTGTTTTGTAATTTTTTTATGTAAACCCTTTTGAACAGTTAAGGTGTATGTTGGTATTATGTAAAGGTTAATAGACCTTGGGACTAGAAGTACCTTTTTAATGAACAATGCATGTTTATTTATTCCACTTTAGATTATAGAATGTGTTTGATGATGTTCTTTCGTGAGCACCAAACCCGAGGTTATGGAACCCGGATTTGGGGGCGTCACAGGTCCCGAGGTTATGGAACCCGATTTTAGGGGCGTCATAGGAAAGCTACAACATCTCCACCTACCCAAAAGTTGAAGGGGAAAGCTGCAGCATCTCTAACTGCCGAGGTAACTATAACTTCTTCTACTCCGGCTCCAACTCCTACAGCTTCTCCTCCTCTCCAGTTTTTCCCACCATCCTCCTACAGTTGAGGTAACTATAACGTTTGACCTAATGTAGAAAAAGTAATTTTGTACTTAAAGTAGGAGAACTAAACTATAAAAAAAATAATTTTCACAAAGAAAAAAAAGGGTACCAAACAAATGATGACAAACTAAATTGTCTAATTAGTTAAAGTATAAATATTCTAGCATCTATACCTTATGCAAAGTATGGGTCTTATTATAAAGTTATTATATTGTAAGTATTTTTATTTTAATAAATACAATATTCGATTTATTAGGTAAAATAATTCTAATAAAAAAAATTCCTTCTAAAATCATATTATTTAACTTATAATTAATATGATTTTTACTTATACTTGAATATAATTACACTCTTATTTAATCAAGAGTAACAAATTCAAATTAGGTAAGACGTTCTATTTAAAAATAATAATTGTCAAACAATATTATTTAGGTTGTAATAGAAATTATTTAATAATGGTAATAAATTAAATTTAGGTAAGATGATTATATGATTGTTTCCTTGTAAACTGTTTTACTAATTTTTATTTTTGACTTGGTTGAATTGAACGAAGGTTCTTGTTGTACATTATAATATTATTGATGTTTTGAATTTTTTTTTTGCAAATTATTATTTGATAAAGTAATTAATTTTTATTTTTAATTTAATAATTGAATCATATGGTAGATTAGTATATTATATTTTTATTATAATAATAATAACAATTATGTTATCTAAATAATGATTAAATCATTCCTATTCTCAAAGTAACAAATTTAAGTTAGGTCGATGGTTTTTATGATAATTTTCTTTTTTCTCAAAGTATATTATCAAACGGTAATATAATTTTATTTAAAATTGTATTATTGTATATATATTTGAATAAAAGTAACAAATTAATATTAGGTAAGGTGATCCTATTTTGATTATTTTCTTATAAAACTATATTACGAATTGATGTTTTTTGATTATTTTCTTATAAAACTATATTGCTAATACTTGTTTTCTTATAAAACTACAATACTAATTCTAATTTGGGATTTGAATTGATAAATAATAAAAGTATACTTAATGTAAAAAAAAAAAAAAAAGAATCAAAGGTTGAACCAAAGAAAAGTAAGACGAACCAAACAAAAAAAAAGGAAGGCAAACTAAATTATCCATTTAATTATAGGATACATAAATAGATAGAGAGATAGACATATAGACAGACAGATAGATAGATAAACTTATAGACAGATAGATAAGTAGATAGATAGATAGATAGATAGATAGATAGATAGATAGATAGATAGATAGATAGATAGACATATAAAGAAATAGACGGATAGATTTAACGTGTCAACTTTAGATTAATAATTAATTTATTTAAAATTTCAAAATTTTGAACATTAGGTTTGTAGTATATTTATATAATTTATTATGATCTCTTTCTATAATTTCATAAAAAGAGTGATTTATTGATTTTAAGAATAATCAAGAACAATATAAAATACAAGGTAATGCTGCATAGATTTTAAGAATAATCAATCATGATTTATTGATTTTAAGAATAATCAAGATAAACAATTTAGGATCCATAATAATATATATTGCGATTTTAAATGTCGAATTTTTTATTACGAGTTACTTGGATACTATAATTGGTAATATTTTAACGATATATTTGGTATAGTGAGTCAACCTTATAATTATACTTAATCTCATTTAATGATATAAGTTGTAATCGTAATTCGGCAAAAAAAATTCGTAATACATAGTGGGACTCGTAATGTATGATGTCATTGTTGTATATGGGGTTTTGAACGCATTTGTTGGCCGTGTGTCTGTTGTTTGTCATATAGCGACGGTTGTTTTTATCATTAGTCAACATTTTGAACAAATACATTGTGTCGACCGACGCAGAGAAAAAAAGGCCTCTTTTAGTCCTTTTTTTATAACTTTCAAACGCACTCTCATTTTCCTTTAATTTAGTATGATTTGGTGAGATATTTGAAAAATGACTTTATTGTCAATGGGTTTAGAAAGTTTGATTTTAGATATGGGTCAATGTAACAGAGTCGCTAGTTAGTATAAGTTTACATGGATGTACCAATCCACCCAAGTTTTAAGGTTTTGAAAATTAGATGACCCAAAATGTGACTCAATTGCATTGGTCTGTAACCAAGATTCATAGAGCTTAGTGGTTTGCTTAAGCGATGGAAAAGTGTTAGGCACACTCCCGACTATCATGAATCATGGTTACCACATTATTAATATTTTTTCAAGTTTTGAAAGAGTTGTCTTAGTGTGTGTTCTAAGTATGATGTGTCTATGTGTGTTGTGTCATTCCACAGTGCATGTGTATTGAGGTGAGTGAGCCCATTTTCATCTTAGTGGGATTTAATTTGTCTAGAAAGGGAATTTTGATTTATTTTATTTATGAGTGTGTATTTTTTTAAAGATTTGAGAGTTTGATTCCTAAACTCGTGAAAGCGTTTTTCAAAAGGTGAGTTTGGTTTTTAAATTTGAGAGCGTTTTAAGAGATATGAGTTTGGTTTCTAAACCCATGTGTTTTCCAAATGAGAGTTTGTGTTATTTCTTAGAGGTACAAAAATGTGATCAAGAAGGGGGTGGGGGGTGAATAGATCTTTATACATTCCGATATAACTTATAACCTTTTCGTTTAAGCTCATTTACCAAATAATTAAGCAATTATATAGGCAGCGAAATTAGTTTATTTGGTAAATTTCCTTTCTGAACGTTGATCTAAAAACACACAGTTCTATATTTGGTTTTCCATTGGAAAGACATCATAAGTAGATATAACATTTATAACATACATGATAAATATATGAAAGATAAAGAACAAGGTAAAAATACATTGAAAACACAAGAATTTTAAAAAAATTCGGAGCCTGAACTACTCGTATTGCTCTTTTCCACTTCGCTAAGCAGGGATATTCGACTAAGGATAATTGGACACAAAGTCCTTACAATTTTCCACAAGATACAAAGTCTTCTTCAATTAATAGGGGCTTATTCCACCGAATTAGGCAGGTAACTCTTGACTTACTCCACAGGACACAAAGTGCTCTCCTCTCAACAGGGGCTGATTTCACTGAATTAGGCGGGCCTCACTCGACTTACACCATAGGACACAAAGTTCTCTTCCCTCAAGAGGGGCACAAGATTTTGAAGCCCTCAGTCTTCAGGATCCCCCAACCTACCCTTCAGGGTCTGATTCTTCCGAATCAGGCGAGCCATTTCAGACTATCTTATGTTGTTGTTGATTATTGATGTTGGGGGTGCTGCCAAGTTGGCATTAAGCTTTCTTCTGAAGAACTTGGCAGTTGAGGAATGATTTTATTGATCTTTAATCTCTATGAGCCCTCAGGATATCTTTTGTTCAGCTTCTGGCTTTTGTATGGCTGAAATCATTCTTGATCGATCCTCCAAAGTGTAGAGTAATTTTGGATTAATGATATTTTTGTTCAGTTAATCGGTCTCTTTTACGGTCTATTGTAGATTGGTATTTTTCTACTATACTCCTTCAATGTATTGATCAATCTTTTTCGTTCAGCACCGATAGTTTCTCTCTCTTTGACATGATCTTTCTGTTGGCCGACTATCTCATCCCCCATTTCTTTTTCTTCACTTGATAGAATTTGAACTCTATTTATAGTTCTTTCTTCTGAGAATCTTCTCAATGAGATGTTACCGTTTGCTTATTTAATACTCCGATATTGAAGATCTCCAATGTTAACATTTTAGAAGTGTCAGCTTTCTCTTTGTTAGGTAGTCACATCAGTCTGCTGGAATGGTAACCTTGTGGCCATTGTAGCTTATTCAAACTAACCGTTAAACACGCCACATTCTGATCTTCTTTTAAAGCTTTGGGTTACCAGTAATCACTTCTGAGCTTTCTCTTCTTCATATCTTTCCATGGTTAAGCCTTTGTCAGAGCAGTCACACTCTACATTTTTCTCTACTACTTTTAGCTCTTTAACTTCAGCTTTGCAATCTTCAACATGCTTTCATTTCAACGGTAATACTTAGGTACTCTACGATTTTTTCAGTCTTTAATCGTAGAGTGTATTGTTCAGTTTAGCTTGCTCAACGATTCTCATAATGACTCTACTTCTGTGTCTGCATTCGATCTATGATCTTGCTTTTGGCTCTTCGACTTACTAGTTCATTTCCTGAGAATTAAGACTTCTCCTTCTTTGAACTTCGAGTTTTGCCTCTTTTAATTTCATTCTTCTTCTTTTTCTTGATCAGCTCCCCCTTATTTGGACACTTACTAATAGCAATGATGTGGACTCCACTTTGTCTATGTTCAGTGCACTCTTTTTGCTGTAGTGGATTGCATGTGTCGTCTTCTGACAAACTAGTTGTTGCTGAATCATACTCTACTTCTTGTCTCCTTCAGCTAGTTTACCTCATACTACTTCTTGCTGGAGAGTTCTTGGTAAGGAGATCCCAATCATCTATCGTAGATAATCTGTCTCTTAGTGCCATTGGCATTATGATATCTAATAGGTAAACCACTAATGCAACTCAACAATTATGTAACTTCACGTTCTGAAATAGCTCAACGATAATGATTGACTCGATGATATGATGATATTTAATTCAGCTATGTTAAACGATCTTAAGTATTTTTGACTTGTTTAGGACCTATGAGCTTCTTGTCTTCACTTCTTCTGCTAGAGCCTTTTATCTTTGCTTTACGGTGTCGAGCCAGCTTGATAGAACTCTACGAACTCTTTATTTATGTTGATCTTGTGGGATGATCCTTATTTCTTCTTATTCTTTCTCCTTCTTTGAAGTAAGTCTGATCTTTTTAATTCCGTGCTTAAGCATTCTTCTTTGGCAGTTTAATTCTTAGCATAGGGTCTCTTATAATCTCCTTGTGGTTATTCTTTTCTTAGTGGCTCTATCTTCTTTGTTGATCTTCTCTACGTTCAAAGATTCTTCTTTGTTCAATACTTTACGATTTTCTCTTTATTCGACGATCTTGTCTTTTGTACTTCACTTGACGATTCTGCTCCACTCAACGATTTGAGAGTTATGGGTCATAGAGTTAAGCTAAAGATATCTTGCTCAACGATCCTAGCTTACTCTACGACTTTGGTCATTCTGCTCTGTAAACTCTCAGTTCTTCTCTGCTCTAGCCTGCTATTCTTCAATTTTTGATCTGCCTCCTTTTTGTTTATGCTTCTTCTCTGTTGGTCTTCAGCCTAGTCTATTATATTATGATAACACTCTATATTTGGATTCAACCAAACAAATTTGATCCCTAATGTTCTTTTACAACAATATTCTTTTTAGGACAATATAAAGTTTATCTTTTGGATCAACCTAACAAGTTTGATCCCTAATCTAGTATATCTTTTCAATTTGGATCAACCTAACACTTTTAATCCCTAAGTCCTTTTACAATGATTATTCTTTTAAAGACTGTACAAAAGTAAATAAATGTTTATACATTTATATTTGTTCTCATAATTATTTTTCTTTCTTTTACATATTATCCATTGTTCTTTTAACACAAGTAGTATCAACTTAAGCAAATAACAAATGTACATACATAATACCTAACACATAAGCAAATTAATAAATCATTATAGCGTTGTTTTATCATCATTAAATCCATACAGACAAACACATAACTGTGCTAATAGTTTACTTTCTAAACTCATGTGTTTTCTAAGGTAAGTTTGGTTTATAAACTCAAGTGTTTTTAAAAGGTAAGTTTGATTTAGAAACTTGTGTGTTTTAAAAAGGTGAGTTTGATTTATAAACTCATGTGTTTTCAAAAAGGGAGTTCTGTTTATAAACTCTTGTGTTTCAAAAGGGTGAGTTTGGTTTCTAAACTCATGTGTGTAGATCCGCAAAGGTTCATGAGTTTCTAAAGTGTATTTTTAAAAATGTGTTTTTCAAGTGGTATTTTCACTAGCGATTTTTTAAAGGTTAGTTTCAAGATTGAATTTTCAAGTTTATTTTCGAAGTGATTTTCCAAGGTGTTCACAAAGTAGCTTTTTAAAAATATGTTTTTCGAAAGGCATTTTATAAAAGTGATTTTTAAAGTGTGTTTTCAGAAGTGATACTCTCAAAGGTATTTTTAGTTTGTCATAAGTCCCCTTTAAGCATTTAATTTTTACCCTTGAAATTGCTTCATTTAAAAAAGTTTTTAGTTTTTGAAAATCATTTTTTTGCTACCAAAGCAAGTTTTTATGCTAATTTTTACTATTTAGGCCTTAAACTCCACGTTGAGAGGTAAAAGCAACCCAAATGGTTTTTAGGCCCAAAGGTGATTTACAAGCACCAATAGTCATGTACAAGTCCAAATTCAAATGTCCATGATGGGAGGAAGATCTTAATTCCTCCAAATATGAATTTGGAAGCCTTATGTTTTCTCCTAGGCTCATAATTTCACCAAATTTACATCAATTTAAATGATACAATTTAATTTCGAAGTTTATAATTAGAAGAGGACCCCAATTCTCCTAAATATGAATTTAGACCTCTTGGGCCTTTTCATAGGCTCACAAACAATGAATTATTCAAAATTAAAGTAATTACATGAATCTAATTTCTAGATCCATCATGGACTAGGCTTAATTCTCATGGATATGGATCCATGAGCCTTAGATTCACCTAGGATAATTTTAATTGAAAAATACTTCAACAATTCAAATACTAATTCTCACACACAATTTAAATATTTATATAACATAGTTGAGATGGAGAGAATGATATAAGGATAGACAATCTAATAAAATTGAGGGAATTAGAATTGAACCTTGCTAGTATTATAGACGAAGGTATGTGTCTTGAACAAATTTTCACCTTCTCTTTGATACTTGGATTCAATAAAATTGAGGGAATAAGGATTGAGCCATAGGTATAGTTGCGGCTTAGGCTTAAATTATAAGGTCATGCACATGAGTTTGCTTTGGCGCGTTTTCTCTTTTTTCTCCCCTGAAGTTTTCTTGTTTATGCTTTATTTTTGTTGTGTTTCTTCAAATTTTGCCATTTTCAATGTGTTGTTTTATTTTTATAGAAAGAAAGTGAAATTCTGGTGTCTACACATTGTTCCTTTCAGTCATTAGATCCTACAGCTGATTGTTTCCATTAATGTGAATTTCTCTACATTGACCCCTCTTGTTCATCTTTATATTTGGACTTAATATTGGGCTTGTAGCCCAACGGTACTACCCCTTGATGTTTATCATGAGGATGAGTGTTCAATCCTCAGAAATGCATAACAGAGTGCATGTAACTACTTGATGATTACTTTAGGTGAGGGTTCTAGGCTAGTTTGGGGGAATGAAGATGGATAATTCCGATTATATATATATACACATTGAAGAAACTTTTTTTTATTTAGTTACCAACACAATATTATTATTGTTACATATTTCTATCTAAAAAATTGAAATAAATTGTTCAAACTATTATCGTTCAAAATAGGCAATAAGAAAATAATGTCTTGCTTATTTTTTTCTTATAAAAAAAATATATTTGTTGGGTATTTTCTATTTGAATATATGTGTGCAAGTATACACAATCAACAAGTAATATACTAGTAAGTACAGTATCGTTTTCACATGGAATTAAATAATAATAATTATCAAATCCTAATTTTATATCAAATTAATTTTATTTAAACAATCATAATTAACTTATGAAATACAATCTGATTAAAATTAAGAACTAAATTAAACTAATGAAAATGATTAAATCAGGTTTTAAATATTTAAGATCACAATTTTTCATAATATTTTATTTAAATCTCTTCACTCTTTTTTTTAATTAATTAATTATATTAAATTATTAACCGAGAATTCTTTATAGTATTTGTACGCATCTTCTAATGATATATTAACAAATCTTTCTAAATCTTACCCTAAGGAAAAATAGAACTAGAGAGGAACACTTTAATTAATTAAATCACTATATTCCTATGTGAAATATGTTAATTAGAATATTAAGCTCTGATTCTTTTTATGGCTACAAAATATACATAGGTATATTTCTATCATATATACTAATCATATGAACTCTTTTAAATTTTATGAACAAATGCTATCATATTCAAATTTAAATCTATACTCCATCTTCGAATTTTATATAAATTAATCCCAATTAATTACTGTAGTTAATTAATTACATGAATACCCAAAATATGATGAACAATTCATATATAATCATCACTAACTAAAAAGAAAACAAATTAAATTAAACTACACATTAGATTTAATTGCAATCTCAATATAAAGATCATAATTAAATAATAAATTATCCACAAATAATTCAACATCTCAAAATTACAAAAAAAAAGTAAAAAAAAAAAGAAAAAGAAATCAAATCCTGTATTTTGATATTCTTTCTGTCACTCGGATCACAATCCTCAATTCTCAAGCTCCGCATTTAATTCTCGAATCATTTGCGTTGAAAATTTGCTTCGAAACTAATAAAATCAATCTACTTTATTTTAATTCTAATATAATCTGCTTTAATCTATGTTAATGTGCCGAAAACAACAGTCTCATAGAATATTTATAGGAGTACAATAATAATTATAAGCAAAAGTGGAAAATAAATCCAATTCAAAATCAAATTAAAGCAAAAATCGTGATTAATCTCGTTTTTGAGCAATTCCAGTACAGCTAAATAAGGCCTTCGCTTGCTTTGACCAGTGAAAACCAACGCCTGGCGCGCATGGCGCGATGCCCTGCCTGTCCAGTCTTGCAAACGACGCTATGTTGCCACCCGATGCCTATATTACTGTTCGCGTAATGTGCAATCCTCTTCCTGATGCAGCCCAGGCGCCAAAACGGCACCGTTCCAGTTCCGATCTTTCCACATTCTAAGCGTGCATGACGCTCCTATTCCTATTTTCGTAATTACCATTGTGCCATTAGACTTTAATTGATTCCTTTTTCCTACAAAATTAAATAAAAATAATAAAACCACATAATAACATATAAATTACCTCAAATAAATTAAAAGGCTTAAAATTAACAATTAATTAAGCCAAAAAATATCTAATAAATAGGTATAAGATCTCATTATCAATGTCAAAATGTATGATAAACAAGCCTTAATGTGTTAAGAATACTCTATCCATTCTAAAATTTGAGATATAATTTGAGTTTTAGTCAAATTATAAAATTCAAACTATTATTGTTCAAAATAGGCTTCATTACAATCCATTCTAGCCATCCATCTTATAAGTATAACCTAATATTAGGCTTCATTACAATCCATTCTAGCCATTCATCTTATAACAATAAGCCTAATCTCAACCCTTCATCTCCATATATATATATATTAGGCTATACATTAGGTTGTCTACCATTACATAACACTCATCTCTTCTTGTTATCGATTTATAGTCTCGGGTAGACTTTAAAAGGAATTTTAAAGAAGAGAGAGAATTTAGAGGATGAGAGAAAATTATCAATTTCATTCATTATTCTATAAAGCGTGACTTTACATCCTATTAATACCAAGGTAAAGGGCATAAGAGATTATTTCTAATATTCCTACCACTGGCCTTATTAAAAGTCATAACATTTCCTACCCCTTTAAAACATCTTTGTCATCAAGGATAGTTGTAATGAGTAACAAAACACAGCTCAAAGATAATAAAACAAGTAAAAGTAAGAAAAAGAAAATATCAAACTTGACTTCAACTGACAATCTATATAGGAACTTCTTGTAGTCAGTAGCATTCTTCCTCCCGACTCAAATACAAATCTTAAAACTTGAATAATACTATTATTTCAGCCACATTTTTACCTTGAGCTTCAATGCAGATATCTCATTTCCTCACTAGTCGTATTCCAAATTTCACTGCAGCATCACTCAAATTTTGCCAAATGAATGTTCCTATATTGTATTTTTCTCTAACCAGATTTTCTTCCACAGGTAGCTCCACCCACATAATAGCATATGGTTAAAAAAGGATGATTCATTCATCATAATATGTCCACCATTATTTAACTTTTTTAGAAATGCTTGGATACCACCATTGATAATCTCATAACTAAAATTCATAACCCAAGTAGTTTCAATGATCAACGACCAACTGTAATACTTCCTAAACTTCTAAGCTTTCGTATTATTGTCATATCCTTCTATGACAAACAACTGAAGATACATTAATGCATGGTCGAAAATCTTGCTCCTACCTTCCTGAACACCTTGCCCAGCGAGGCTAGTATGATCATTGGAAGTTCTAAAGTGTGTCTAGAAATTCCAACATCATTTGTAAACTCAAAGTCATAAGCATATGAGGCATAAAGATCCCAACAGATAATATGTTGAACATTCTCATACTGTGTATTTGAGAAGAATGACCATAAGAATGACTAGATTTAAATCCAGTGGATGTCCTTAGGTGCAATATGCAATTAAACACATAGGGACGATTTAACATTTGATACATGTCCTGAGGTAGTGTTAAGTCATTAGTATTTGAATATAGAAATAGTGACCCTCCATTTTCAATGAGAAACTTCAAGGATGCCAAATTGGTATTTTCATTTATAACAACAAAAATATCCACACAAACGCCTACTTGAAAAACAACATGAGCCAAGTCTTTGTGAAAAGGTGTCTGGTCAGGATCTCCATCATTTCCTTTTCTAGCATATCTCACTATACCGTTTTATATCTAATTACCCGACTATATAATCATGAGGTCTATATAAAAAGGAAAAGACTCTGGCTACTGCAAATGTGCTTCCATATTTAGACCAAAGATAACTGAAGCGGGTCCTAAAAATACCAATAACATTGTCATTGCCCTTCAATAGTTCAACACCCCTAATATCTTAGAGCCTTACCTTGTGCTAAAAAATAATTCTAATAACGTACACAAACATAGACTCTAACTTTCTTGGTTGTAAGAAGAGTCTTTAGTGAATCCTCATTCTCAACTTTCACCTCCATACATACCTTTTCTACCATTTTGACAAAATCACAAACAATTATAAGCAAACACACTTTTCTTACAATCTTCTTTTTTTCTTCTAACAACCATTAGATATCATACTTTGCATTCTCAAGTTCATCGCTTAAATTGGAGACAACTTGAAGACCAAGGCAGAGATGGTATTCTTCTGTTACCTTTATGAAAGTACCTTCGTCCTGAAAGGAACACATAAGCAACAATGACTCTAGGCGCTTGAAGTAAAAAGGGATGCTAGCCATGGCTTTAAGTAATCTTTCAACAAGACTAAATTGAGAAACATCCCCACTGTATAAAATACCATAACCTCCAGGTAAGATTTAATAGAGTTTATACATTGTTCAACTCTGATTAACATAAATATCCTACCCAGTATTGTCTCGCTAACCATTTCATAACACTCCAACCCTTCTATAGTTTGCTCCCTTTCAACATGCATAAGAAAATCATGAATTATACCACCACTATTGTTATTTAGAATATAATTTTAATATGTCACAACACAAAAACATGTCTAATTTTTATTACAAAAGTCAAAACATTTTGTTAGTGCATATGTTTAATGATGATTTTGTTAGTATATATGTTTAATGATGATTTGATTATGACAAATGAATTATGAAGTGAATGTATAATTGGCAAACAACTAATTTGTACAGTCCTTATAAAAGAACATATTGTACAAGGACCTAGGAATCAAATCTGTTAGGTTGATTCAAACTACAAAGATAAATCTTAAACAGTCCATATGAATGAGTTGATTTGATTATTAATGTATATTTGTAACTAATAGCTTTTATGAAGTCCTTAAAAGTGAAATTGATGTACAAGAACTTAGAGTAAATGATCAAACTTGTTAGGTTGATCAATGAAGAAAATTGAATACATAGACTATAGGAAATCAAGAAGTTGTTCAAAAAAATGGGGTTTTAGCAACAACCGGTTTTCGTTGTTAAAAGTGCCAAATTTCATTGCAAAAGGTATTTAGCAACGATTTTTTTGTCGTTGCAACTTTCTTTGCGCAATGAGTGTTGCTAATTATTCCACACGAACGTATTTTTGTCGTTACTGAAAGTGATACATTTTGCAATGAAAGTTGTCTTTCGTGCAAAATCCTCAAACCTTTAGCAACAAATTTTTTTGTTGCAGAATCAATAGAAAGTCGTTACTGAAAATCATATTTCGTTGCAAAATCCTATTAATTGGTAACAAAGTGAACATTTTTTTTGGGCAACGAACATGTGCTTTTGTTGTGGTTGGTTCACTTTTGCCAACGATCGATTTTGTTGTGGAAAAGCATGAAAATTGTTGCCTAAACCTTTTTTCATTGCTGATTGTATATTTTTTAGCAACGATATTCCTTGCTGATTATACTATGTTACAACAATATTATGATTAATCAACAACGATAATGTTTGTTGCGGGTTATTTTTCAATAGCAACGAACGTTGTTGATTAGCAACAACATTATACGTTGTCGTTTCTTTATATGTGCAGCAAAAGTTGATATGATTTGCAATGATATAAATGTGGTCTTTTTATTTGGGTATAGCAACAATTTCCTCCCCGTTGTTATTAGGTTAGTTTTTCGTTGCCAAAAATTATATTTTAATGCCATTAGCAATGAAAACTTATTTGCTAAATGTATAAAAAGTTGTTGCTATATCCTTAATTGTACAACGCTTTGGTAACGAAATAACCATTGACTGTATCATTGCTAAATCAAAAATTGACAATCTTGTTATTTACCTGACTGACTCAATGACCCCATAGCAAATAATGGCAAAAAAAAAAAAAAAAACTAAAATATTATTAACTTAATAAAACCATCCAGTACATAATCATTTATCATCTTTACAATCAACCATCTAAGGCCACAGTTCTTCAATCAAATATATATTTACATATATAAAGAGAGAGCACACTTCTTATTTCGTCCATTTTCTTCCATAAACATAGCGCATTATATATAGGAAATTTGGTACCCAATATTGTATGGCAAATAGAAGCAGTCTTCCTGCACATATTTAAAAATAATAACAAGAGTGTGGTACTAATGGTCCAGATCATCCATCAATGAAATGTTGGTTCCTATTAGATGAAGTTAAAAAATAATGCTTTAAGAAGACAAATAAAGAAACTGAAAGGCTTTTAATAACTCAAAACATAATAGTGAAATCAATTGCTGAGACGCGCCCTTCATATCCTTAAACAAACTGTAAGTGTCTAAATTCTAATAACACTCCTTACGAATATCTCATGCAGAGACACTACTAGCTAGTTTTAGTGAAGATAAAAAACTAATGGCTATTCATCTAAGAAAGCACGTTAAATAAGCACTCCTATTCTCCAGCATCTCTAATTCATCAAGACTCAAAATCAAAACAATTCACAAAAATTTTGAATTCAGAATTTTACAAAGGAAACATGAAAATGACCAGAATCTCTGTATTAAAAGCATCTGAAAGGAATCATAATATGAAAAGGCAATATTAGTCACCAAAACAAATGTAAAATAAACCTGCATAACAGCATAACATATTAAGCTCTAGTTTTGCTTTATATTGAGAAGGAATTTCCATCAAGGCTAAAAATGCAAATTCTGCCTCTTTCCTGAATCGGTTCAGATTCTTGGACATAATTTTTGTGAAATTTATAAACAAAAAGGATAAAGTGACTAGTATAACAAAAATAATGCCAACCCTAAAATAACGGTTTCTAGATTCCCGCTATCTACTAAAACTTGCTTGGAAATTATCAAAGGCTAAAGCCGGAATGTTGTCATTGAATTCTCTCATCATGTCCCATGGTCCATCTCCAACACCAACAAAAATGATTGACAAAGGGTATTCACTGTAAACAATAACATTTCTTAGTATTTGGGCAACAAAATCATTACTCATCAAAAGTCAACCCGAAAACTCACCTAGCTTTCATGATTGCCTTAACCGTTTTCCTTTCTTGGGGGCTTAACTGGCCACATTCAATATCAACACTTCTTGTCACCTATCATACATTAGAGAGTGAATTATCACTACAAAGTCGTAGTTTAAACTCTAGTTTTGTATCCAAGCATGCATTAAAAAACAGATTGACAAATCAAAAAGCAGTAAGCTAGTAACACTTCAATGGTTCTTCAAACAAGTTACACCGCACCCCAAAGTTACATCAAATACATGTTTACGATACCTAGTTCAGACATATAAACAAAGTTGCAACAAATACATGTTTACGATATCTAGTTCAGAAATATAAACAAACCACGCATAAACACTACGAACAACACTATCTATGTGTTATGGACAACACAAATACATGTACCCAATGAAACACTTCAATTGAAAGAAAGACGCACAAGCAACGATTAATAATTAGGATTCAGAATTTTATATTTCAAACCTTTAAAAACTTTGATTATATGGAAATTATCATAGGAAAAGCCAAATATTGATATTAATTAATTGATGTGGCATTTTACACGTTTGAAATATGTTTTTTCATTTCTTCAGATTCTTCCATGTCCCAGTGGCATAAAGTGATGAAATAAGAAAGACAATCTAAATACGCAAAATAGCCATTGAGATTTATTTTTTTGGTTGCTTGAAGATGAGGACTCCAAGTTTGCTAATGTTATATATATATATATACTAATAACGTAGCAAGCGTATTTCCCATGTCATATTATCATTTCTTCATTAAAATCTAACTGGTTTTTCAGAAATCATAGTACTTACAAAGAATAGACAATTTCTAAACATAAGGCTTACAAGATTCCAAAATTCGACTAATAAATACATTGGAAAGTTTTTTATTGGGAGGTAAAATTCTTACCTGGTATGGGAATAAAATAATTTTTTTACCCTATCATATGATATGAAAATAAGAATCACCAATAAAAAGGAATGAACATTATATACTTATTGTTGACGTCAGATTTTGGACGCGGGCCGAAATCACCGGGTCGGCCAGCCCAAAAAGCGCCACCAATGGAGAGCCTAAATGTACTGGAATTAAAGATGTTTGATCAATCAAATACTAAAAATAATAACACAATAATTTACGTGGAAACCCAAAACGGGAAAAACCACGGGTGATACGCCAGAAATCCACTAGAACAATATTGAAAGTGTTACAATACAACGATTCATAACGAGACAACAATCTTTCTTCATACACGTGGTTTATATGTCTACCCTCCGATATACACCGACGTGTATAAATGGTGCTTGTTGTACCCGCTGTATATTACTATAACTGAGTATATTGGCGTGTGCCGGAGCATGATCCAATGGAGTATTCCGATCTACTGTTTGGTGTAAAGGGAGAAGATGATCTAGTCTCCCTCTCTCTCTCGTGATGTTCGTCTGGCTCTTTTTCTCTGATGATCATCCCACTTTCTCTGATTGTCTCTTTTTTTTTTCTAATACTACATTACTGGGAAGATATTATGGTGATGTCCCACTGCCCCAAAAATCTTCCTGATAAGTCTTGTCCTCCTTTTCCCAATAACTTGACTCTGTAAGATATTTAGATGGTGAGTCATCACCTACCCCCCCTGCGTGCACTAATGAATGTATGTAGGAATGTATCATACATTCACCTAACCCTGATTTCACGAATATTTAAATGATGAGTCACGGTTCAAATATCTAATCCCAACAGCCCCCCACTCTCCTGTTATAAAAAATTTATAATAGGAGAGTAATGCAAAAAGTAAATTTGAAACACCAAAAATAACTGTTATGCCGCCGAGTCGCACCCAATTTGTCGATCTTGAAACTGTCGATCTTGAGACTGTCGGGATGGAGTTACCAAGTAGCCGATCTTGAACACTAGGCTGCAGAGCTTGAACATTGAGTTGCCAAGCTTGAACATTGGGCTGCAGAGCTTGAACATTGATTTGTCGAGCTTGTACATTGGGCTGCCGAGCTTGAACACTGGGCTGCAGAGCTTGAACACTGAGTTGCCGAGCTTGAACACTGGGCTGCAGAGCTTGAACATTGATTTGTCGAGCTTGAACACTGGGCTGCCGAGCTTGAACACTGGGCTGCCGATCTTGAACATTGATTTGTCGAGCTTATACATTGGGCTGCCGAGCTTGAACACTGGGTTGCAGAGCTTGAACACTGAGTTGCCGAGCTTGAACACTTGTCGAGCTTGAACACTGGGCTGCAGAGCTTGAACACTGAGTTGCCGAGCTTGAACACTAGGCTGCCGAGCTCCTCCAACCGAGCACCAATCCGGACATCCGAGTCGTACCCAAACCATCTACTTCATCAGTCTGATATCAAATTGTCAAACAAACCGCCGAACAAACTCCGAAGTGAACTTGCCGAACCAATCCAAAACTGTGAAATTGTCCCAAAACAGTTAAACAGACCCAAACTGCCGAACTCATACGTCTGAACTTAAACGCTTTCTTGATGATACTGAACCCATCATACACACCGTTGAGTTGAACCCCGTCACCAATGAAGAACCTACCAAATTGCAGAACTAAAACAACCGAAGCAGAGGCCAATGTCAAACTACCGAGGCCAAAGTGAAGTCAATCGATCCCAAACTGGCCGATCGAAACTGAAGTTGGCCGATCCCAAACTGACCGATCAAAACTGAAGTTGGTCGATCCCTAACTGGTTGAACTATACCGTTCGAATCCAAACTGATCGAAGCCGATCGAACCCAAATTGGTTGAACTATACCGTTCGAATCCAAACTGATCGAAGCCGATCGAACCCAAACTGGTTGAACTATACCGTTCGAACCCAAACTGATCGAAGCGAATCGAAGCCGACCGAACTCAAACCGATCGAGACGAATCGAAACCGATCGTACCCACACTGATCGAGGCAAACCGAAGCCGATCGTACCCAAACTGGTTGAACTATACCGTTCGAACCCAAACTGATCGAAGCCGATTGAACCTAAACCGATAGAGGCGAATCGAAACCGACCGAACTCAAATTGATCAAGGCGAATCGAAGCCGATCGTACCCACTCTGATCGAGACGAATCGAAGCCGATCGAACCCAAACTGGTTGAACTATACCGATCGAACCCAAACTGATCGAAGCCGATCGAACCCAAACTGGTTGAACTATACCATCTGAACCCAAACTGATCGAAGCGAATCGAAGCCGACCGAACTCAAACCGATCGAGGTGAATCGAAACTGATCGAACCCAAACTGAAGCTGATTGGACACAAACTGATTGATGATGCCTCATATAACCCTGAGAATCCTGAGTTGGGTGTGTTCCCCTTATACCGTCCCGACCGTCCCGGTCGTGGCTCATGTGACCCTGAGTTGGGTGTGTTCCCCTTATACCGTCCCGACCGTCCCGGTCGTGGCTCATGTGACCCTGAGTTGGGTGTGTTCCCCTTATACCGTTCCGACCATCCCGGTCATGGCTCATGTGACCCTGAGCTGGGTGTGTTCCCCTTATACCGTCCCGGTCATGGCTCATGTGACCCTGAGCTGGGTGTGTTCCCCTTATACCCTCCCGTTCGTGGCTCATGTGACCCTAAGCTGGGTGTGTTCCCCTTATACCATCCCGTTCGTGGCTCATGTGACCCTGAGCTGGGTGTGTTCCCCTTATACCGTCCCGACCGTCCCGGTCATACAGAAAATTAAATTAAGAATAATTGCCATTGCTGCCCCCCAGCCAGATCGAAATACGGAGACCTGTCAAATTTCCAAAGCAGTGCTCCTATATCCCAAGGGAAACAAGGGAGGTTGGCCTGACCTTATAACGTCATAATATAATGTGAAACAGATATGTAATTTGGAAGAGATGTCAGTTTATATCATCCTTGTACCACATGTATGTATGCATTAATAAATGAATGTATGAATGGAGGTATGCATAAATGAACTTATGTTATCTGACCTGATTTTATTGTGCCGATTCGAGAACCGGGCTTCCTTATGTCTCCCCCCGTCCTTATATCACCGAGGTGACGCTCCCGACCCCTCGGGAGGCCTTGTGCCGATTTTGCATCTTCAAGAGAGATCACCTTATATCTTTGAGAGAGAGAAGTCGCCTTATATCTTCATGTTCTGACATACTTTGATCAAATCTTCAGTAGTAAGTTCTTATGTTTTGTCTGCCACCACCTTGCTGCTTGTACCACCACTGATTTTGCACTGTCGCATCCTACTATGTGATACCCCCATAAAGATATTTTGGATTTGTGCTACTGTTACTCTGCACAACTGCCTCTGCTATGAAATTATTGTACTGGTGTGAAACTGAAAATTGCTTCTTTATTCTCCTGGTGATTCTGCTGTCTTCCCCAATGTTGCCACAGCCTCTGCGTTGCTTCTGATTTTCAACTGTGCCTTTGCCAAAAAATTTCCTCCTGCTCTACAACTGTCATTGCACCCCTGCTGTGAAAAATCTAAAAATGTAGCCTCTGGGTTTAGCGCTTGTGAGTTGATTGAGTAATGACGTTTCGTTGTGATGTTTCTCTCTCCTTTCTTATTTCTCCTGATAACAGTAACCACAATCATCCTAATTTTGTGTTGTGTAGTGCCTCGTATATCTCATCTCTGACTCCCCGTACATAAAGCATCTTCAGTTACCATCTTTCCCAAATATAATATTTAATTAGTGTAAAGATATTTATGACGGTGTCCCACTATCCCAAAATCTCACGAGGTAAAACTGCTCCTTGTTTCTCTACTAGCATAATTTTATAAAAATTTAAATGGTGAGTCATTACCCAAGATATTCACACCACAACATACAGAAAGTCCACTATAAACATCAACTGTCATGCTGCCGACCCAAACATACCGCAACAGATCAACTTATCCCTATATATATATATATATATATATATATATATATATACATTCTTTCCATCTACTTCTTTCTCTCTCCTCCTTCAATTACTCTTATCTTTTGTCATTTTCTTCTCCACGTCAAGCCCAACAACACATTAGATTCCCGAGCTCAGTAACTCATCCTGACAATTGACGCCCAATTTAAAGTCTTGAAAGTTAGCTTTAATGGAGTTTAACTGATACAGAGAGCCTTCAGTACATGAAGAATCACAAACCAAAACCAGCCCTTCTCTTTAATCACTGGCCCCCACCATTATCTACTTCTTATATTTCTATCCGACCTTACTCCTCTCTAGTTTTTGCACGCTCAAGTTCCAGCAACCGTTGTCTTTCAATCTCCCTTTCAACTTCAGTTGTCCTCTCTCTATCTAGTTGTTGAAGAAGTTCTGCTTCTCGTACAGCTGCCTCTTCCAAATATTTTTGTCGGGCACGTCTCACAAGTAGTTTTTTCTGTTTGCGGGCTATTATCGCTTCTTTGAGTTTTGACTTTTCTAAGGATCGAATGCCATCTCTGCTTTGCTGAAGACGATTATCATCATCTGCATTAGTAGAAAGAATAGGATGCTGATGTGAATCTTTGGAATATTTAGATGACTCCTGTAGCCCCAGTTCTTTCTGGACAAGGTCCATTTCCATTTCTGCCTCCTCGAGTTCCTTTTCTTCAGTTTTCTTCGAGAAGAAACTGAAGTATGACGAGCCCAAGTTGCTGGGTAACACCATCAAGTTGTCGAGCTTGCTGCCAGGTGGAGCCACCGAGGACCAACCACTAAGCCATGCCCAGCCACCGAGTAACCCCCACTAGCCGAGCCCATACCGAAATCTGTCGAGCAACTGAGTAACCCCCACTAGCTGAGCCCATACCGAAATCTGCCGAGCAGCCGAGCCCCTGCCAACATGCCTAGCTCGACTACCCCATTGTCGGACCACCGAGTCACTGCCAAACTATCAAGAACAACCAACCCGAGACCAAGCTCGGACCATCAAACTAATGGGCCGCCAAGCCGCTGCCGGACCATCCCACCACCAGCGACCCCGGGTGCCGCCGAGCCATCCCACTGCCAGCCGACCCAGCCTCTGCCGAACTGACGACCCACCTCGGTCTGCCGAAGCCGAGCTCCCTCTCCCATACGTTCAGAAATACACTACTCCAAATCTGTCAACCTCAACCAAGCCACCAAGCATCATCTGAACGCCGAGCCACATCAACTGCCGAGCCCGACCAACTGTCGGTCGACCCCAACAAAACCTCCGCCCCGAGCCACCGTCACTGCTGGCCGTCGAACCCACCAAGGACTGCCGAGCCCCCCCTAGTCACCGAGTGTTACCTAAGCTGCCAAGGTGAAACCACAGCCGAGTTCCAACCTTCAACCCAATCACCGCCCCAACTCAGCCGACAGAGTATCGTTGAGCTACGGTCAGACTGCTGAACCATTGCGGGACCGCCACCGTGCCCCAACAGACAGCAAAGCTGCTCCAGCCCACCGAGATCCACCGCCGAGCACCACCCACCGAGACCAAGCTGAGTCGAGCATGCTGCCGAGGTGGAGATACCGAGGTGCTGCCGAGGTCGGCCGACCCCAACTCACCAGGAAGACCCCGAGACCCCGAGCCGACCGAACCCAAACTGTCGTCGACCCACACTGCACCTTTCCAGTTGTCGCCGAGCCCAGATTATCGAGCCATCCTCATCCTTCGACCCAGCCTTGGACTGCCAAGCTCAGACCACCGAGATCCAGCGAGCCGCCGAGACCCAACCCAGCCGCCGAGGAGAGAGAGAAGTGAAACCACGAGCACTTTCTCTTTTCAATTAAAATCATCTGTTGGTGAAACTTGTAATATTTAAGGTTGATGGCATACACGTAATAAACATAATGGCAGACAATATGATTATATTATAACATTTAATATGTTAAAAATAACTTAGCTTTGGGTGTAATTTCTCCCTCCCTTGAGGAATGATATAAGGTGATTTGAATCAAACATCAGGCCCCTCCTTCTAGCGCCAATGTTGACGTCAGATTTTGGACGCGGGCCGAAATCACCGAATCGGCCAGCCCAAAAAGCGCCACCAATGGAGAGCCTAAATGTGCTGGAATTAAAGATGTTTGATCAATCAAATACTAAAAATAATAACACAATAATTTACGTGGAAACCCAAAACGGGAAAAACCACGAGTGATACGCCAGAAATCCACTAGAACAATATTGAAAGTGTTACAATACAACGATTCGTAACGAGACAACAATCTTTCTTCATACACGTGGTGTATATGTCTACCCTCCGATATACACCGACGTGTATAAATGGTGCTTGTTGTACCCGCTGTATATTACTATAACTGAGTATATTGGCGTGTGCCGGAGCATGATCCAATGGAGTATTCCGATCTACTGTTTGGTGTAAAGGGAGAAGATGATCTAGTCTCCCTCTCTCTCTCGTGATGTTCGTCTTGCTCTTTTTCTCTGATGATCATCCCACTTTCTCTGATTGTCTCTTTTTTTTTCTAATACTACATTACTGGGAAGATATTATGGTGATGTCCCACTGCCCCAAAAATCTTCCTGATAAGTCTTGTCCTCCTTTTCCCAATAACTTGACTCTGTAGGATATTTAGATGGTGAGTCATCACCTACCCCCCCTGTGTGCACTAATGAATGTATGTAGGAATGTATCATACATTTACCTAACCCTGATTTCACGAATATTTAAATGATGAGTCACGGTTCAAATATCTAATCCCAACACTTATGAATCATCATTCTTACTCATACGAGAATAAAAATCACCAACAAGAAGGAAACAAGTATTTACTCATCAAATCAAAATTTATATCCATTATAAGAATAAAATCACCACCATGATGGAAAGTAGTAAGTTAACTAAAAATGGAAAATTTCAATCGCTTAGGGATTCTTTACCCGAAGAGTTGGACTAGGATACTTTCATTACAATTTTTTCATAATTTCTCGTAATATACATTTAATGACATAAAGTATATTTAGTAATGGTACCAATATGTTACGAATTTAAATGTATTGATAAATGTATTATTTGTCAGGTTAGATCATAGATAGATATATTAAGAAAAATTTACGAAAATAAGTAATGGATGGAAATCCGTAAATATTGGAATATAGAAATTGGTTGCAATTGGACTCGATAATTTTCTGTTGATGTAAGTGATAATCAAATTATTATTTTTTTGCAAATGGCCATATTAAAGGGGAATATGATTGGAGGAAATCAGCATCATATTAATTGAAGTGTATTTCTAGCCCATCGCTCTGTCTTTTTTTGGGATGCCGTATAGTATTTTAGTAACAACAAAACGAATACATAGTTCCAGTTGTTGTTAATACAGTTATTAGTTTCATATAAACCAACTTCTTTTATCATCTTTTGGGGGGTAGAATTGTCTTTTTAGTTTTTAGGATATATTGCCCCTTTGATGCAATGCTCGTGTACAACGAAAAAGAAAATATCTTTTAAAAGTAATGTAATGTTTGTGTTTTGTGTATCTTATCTCTTGCTTTACAATTACTATCAAAAATATATAATATACGAAAATATTTTTCATTTGCAAACTATACAAGATGGAATTACCAATGTAAATTAATATCGAATTGTAAGGGGAAGACAGAATACCAAATAGTAAAGTTACTGCAGTTCAAACAAGAAACTGGTAGGCCTTATTATTAGAATTTAGAAACAACTTAAACATCTTGCAAATGATGTAATTAGTATTAACCAAAATAGCTCTCATTTGGGCATTTTTCAGCATTCCAAATTATATCCTACTATGCTAAAAAGAGAAAATGGTTTTTGAATTGGGACATTCTGTTGAGTTGTTTAGTATAAGAGAGGATAATCTCTTCTAAAACAGTATAGAGAATGGTGTGTTATGAAGAAGATTATGGAGACTTGTTTAGCTTTAACAATCTATTGAAAACATTTTTATCTAGAGCATAAAGTTTCTGTAGTACTGTAATTTTGGTTATGAGATGAATAAAGTTTCCATTTATTTCCCCAATCAGACAACAAACAGTCAAAACACAAGCAAGAAGTGACTTGGATAACGTGAAATTACCATGAGTAACCCCTATAGCTATAGTAGTGTGAAACTTTAAATCATTTTTTTTGCAGGTCTAAAACTTTTGTTCTTCCAACCCAAAATGCAAAAGAAAAAAATTGAAAGAGCTGAGAACATAAATGTAACCTTTCCTCCAATGCGAAAAAGTTCAGCAAGATCGTGAAATTGCCCGTGAATGTCACCACATATGGTCACAGGGCTTTTAACAGGCTGCAGGTAAGGAAACAGAAATCAATGAACCATTAGGATATCGTTAAACTCATTAATGTGGCAAGAAAAGAAAACAGCAGAAAACTATTTGTGTAATTATCATACCAATTTCACTGATTTCTCTAGTCAACCACCGTGATCCAATGGTGAGTACCAAAAGCAGACCATATTAACCATATTATAGATGTATTATTCAATATAGGGAACCCATTGTAGATAGTCATTGTTAATAGTCTTGATAAAGCATATGAATTATTTGATGGTCATTATATGTCCATATAAGGCTGAAAATGCACCATCCACTGAAATTATTTTTGTTTCTGGAAGATCGGTTTTGGGAATTTATAGTTATCTTTTTTCTTTTTTATATCATATTGGGCTGAAGACAGGGAAAAAGAAAGATACCAACTAAATAACTTTATGTATTAAAGAGGACCATTTGGTCATGAGCAAAATAATTATCATAGGTGGGGTTCTCTGTGCACTCTATCATATGTAGTAATTTTTAGTTTGCTTCATTGTATACCTTCTTCTTATGGAGCTAGCAAAAGCAGAAATTCAAGATTGAATTGTACATAGTAGTTGTCTATACCTGTAAATAGCTAAGTTGGATATGTTGTTGATCTTCCTTGTTCTTCTTATGGAGCTAGCAAAAGTAGAAATTCAAGATTGAATTGTACATAGTAGTTGTCTATACCTGTAAATAGCTGAGTTGGATACGTTGTTGATCTTCCTTGTTGAAATTATGTGGTATAGAGGTTTTGTAAATCAGCATCCCAAGTTGTAGGGGCTGTATTTGCTGTAGTGCAAGTTGAACTTTATCATAAAACTAAAGCATATAGGATTATTACAAAGGATGACACAAAAAGAGTAGAAGAAATTACATTGAAACCGGATGAGTCAACAAAATGTTTCTAGGGTTGATATGGGTGCGCTAATAGTTCTTCTATCAGGTGGGTTTATTCCTAAATCCAGTCCACATCATGTAACCACTTGTTTTAATGGATTGAATTGAAAAGAGGCAGGATTGACCATTTCTGATGATAACCCAATTGTGGAAAAATTGGATGTGCATGCTGGAAACATCTGTTGATGTTGCAAAATAGAGTTAGTAACAAATATTTGGATGTAATTATTCTTTATTACTATCTGTGATATCTGGTGTTTTGACCTCTTTTGTGAAGAGATTATCGATGTTGAAGTCAAGTCTCGGATTGACAGCAGCTAGTTTCATGGATAAGAACTGTCATATTTATAAGACATCTGAGTACCAACATTAATAACACAACACTTGCAAGCATAAGTGTATCTGAATTAGAAAAGAATATATTGTCAGGTCTCTCTATTTACCTGGTAAATATCTGCCCCCATCAATAACGTATCTTCTATAATTGCACCTTCTAAGATGCAAGATCGAAGCCCTACCACTGAATGTTTGAGTAATCATGATTTACCGATTTGGTGAAAAAGGAATACAAATTAACCTTCCATGGTAGGGGAAAGGTTTATGGTTGGTCAGATGAAGGAGAAAAATAATTTGGGGAAAAAAATAGGAGAATTTAGGGCTATATTGGATGAAGGAGAAAAAAAATTAGGGAATTTTTTTTTATCTACCATCTTACCCAAAATGTTGCCACTAGTTTTTTTTTTTTTTTTTTTTTTTGTCAACTTCCATCTCTTTTGAATATTTAATAAAAGTAATACTCTCTTCATTTTAAAAAAAAAATCTATTAAATTATTTTTATTGGTTTAAATTTTAAAATTTTATAAATTAATATCGATTTAGAAAATCTTCATAAGAAAATTAATTTTGGACAAATACTATATTATTTGGCAAATATTTTTTTTATATATAATCAATTGTTAAAATAATCAAAAAAAATTATAATAATTTAATTAAATTAAATATTGTTATAAATTTGTCTTACTTAATCTTTTTAATAGATAAGCATTAGGAAATATAGGAAATTCTGTGTTATAAAGTATAATAATATTTTAATTCAAAAATATGAGACAATTATTGTCTTTTTAAAATCAATATAAGATATTTTAAAATTTAAATTTGGTATAGATTCATTTAATTTTAGTCACTACAATGAGCAATATCACAAATTACGTAAAAAGTGTTACTAATTATAAGATTTATTATTAGTAATTTTATTATATATCTCAAAGGAAAGCAGAGTGTTTATGTATATAAGTATACCAAAGTTTATGTATATAAGTATACCAAATATAATTTATAATTTTAAACTTTAGTTAATATAATTTAATCTAGGATGATTACAATTAATTAAATATTAATAGTTTGTTATTTAGCACTTGAAGCATTGTCGATGGTACAATGTAATGTAATAATGTTTTAAAATATTTATAATAAAATTTTGAAAACTAGAGAATAAAGATTTGATTTAAAAAGATAAGAACAAACTTTTATAATGATTAATTAAATAGAAATAAACTTTTATTTTTCAACAGTTTAAATATAAATTTATACATTTACAAAGTATTCATAATAAATTTATACTATTGTAGTTTTAAAAGTAACATTTCATTTGTTCAACTATAACAAGGCTTTCCGATATAACAATTTAATTTATCTTCCTCAAATCAAAATTTGCCTTTTCAAACGTCACTTAAAAAAAGGGAAACTTTATTACAACAAAACGATTTTCAAATGGATTTCTCCAAACCAAAATCCTTTAGGCAAACAAATGTTAGATTTCGAAGCTGCTTTCTAAACAAATAATCTTATAACAACTCCATCATTTAGCATCACATCTTTGGTATCATTAACACCATTCACTTCGGCACACATATATTCACACACTTTAAGGAAAATTATCAAGATGTGGTAACCGTGTTTTCACGGAAGTCAGTGGGTGCCTAACACCTTCCCTTTGCTTAAACAAGCATCCGAACTCTATGAATCTCAGTTGCAGACCAATTAATCAGAGTCACAATTAGGCCATCTCAATTTACAAAAAAACTAAAATCCAAATGAGTTAGTACATCCTTTTTAACTTATACCAACTGGTAACTCTGATCAATCGGCCCATTCACATAATTAATTTTCAAAATGTTGTCAACATTTGTGCCGACCTTTTCAAAAAGTCACCCTTAATTAACTAAAGAACTAAAACCAGACAAAAAAAAGGAGGAGCGGGTCTTTTTGGGATCGTGTCCGGTGTCGACACTTACATACTATAATATTATTGCTACACATACAAAATGAACACTGAAACATTAATACAAAAATTTGACAATTATATAAATAGAACATTCATTTTTAAATTTAGGATTTCAAAAATGATGAAAACTTATTTAAATTGTCAGAATGATAAAATTTATAATTATTAATATTTTTAAATAAATAGAATATTGATTATTGTATTTGTTAAATATAAATTAACATTCATTTTTTTGTTGTTGATAATTTAATAAGTTTTATGCATAATTAGTTGTTAATTTTTTGTAATCAAATATGTAATAAAAAATTACATAAGAATTTGTAGGATTTAAAATAATCTAAATAAAAATAATAATTATTATTCAAATATGTAATAAAAGTAAAATTTTATTGTACTAATGTTAAGATACTTGTAAATTTAAATTTAAATCTATTTAAAATTTTAAAATAATAATTTTACTTATAATATTGTTTTTTATTAGTTTTATTTATCAATTAAAATCAAATTGTTTTTTTTAAACACACTCCCTTAGTTAATCTAAGAGTTGTGTACGTGATCTAGAGACGAGTAGGTCATGGAAACAGAGCCAGTTTAGATTTCTTCTCTCTACCTTGAGCCAAATTTCACTTATGGATGTTTCAATTAGAGAGGTGTGGGCAAGGTTTCTTCCCTACATATAATTTACGCGGGACGAGTGAAAATCTTAGCGCCAAATTTTCCTGCAATTAATGAGATTGATAATTGATTTTTTTAAAAATGCTTGCTATGGCTAAAGGGATTAACATTAATCCCGAAAATTTCCCCCAACTTCATCTCCGTGCTAAGAAATCTGTTGTTTCTATCTCAATCGTAGAAACTCTAAACCCATCAATTTTTTTAGAGGTATTTTTTTTCCAGTAACTTTGTTTCCGTAATCATATAGCTTAAACATCTGTAAGAGCTTACATTGCTTGTTGAAATGATTTGTATACACACACACACACACACACACACACACACACACATGTATCTATGTGTATGTATTTTGTATAAAAGAGAGATTGACGTTATTCTTATACTTTTTGAATCACTTCTGAAGTTGTAATTTCGTATGTAATTGGTCTTGAATTACTTAATCTATTTATTTTTTGTTGTTGTATGTATGATAATTTGTCTGGCTGTAAATTAAATTGATAAAAAGAGAAGGAATTTGAAAATTTAAATTATGCTTGAACCTCTTTTAGGATTAGTTGGTTAATTTAGTACACTTGGGAATATATTTTCTATTAGTTCGATGTTGGTTTAGATTAAATATAGTCAAGGAAAATGATGTTTGGAACTGATTATTGTCCACTGCAAAACTAGAACATCCATTATGAATATCCAATTAACAGCAACAGAGATCATAAAGGAAGAGTTTTAGATTGCATTTTGTGCATTTATACTGATTGATTTCTATCCGATGCATACTGATAATCATATTGCTATTTATATTGTGGCTTGTTGGGATCTGATATATATATGTTAACAACATAACATTAACTTAGGACCTATTGATCTTTAGTATCGGACATTTAGGACGTAATTGCTTTTTTACGCTATATCCTATTAACTTGGACTACTCGTATACATATTTGATTGAGTAAGTAGTATAATGCTGATATGAACATTAAAGTTTGTATACATACAATTAAGCTTTATAATAAGTTATTTAAGTATGTCCCCTGATTGCTAAACGACCCTTTCTTCATAGATTTTATTTTTTTCTTTTCCTTTCCTGGAATCACGAGGCGTAAAAGCTTTTTATTATTTTTCATGGCAGAGAAATAATTGTTCCTCAGAAATTCAGTGTCCTTTTGACAACATATGAATATCTAATGAACAAGCATGACATGCCAAAACTAAGAAAAATACACTGGCATTATGTTATATTTGATGAAGGCCATGGGGAAGAAGAGAAATTTAGAGCTATGAATATCAACTCAAGTGATGTGTCTGGAGTTGTAATTTTCATAATGTCTGAGTAATGTTGCCACTACTTTGGGGTGTGGGAAATAGTTTTTTGCTCTGTAGTGCCACAAATATCTTTTGGTCTGAAATTGGGTGAAAATAGTAATGGAGCTATAGCCAATGTGATATTAAATATCAATTGACAAATCTAGCTAGATATAAATACTTTCATAATTACATTTTATAGAAAGGTACATGTTGGCCATAATAGTAAAATTACTAAAAATAAATATGAGTCATGCATTTCCTTTTGTTACCCACCTATTTAAAGTTACCTCCACCCCCCCCCCCCCCCCTCTTTAAGGGAACATTTCCCCATGTGATGCCTCTCCCTTGTCAGCAAACAAAAAGTTTGTTTATGTGCTCGACTTATGTTGGTGTGCTCTCGATGTACTTTTTAGTTTCCAATTTGATCTAAACATTTGCTGCAGGTATGCAACGAAAGTTGGAAATGAATAATCAGGTAATGGACTGGTCTTCACATTAAACTATGCTTTGCATTAACATGACCCTGTAGTTGCGGTCGTGGATTTTGTTGGAATCTCTGTTAAATATTTTTTCTTTGGTTTTTTAGGATGCAATTAAATATGATAAAACATTAAAGAGCCCTGCTAGGAAACAACCACGAAGATACTGACCCCCTGAGGGATAACCCAAGTTAGTTTCCATTTTTTACTTGTTTCTTTTCTGTTGTATTTTCTTGCCATTTAAGTTTTCCTAGTACTATAATTTAATTAATATTTTAATAGAAATTTTGTTAATAATATTTTTGAAGTAATTTATAATATTAATTATATTAATTAAAATATTATGTTACAATGATTTAAATTTTAAAATATTGTAAATTGATAATAAATAAAATTATAATAATTATGAATCTTTTTGTGAAATAGATTACAAATGTTAAAATATTACTTTTTTGTTCTAAAAAGAGTTATATTTTAATTTGTTTTAATTAATTTATGATATTCTAAAATTTAAATTTATAGTTACTATTAAGTTTTTGAATTAATAATTTTACATATAATATTACTTCTAAAAGAGTTTTTTTTTATAAATGTTATCAAACTTTTTTCAAGATAATGTATCAGTGAAACTGAGAATATGCTATAGGAACTTATTCCTCTCAAAAGTGAATATCTCTAGATCAAAATGAATTATTATTTTTTCAATCTATGAGTTTATTGTGGAAAGGAATACTGGTATTATGTTTTTTGTTGGTTTTCCAATTTTACAAGCATCTTTTGTTCAGTGCTATCGGAATGAATTACTTAATAAATTCTCATTTGTTTTCGGCAGGGGCAAGAACCTTTTGTTTCTTATGAAGTCCTTGAACGGATTCATCGGTTCTTGTTTGCTCTTGGAATCACTCATGTTTTGTATAGTTGTATTGCAGTTGGTTTGGCCATGAGCAAGGTACAGTCTCCATCTCCATTTGCGGGTTTACATTTAGAGCCATTTAATTCTATAATAAGAGTGTTCATTTGTTTGATTCATAAGTAAACTGTACATAAATTGGATCAAGCAAATTAATTTTTTGGAAATATATTTTTTTAAAGATTATTACCATATATAAATGACAAGTTCTTTTTAAGTGAGCGCTTGTCTGTTTCATCATTTTGTCGGTAAGTGACTTGGCTACATTTGCCATTTAATTGTAACAATTGTGAATACTTCTAAACTATAAAGTTTTGACTATTCTATTACTAGCTTTTCCATCAGATTGCTTGGATGAAACTTTTGACAATGATGCATAGACATTAACGAGCGGAACGCAGATTTTCTGCTATTCAAATGCAAGATAACAACAATGAACATCTTCATATAGTTTTTTGAAATTAGAACTTTAACGGATAAAATCCTTTTTAACTCTTTCCAAATGGTTCATCGGAATGCATAATACTGAAAGGAGCTAGTCTGGTAAGGGCTCTCTTATTTGATGGTCTTGTCCCCAAATAAAGTTAATGATGGACTTTCGTGATAGGGTATCGTGTCTTTAGAGGGACTACCCAAATCAAGTTAATGGTGAAATTTTTGTATGGTGCTAAAAATAAATTATTAAGTTTAATGTTATTTAGTCCAGCAACAACAGTTAGGATTTATTATGCATATGGTTTTTTGCATATTGAATTTCCTCATTGTGCTTACTGCTTTTACATTCAGGCCCCATGCCTACTGACTTGGTTGAAGCATTTGCATACCAGATAGAGATTTTTGATGGCCTTGCTGCAGGATTTCCTAATTGCAGAAACATAGTCTTTAATATTGCAAAGGTACATATCAACTCTATCTGTTATGCTTAAGTTTTATTAAAGGATTTTCGTCTGGTACGGGCTTTCTTATTGCTCAGTGTTACCATTTCAGGCCAAGTGTTAATTAAAATGTCCTCGCTTAAGTTTTATAAAAGGATTTTCGTCTAATAAGGGCTCTCTTATTGCTCAGTGCTACCTTTTCAAGCCAAGTGTTAATTAAAATGTCCTCTATAGAGTCGGGAAGCTAATGGTAAGAACATTACCAACAAACGGTGCACAAATTAATTGGGAGGAATTCAAGACTAGATTATTTGGCTAAAATAGTGAATAATATTTTCCATCCTTGTATTTTATAGCAAAACTAGCATATTCCTTCATATTATCAGAGTAACTCAAGTCCTTCTTGGGATTTTTTGGAACCGAGTACATGAACATTAAAACCATAAAAATAAGAAATATCATCTAACTGGTATGGACACTTACGTAGAGACTTGTGCTTTTTAGTCATCTGTCTGGCTTCCTTGACAGTTCTAGGAGTGTGTACATCTCTTTATATATATTATATCTAAATACAAGTTATGATTGCCATCTCTGCTGCTATGTTCACTATAGTAATTATCATCCAAGCATTTGAAAATAGTTTTGACTGTCCCCCCCCCCCCCCCCCCCCCTCCCCCCTCCCCCCCTCTTTGTATAGGGCTTAGCTAAATGTGTTTAATAGATGTACTAATATGTTGGAGGATGATGTCAAGCGGAGACTGAAATCTACAGAACTTGAAGCAAATAAGAGTCGGTTGAGGATGTGGACGAACTATGTACCTACTATTTCCAACTTGAAGGCATTTTTTTCATAGTTGCTAGTTGGCATTAGCGAGGATTGTACCTCTTGTTTCCAACTTGAAGGCATTTTTTTCATTGTTGCTAGTTGGTATTGGCGAGGATGGGGACTGTGATGTATATGCTATATTTTGAAGAGTTGATTTGGACTACTAGTTTGGAATATTTCGTAGAATGTTAACATTGACATGTACATAATTGATGTGTAATGATAGTTGAAATAATATTATTGTGTTTTGATGATATTTTATTTTATTAAGTTTAAGTATTGAAATAATTTGAGTGTGAAAAATTTTTTAAATAGAAATTTGTGAAAAAAAATATTTTTAATTCTGATATGGATTTAGAGACCAATTTTGTCGACAAAAGGATGTGATTGCTTCGGTCATAACAAATAATTGGTGATTATTTTGGCCATGATAAAAATATTATCAATTATGTATTGGTCGTGACCATCACAAAAGTTAACCTTTCGTGAAGGTTTTTCTAGCTTTTGTAATGAATTTTGACCATCACAAATGACCATTTTTTAGTAGTCTGCTACCTTATTGGTAACGAAATTTTGCAATGACCTATAAAATTTGTTATGAAAAATGAAAACCTTTTACAAACTGTAATGCATGGCAAATTTCGTTGTTAAACATGCATTTTTGGCAACGACAAAAATCGTTGTCGAATGTCCATCAAGAATTGGCAACGAAAAAAGTAAATAGGTGGGATTTTTTTTTCCTTGAAAACGAATTGGCAACGAAATTTTGCAACGACCTATAAAATTCATTACGAAAAATGAAAGCCTTTCACAAACTGTAACGAATGGCAAATTTTGTTGCTAAACATGCATTTTTGGCAACAATTTTATAACTCGTTGCCCGAAAAATCGTTGCCAAATGTCTATTTTTTTTGTAGTGCTAAGGATAAGAACCGGTTAGTCAAAATAAGATTATAAGAGACCCTGTGCTAAACTTTAAATTGTTAGAGAAGGATGCTAGACCAAAAGAAGAAAAGGTCATCCCACAAGATTAGCAAAAACGTTCATAAAATTCTATAAAGAAGGCGCAACACTGCAGAATAAAAATAAAAGACTAGAAGAAGAAGTGGAGATAAGAAACTCACAGATGCTAAACAAGACAGAGTATTTAGGATCATAGAATGGAGCTGAATTAAAGATCATCAAATCGTTGAGTCACTCAATATCGTTAAGCTACTTCAAAAATATAGAGTTACATCATTGTTAAGCTGTATCAGTACTACCTATTAGAGTTCATAATATCAACAACACTGAAAGACAAATTTAATACGACACATGAGTGGGATGTACTTACCAAGAGTTCTTTAGCAAAAAATAGTCTGAGGTAAACCATCCAAAAAAGACACGAGATAATGTTCAACTAAGTTTAGTCAACAGATCTGAAGAAGATAAAGAAGATCATCTAAGAATCTAAAGAGTCTGAAGAACTGAAACTTAGTTGCACCGCGATCATAAAATTGAAGGATAGTAGAATCTGCAGATCGTAGAACTAAAGGATCGTAAAGTCTGTAGAATCGTAAAGCTCACAGTTCGTAGAGCTAGCCAAGACAAATGCTTTACAGTAACCAAGGAGGAACTCTACTATTAGGAAAATCGCAGAGTATGTCAGGTCTTACATCAGATTGATTATGGAAAGGCCTACAAAGTAAAGATCCCAAAGTTACTATTCAGAGCATTACATAAAGTAACAGCTACCTTCTAATGGGAAAATTGACATAAGTCTCTCTATAAATAGAAACCTTCATTTGAAATTAAAAAAAAAGTTGTTGCTAAAAATAAATGAAAGAGAGAGATTTGACCAACATAGGGAAATCAGGTCAAAGAGAGAGAAACGGTCAAAATAGAAAAATGGTGGGTCTTGTTGACTTGGTCACATTACATCCTTATGTTTTGATGATGACATTATATAAATACTGTGTATCGTTTTATATATTAACCGCGCAGCAAGTTATATAACATCTTGAATGTAAAAACAGTTACATGCATCAATACAGCAAGCTGTGTATTGAATTGGATCAATATTTTAAGCTGCAAACTAGTCAGGGGTATGTTAAACAGAATCTGTCATTCAGTAGGACACACACCAAAACTGGATTGGGTCTACAGAATTAATGAAGCTGAACATAATTCAATCAAATTCCTAGTAATCAATGTAAGATATTAGCTTGAGTATTTAATTCAATCAAGGCCTTTTTAGATTACATTACATACATGGAAACATGAATTAAGGTTAATAAATTCCTCCCAGACCTACGTACTATAATTAAGGGTGTACAGAATTAAATGATCATTACTATAGATATAGATATATAAAAGATAATATATTCCGTGATTACATAATTACATAGGATCGGGTATGGTAATAAAACATTTCCTTGTGTGAGTAATTGAATAATCAGTGAATCAATTTAAGTAGATGACAAATCTAGTAAGGAACAAACTTTCCATGTTTGATTAAATTAAAAGGTTAGATTGATTGATGGGCATCATATCTTTTGATAACACATATCAATCAAGGTCTAAATCTGTGATTACCCTTATACGCAAATCTGTATATCAGAAATCCATCTAATCGGTAATTCATGATTATGTCATGTTTGATGTAATCAATCATCATAAATTATGCTGTGACAATCAATTTGTAATGGTAACATAATGATCCAGTAATCGACTAGTGTTGTTCAGTCATGGGTATATATATATATATAATCTCTCTCCTAGCGAAAAAGACAGAGCAACGATATACTGAATCATATTCTAAAAAGCTATCTATATCCTCTTCATCATTTCATAGCAAGTGATTAACAGTTTATGTGAAGACTTCAAAGCTGCTTACCCAATTACTCAGACTGATAATCCATAAATCGATAATATCTTTTCATTATTGATCATTACATATAGTGGGCCTTGCATTGTCTTATTACTCTAACTTTGATCGTAGGACTATTTGAGTTTTATATCTATCTTGTTCTGTCTAAAGTAGTGGGTTTACAATTAATTCACAGGGAGCTTAGGAGCTCAGTGAGTCAAAGGGTTTGAAGGGTACACAAGAGTGCAAAAGGAAGCATAAAGTGCTGGGGAGGAGTTGTCCTCATAACGACAGTGAACTTGAATTGTAATAGTGTAAATTGTGAAGTGGATTTATCAATAAAAGAAGTCTGCAATACCATTTGGTATTGGACGTGGATTAGGCCACTAGACTAGTGGAAAGGGGCCGAACCACGTAAAAATCTTGGTGTTTGTGTGATTGATTATCTTATTGCTTGGATAAACTTGTCTCATTGCGAACATATATAATCTGGGCTTAAAACAGGTTACAACATTTATTTAGTGTTAAAAACAGTAACTTGTATTCACTATTAAACAAACTGTTTTCATAACAGTTTGTTTAAAACAGTAACTTGTATTCGAGGACGTTTCTCAGAAGTCCTCTTTGGAGATGATTCTCCAATGTGACTACCCTCGCGAAGCTTCTTATTTCGATCATCCCTATTATGACGTAGGGGAGATCTCGATCTTTTTCTTAGGTTTCTAGAAGTTGCAGATCAGGAATTAATTGTCTTATGGTCAGGATAATGGTTGCAGCAACGATCTGTGTGTCAACCATGGCGGCTTGAGCGGAAGGCAAAGCCTCTCTGGCTGAATAAATCGTTTCTAGCCTTGGCCAAGTCCGCATATTATTTATCAAGCTCTTCTTGCTGGAGATCAAGAGCTTTCTTTTTATCAAGCATCTTTCGAAGGCGATGATGCCTGCCATCATTGGTTATGTGATGTGACTGTGGGTGTGTATCTCTTCGGGAGTTATTCTAGCTCTTTGAAGGCGATGCGGTCGCCATCTTAATTGTGTTTGATTGAAAAGATCGTCTCTACTAAATACTAGAAACCCTCCTTCTAGCGTCAATGTTAAAGCTCAAATTTCGTCCGTACATTTAACCATCGGTTCGGACTGGGATCTGCACAGAAAGAACCATCGGAAGTGCTTAACGGCTTGGGCCGCCGGGGGATATCTCTGGTGTGAGAATAAGTACAGATTTCAAGATGTGTCAACAATGGAGGCAGAAGTATTTAGTAGGTAGAATTAGATCTATGTACCTCTATTATTCACCATGTATTTATAGTACTCATATTGCTCAACAGGACTCCAATTCCTAATAGGAATTGTGTAGCAAAATCCTTGTTAGAGAAGGTAACTATCACGCTAATCAATGCTAGATAGGTAACTCTCATACCAATTCCTTTGAATCGATAAGGAAAGTGATAAGCAAAGTGATCCCTAGCCTATCGGACTTAGGAGTCCTCTTGTGCACGCACTAGACTTAGTGCTCTGTAGGGCCAAGTCCATCATTGGTGTTCCATTTATGCTAGTAAAATACGTAGCCCAACATATATATATATATATATATATATATAGATATATGTGTGTGTGTGTGTGTGTGTGTGTGTGTGTAATATATATACATTTGAACATTGGAGTTTAAAGTTAATCAAATTATTATATTATATTATATTATTTGGTGTGAATTAAATACGAAATGAAATGTGAAAGTCAAGAATATTAACTAATTTATATTAATTAATTGAGGTTAAATTAAAATTATATTATGAATATATGTGATTAAGAATAAATTTAACAGTTAAATTAAATTATTAAAATATTAGTTTAAATTAACTGATGAATGAAAATGAGTTGGAAAATGGATTAATTTATATTAATTAATCTGTGTTGTTAAAGTTGATATTGAGAGAAAATACAGCTTGATTGTTGAGCCTTGTGTGGCAATGTGACGATGTTAAATTAAATTTCATTAGTAGTTTAATTATTTCATTTAATAATAATTAGTGGATTAATATATTTTAATTAATTAAGTAAAGAAATTTATTTAATTAAATGAGAAAGTGGAATAATGTTAAAATAATTAAATGTAACATTTGTAATGGCCTAACATATAATTTTATTCCAAATGAATATAAATTAATTGTGGAATGAGGTTCAATATATTGGAACCAAAATAATAAATTAAATTAGTAATTTAATTTAATGAATTAATATTATATATATATATATATATATATATATATATATATATATATATATATATAATAAATTGTTTAGAAACAATTTATGGGCTGAGGGAGATGATTAAATTTAATTATACAAAACTAGTTGTATGAATTAAATGAGTGAATTAGAATAATTAATGAATGAAATATTAATTATTTAAATAGTTAATTCATTACACAAAAAGTGTTAGAATTAATTATGGATTAATTCCATAATTGGTGGAATGATTTTTATACATTGTTATGACTGTATAAATTAATAAATCATGTATTCATTGAAACAATTTATGGGAGGAAGGAGATGATTAAATTTAATTATACAAAACTAGTTGTATAAATTAAATGAGTGAATTAGAATAATTAATGAATGAAATATTAATTATTTAAATAGTTAATTCATTATACAAAAAGTGTTAGAATTAATTATGGATTAATTCCATAATTGGTGGAATGATTTTTATGCATTGTTATGACTGTATAAATTAATAAATTATGTATTCATTGTTAATACCTATAATGATGTACATATAATTTTAATATATGTATTAGTCATAATTATATTTATATATTGATAATTATAGAAAATTACAATATATAAATATAGAGGTAATATGTATATAATTTATATACATATAAATGCCGAAAATTATATAATAATATATATAATTTTCTTACATGAATTAATATTATTTATGTTTTATAAAATAATAATAATACAATTACATTATATATATATATATATATATATATATATATATATATATATATATATATATATATATATATATATATATATATACATATCATTTAAATGCATTAGTAATGAACTAAATGCTGAAAATAATACCCGAACAAAGCTTTGCATACTCCTAGTTTGGGTGGATTTTTATCGAGTTTAATTTGTAAGCATGATGAGGACTCCTTTGCATTAGAATGTGCCACCAAGCTACTTAAGAGGTTTGAGTGGAATTCTACAGCTCTGTGGGGGCTTTGATCCGTCCATTCACAATCCAAATTCTGAAATTTTCTAAGGCTAGAGCTATACTACCAAATTTACATAAACTCTTCATCAAATTGAAATCGAATTGAAAGAATTAATAAGTTCTAAGCTAGGAATTGAAGAAATTCAGAGCAAATCACCGAGGAGGAGCTCAATTCATTTCCTAACTCAAATCATACAAGCTTCAATAATCAAGCTTCAAGTAAAAGAGGTGTAAGCTCTTTTATTTATTTATTTATTTATTATGTTCGTAGAATTAGTTAAGTGTAAGTGTTAATTTCTGAAAATTGGTTGTGAGAGTTTAGATTATGGAACCATGAAGGGTTCAAATGATATAGGGATGAAATTAAAGTATGGAGCAATCTTTGTACTAGGATAGGGTTGAATGCAAATAAGTCCCCTAAACTCTAGGGTTTTTGAATTTTGAGCCCCTTTTTTTAAATCAATGCAAATCGAGCCATATACTATTTAAAAAATTTGGATATTAAGCCCCTAGGTATCACATGTGCGTTGACTGCTCACATAGCGCACACGTGGCACCGGTAATATGGAATTTAAGTAGTTTTGGCCCAAAAAATTAGTTGCTTCCAAGAATTGATCCTAAAACCTCAAGTTTGAACTTTTGTTCACTAGTCCACCCAAGCAATATGAGTCTAATGGCTTAAAATGCACAAGAATTATTAGTTCTCAATGACACAAAAGATATTTAGAAGGGGGGTTGAATAGATTCTTTAAAACTCTTTCTTTATTTTATTTTAATAAAGAATGAATTGTTAATCAATTAATTTAGCACAGCGGAATATGATTTATTTACCCTTCTTGATGTAATAATTCAACAAGCAGTTATAGCAGTTAATAGACACAAGATGAAAGACACTAGATTTTAAGTGGTTCAGAGTTCACAAGACTCCTACTTTACTGTTCTGCTCTTCGAGCAGCAAATCCACTAAGGATAAGATTCCTTCAAGACCAGCAGCCTTGAAACTTTAGTTCACTAAGAACTCTTTTAGTGAGTAATGTTGGTTTGGGTGTGCTACTAAGTTGCGTTTAGCATAAGTTTCTGAAGAACTTAGTAGCGAAGCAAGATACTTTTCCGTTTGATCTTTCTGAACTCTTGCGTATACTTTCTTTCTTATGTGTCACACTTTTTTTTTCTTTTTCAAATCTAGGTGTCTCTTATAGGAGCTTTAGATTTCTTCCCATTTGAAATCTACCCTATGCTTCAGTTTCTGCCCCGTTACCTCACGATGTAGAGCTGCTGAATATTATATTCATTTAGCTCATTAATGCTCTGACGATGTATTAATTGACCTGCTAACATTGTCCATAAAAGGTGTTTTCTTTTTCCTTGGGATAAGACATGTTAGTCGTAGGTTTTTACCAACTTTCATAGAGGCGTTTGGTCTTCCATAAAATATGGCTGATAGGACACAGTCTTCTGACTTTAGCACTACCTTGAAATCTTTACTCTGTCGCTTAGCATACTTTGGTCAGTCCTCTGACATTTCTAACTTTAAGCTCTTGGCAGAGGTTTATCTATCACATCGATGTAAATTGTTCTTCTCAACTAAGTTGCTTCTGCCTTTTAGTATAAGAGAAGAATCATCAGATGTTTAGGTTTTGATTTGCATGATGTGTAACTGAGGAGAGTCGTAGTGTTTGTATAAATGACTATTGCTTTTTCTCAACGAATCTCTACGATCAACTCTACAATTTTGCGATAAGGCATATCGTAGAGTTTACTCTATGACCACTCTGTTGGTCATAGAGTTCGTTCTACGGTTGCTTGCTTTGGTCGTAGAGTCTTCCTTGCGCGGAATCGTAGAGTCCATTATATGATTAGACTGAGTCGTTGAGTCTTCTTGGCGCAAAGTCGTAGAGTCCATTCTATGATCAGACTGTCTGAAGAGATACACCACAAGATCAACCTAACAGATTTGATCTTTTTAAACTCTAAGTCCTTATACACCACAAAGACTTTACAACTTAATACATTCATATCCAAAAGACCAACCTAACAGTTTTGATCTTTTCTAACTAAGTTCTTGTACATCATAATCAATCAAAGGACTTTAAAACTCTACTTTTGAATGAATTTATCAACTTAATTCTTATCATTAAATCAAATATGCAATGTTCAACAATCTCCCCCTATTTGATGATGACAACACTAATAGAAGAAGGTAGTTTGAACAAATTAATTAAGCAAATTCATTTGAATAAGAGAATGCCTAATATACAGTGAGCAGCTGTATTTCTAAAAAAATATAAATTTTATTGATGTATAGTCAGTTGTACAATGAGTGGTTAAAAAATACATAAAAGTTTGAAATACTTATCTCCTTCTACTATGAGGTCTTCTTCTCTCATCTTCCTGCCTTTGCCTGAAGAGTGCTCTCATTTCCTCTTCTACCCTTTTAAGATCCATTTTTTCCCTTTGCATAGCTTCTTCCTCTTTAACTTGGAGCCATGTTTGTGAGCTGGATGGTCTCGCAGTTGAGGATTGTCCTTGATGACTTGGTACAGATGGTCTTGCAGTTGAGGCCTGTCTAGGATGAATTGGTACTGCTTCAAACCTAGGAGGTTGAACTGACGTTTGAACCATTCTCATCCCTTGAAATGCTCTTCCTCTTATGTTTTGACTGACAGTTGGTTCGGTACTCATATTCTTCTCCCCCTTGTTGGCATCATTAATTTTGGCCACCTCATCCGATAACTGCTGCATACCCTAAACAAGTTCTTGAAGTTGAGTCTGGGTGGCAGTTACATCATTGTGGTGATATTGAAGTCGTTCTTCAACCAACATTTTTTTCTTCTTCATCAATGTCAGAGTTTCATCTGATCGATAAGCTTATTCTTTGAGAGATTCCTTCATATCGAATATCTGATTACCGAGGAGGGCTATAGATTCAGCATTGGTTTTTTGAAGAATGTCAATTGACTTCTGATGATTGGCCATTGCGTTCAAAAATATTGCGTCCCTTTTCCTTGAGATTGTCGAAAACTACTGCAATTAACTCATTCAGTCTTAAGGAGAATTCATTTCCCAAATTTTGAGAAAGGTTGTTTGCAGCAGTAACGACATTGTTTAATCTCTGTTGAATGTTGTGGGACTTAGATGCCAGATCGATGTGTATCTTTTCTTGCATGTAGCTTGTAATGTTAGTTAAGCCCTCAGTTGTAGGAAGCAGAGATATCTTTTTCAGGATTTCTTTGAGGAGTTGAGTTGTTTGCCTCTGGTCAACCATGGAGCTTGGAATGTGGAAGTATTCATGACCAGAGGTTAAGGGGATGTCTTCATATGTTAAGAGGAGTCTTGGTGATTGAGAAGGTTGAGCAAGAGTCATTGTTTATGTAGAAGGCAGGATTTAAGGAGAGTCTTGAGGACACTCTACTTTTGATCATTTAGGCTTCCTGGACCACCAGTCGTAGAGTGTGGGGACTCTACGACTAGGGTAGAGTTGGACGTAGAGCTTGTTCCAGTGTTTGCGTTTGACAACTCATCAAATTGATTGAAGGTCCATGCAGGTGTATGACATTGTATGAAGGCTAGAGGGATAAAGTGTACATTTTGCCCTACTATAGGTGAGAATGAGCTGTTTGAGATCAACTTTTGAGTAAAATGTAGGTTTTGAGGGTAACCTTGAGCCAAAATCACCACGTTAGGATATTCTTTGTAGGTCTAAAAGAGTTGATCCCATGCATTGTGCACTAGGGCTCGGTGGAATTGCATTAGTGGCAAGAAATTCAGCAGATAGTTATAGTCGAGGTGCCTTTGTTCATTTCTTCCCATTGCCACTATCTCGATGTCATCCTCTTCATTAGTATTTATTGTGGCTGGTGGGATTGATATGTCTTCTGGGATGGTTTCTGTGACGACCCCGAATCCAGGTCCCATGAACCTCAGATCCGGTTCAACAAGAGTACAACCTTTTCCTTATTATTCATGAATTACAACAATATTATAATTGCTAGATAATCATTTATTTACAATTTTACAACATCTCTTTATATTCCAGAATCAAAATCCTTAAACATTCCTAGTATGTCTCAATATCATACATGATACGACATTCTATTACAATTAATTTGAGTATTTAATACTCATATTACCTACCAACCAATTCTTATGCTACATAATCATGTTACCTATCCAATTCAGACTGATATCTATAATGGTCGTGCTAAACCTTCAATGAATGTAATATGTATTCCTGTTTCTTGACCTTTATCAAAAACTTCGAATAACTTGCACTATCTGAAAATATTGATTTTATAGCAAGAGTGAACTCGACGGCTCAGCAAGTCTAATAGCTACACATAACACATTACATGTTTCACATGTTATACATGTTCTGCATTTTATTCATACATCATGCATTTCATGTTTTTTATTTTATGAATGCTTCATACTTCTTATGCATCGCATATAATACACATCTAACATATATCAAGTCATGCTTCTTATTTTGTACATACTTCGTATATAATCATACTTCATGCGTTTCACATAACACAAATATCATCAATATATTCTTATATCAATAATCTAATAACAGATGGTTACATAGAAATGCACATAGGAGCAAGTTCTGAAAAACTTGTTTGGTTTACTTCTACTATTTACGTTTATTTTGCGTCTTTCGTTCAACCTACAATTTATATATGAAATTGACATCATCATTAATTACAATGACTATTACTTAGTCTTTATATAAGACTCTAACTTTAAATTATTAACTCTTAAGATGTTCGACAAATGAACCCTTAAGTTTCGGAAAAAACCCTAGTCCAAAATATAGTTCGGACATGTCGGGTACGCTTAACCAACTTACGTCTTCACTAAACGTTCTTCGTACTACTCACTTTTAATAAGTTGTCTAAATTAATCACAAATGAACTATTTACATTGATTTAATTCAATTAAACTTTCTTCTTTTACATAACTTAATGATTTGAATATTTAATAATGTACCAAATATCTCAAAATATTATCTACATTTGATAATATACAATTACATTCAAATATTATTAACCATTTAATAATATTTTAATCACTTACTAATATTATTAACCATTTAATAATATTTTAATCACTTATTAATATTATTAATCATTTAATAATATTTTAATCACTTATTAATATTATTAACCATTTAATAATATTTTAATCTCTTCCTAATATTATTAACCATTTAATAACATTTTAATCCCTTATTAATATTATTAATCATTTAATAATATTTTATTCATTTACTAATATTATTACCTATTTAATAATATTTTATTGACTTATTAATATTATTACCCATTTAATAATATTTTAATTTCTTACTAATATCATTAACCATGTAATAATATCTAAATCATTTACAAATGTTATTAATCATTTGACAATTTTTTAATCACATATTAATATTATTCACCACTTAATAATATCTTATTTCAAATAATACCAATAGTTAACTTTTTAATTGTGTTAACCTTGATCTTTATTTTAAATATTTAGCTATCAATTTGTTATTAATAAACTCCATATAATGGTTTATTACACAAATACATTTATTTTACACATATTTTAACTTAAATTTTCAAAGAAAACTCGACCCGGACCGACCCGACCCAGACCTAAAAAAAAACTACTAGGCAGTGGGTTCAGGCGCAGCTGCGCCCACCATGAGCGCAGGTGCGCTCGACCCTTTTTTATGAAAACCAAATTCTGGGTTGCACGACCCTCCGTCACTCCGATAGCCATAACTTCTTCATTTTTAAACATTTTGGGGTGATTCTTGAGTCCATTCTCATCAAAATTTCCCCCTCTACAACTTATCTTAAGATTAAAAATCCAAGACTTTCCAACAATGCTCTCCCTTCTCTCTAGAATTTCTTCCTCTCTTTAAAAATACTACCAAGCATAGAAATGACCAACATTACTCATGTGTTGGTGATTTCTATTTATAGAACTCTAGGAGCCCTTCATTAACTTCTTAATCAACCAACATTGGTGCAATTAGAAGCTAAATTGGTGCTTACTATATGTTTGAATGACTACTTGAAATGACCAAGTGATTGACATCAATCAAGGTTGCTAGTAAGCAACTTTTGGAGTGTAAATAAAGCAATAGGAAGTCCACACTCAACATTTTCATGTGGGGCCCCCTCAAAATTCGAGATTTACAATTTATTACTCTAATTTGGCTTTATTTTTATGTCCTATATCATTATATAAGGATCCATATTGTTAGTTCCCGGAGGCACACAAGTGATCTAGAAGGGGGGGGGGGGGGGGGGGTTTTAATAGATCACTTTAAAACTTTTTACTTAACTTCAAAAGTTTATTACCAATTAATTCATTTAATCAAGATTTGTTTGCACAACGGAATATTAGTTTGAAAGCTCCCCTTAAAGATTAGTAAAACTTCTCCTTTGAGTTAAGACTGTATTGAAGATAGCCAGTTGTCAAGTTAACCAGTTTTAGCAGTTATATTTATATATGTATATATGACAGAATGTAAATGACTGAATGTAAATAACACCAGAGAGTTTTAAGTGGTTCAGAGATTGAATAACTCCTACTCCACTCTTCTACTGCAACAAGTAGGAAATCCACTAAGAATGGTTCATACAGAACCCTTCAAGCACATCAGGCCTGAAAACTCTGGTTCACTAAGAATCCTTCAAACCTAGCAGGTTTGGCTGGTTTAGTCACTAAGACAAGGACATAGCTGCCCTCTTCAAGTCCAGCAAACTTGACTCCTTTAGTCACTAGGACAAGGACATAACTGCCCTCTTCAAGTCCAACAGACTTGGCTCCTTCCTTGTTGATAGATGTTGGAGTTGCTAATGAGTTTATACTTTAAGTTTCATTGATTTTAAACACTGAGTAGCAGGATGTGATCATTCTTGAAATGATATTGAGTTCGGCAATGATGCTTGGCTTGTTTATATACTCAATGTTTTCTTGTGATCACCCATTGTGCTGCTGGGTAGTTGTACTTCAGCTCCTTTGGTACTTGATAACTTCTCGAGACGAACTCCTGAGATGACTGTGAAGCTCATTCCTTTCGGTACTCAGTTGTTTTTTCTTATCATAAACAGTTTATAGCTTCTCGAGATGGGTTTCTGAGATGACTGTAATGCTCATTCCTTTTGGTACTCAGTTGCTTCCATGTCTGTATCAAGTTGGCGTTTAAGCTTCTCTCTACCACGTGCCTAGCAGCTCTGAACACTTATCTTGTAATAGAGTTATTTCACTCTATTTCTCTCTCAATTCAGTATTAGTGTTCTGATGGATCGTGGAGTTCTTCAGCATATTCATTTTCTATTTCACTCTACGATCCGTGGTTGTCCACCATCCTTTCTTGTATTTTTCAACCACACTTTTCTGTGAATTATTAAAGCCTTTATATCTTTGTGCATATTCTACCGTTGAAAGATCCGTTAGGTTTGGCTTTGTGCAGATCCTTGATATCTTTAATGTTGACCTTCTATTGCTTGTGTCAGTGCTTTTTCCCTTTTCTGACATATTCTGATATATCAAACTGTAGCTTAGCTTTCTCTGAATTTATAGCCATTGTACTCACAGAGTTGTTCAACAAAGATTATTATATTCTTTGCTAATTAATCTTCTGATCCATCAATAAATACCTTCCTTGACTTTTAGAACCAGTTGTTCTGATGCATTTAGAGATGTCCCTTTAGTCTGACTTTATTCACCTTTTTCCTGATCAGTGGGTCCTGACTTATAGTCGTTTAGGCACAAAGTCTTCTGTGACTCTGACATGCATCTGTATCTCAAAAGCACTTGATCTTTTTCGAATCTGGAAGAGAAATATACTCTCTCTCCTCTCGCACCATATTGCAGTTATGCTCCTTTGCTGCTTCTTATATTGAATTCGTAGAGTGATTGTCTGCCTATTCAGACTCTACGAATTTAGCTCCACTCGATACTTGAAGTATGTCAGGTAAAAGGTTGAGTTGGAGCGATCTTCTCTTTTACTCCGCGATCTTGCTGTTTTGTTCAGATCGTAGAGTTTATCTGCAGTGCTTTGCGTTATGATTCTGTTCTACTTAGCTTGTCCTTATGCGTAAGTTGTGAAGTTGCTGACTTCAGTGCTTTTCAGTGGAATCGTTGAGTTGTTGTCTTAGTTGGCACATCCTTTATTTCTACTCAACGATTGCTCCATGTGTTGAACAGTTTTCTGTATTGTCTTTGACATCCGGTTTCACTCTATAATTTCTTCTAACTGAGCAAATCGTATAGTTCTCGTATGTGCTTGTTCTTCAAGTTTACTCTACGATCTTGCTAGATTGAGTGTATCGTAGAGTACATTTATTCTCTGATTCTGCGTTAACTGCTTGTTTGATTAGCTGTCTGTTCGACGATCGTAGAGTTCTGCTCTACGATTTGTACTTGATCAGTTAATTTAGCTTATATATTTTGTAGACCTCTTGCACATCTGTCTCTCTTTGATGATCGTAGAGTTATCCTGGTAATGAGTCGTATATTTCACTCTACGAATTATACTGAATCGTTAAGTCTTCTTTGCTTGGAATCGTAGAGTCAATTCTACGATCATATAGACCGATTAGATCTAACATAAGATCAACCTAACAGATTTGATCTTTTCTAACTAAGTCCTTTCTTACATTATTACATAATTATATATTGAAAGGACTTTACAGACTCTGTCATACATAAATAAAACAATGATTCATTCTTTTGCTACTCTGCTTACATCATGCATCTTTTATGCAGAGTGATTCCTACAGAAAGATCAACCTAACAGTTCTGATCTTTAAAATCTAAGTCCTTTGAACACATATATCTTTTAAAAGGACTTAACAACATTTGGACCAGATAACTTTCATTCTCTTTTATAAACACCAGATAGTTTTCAACAAGATCAAATTTGTGTTATACAAGTGTGTCACAGTATTTAAAATAGGTAATATATATCATACACACATGATGAAGTAGGCACATAATTTGATTAACATATAATCACTTTGTCAATAAACCACATAAGCACTTTTAGAACATCTACGCACATAAACAAGTAAGCACATAAGCACATTGTCATATACACATTGACAATCAACCATGTAAGCACATTTACCACAATCATTTTTGCACATCAGTCATCATCATCAAATCAAACAACCTTCAACAATCTCCCCCTATTTGATGATGACAAAACTAATAGACTTATTGATATGACATTCATATAATGCATCTACTTGACAGGTAAATTATCTCTTACGATACAGTGAAATACTATATGGCTAGTGCAAAGGAATGATTTCATTAAATGAGCATTTTTACAAAAATGTTATACATACTTACAACTGCTCTCCATGTTTTACTTTCCTCTCACTCAGTTTGTTGTCTCCCCCTTAGTTGGCTGATGCTCCCCTTAGTTCCTTATACTCTCCCCCTTAGTTCCTTATATTTTCTCCCCCTTTTTGACATCATCAAATTAGATATTGTATGGAGTTGACTGTGCCAATGCTGGTTTAGAAGGATATCTTGAGGTCCAACACAGAGTTTTGAGACTCTATGAGACTGAGAATAAGTACATTTTCATGGTCCATAGAATGTTGGGACTCTATGACTGGAAAGTTGATATTTTGAAAAATGTTTGCAAAGTTTTGGGACTCTACGAACAGGGAGGTGGTGCAGGGTGACTGAGAGCTTAGTGAGTCACAAAAGAGAACTTTCTGATTTCTGCATTTTGATTCCCCACAGACTGGTTGGATGATTGAGAGCCGGTCAGATTACAGATGGATATTTCTTGGTAACTATGGTAGTGAGGATAGAAAGGCTCACTGCTTATCAGTGTGGTTGCAATGGTCATTGCCTTTAAGAAATGTTGGGCGACTAACGAAAGATTTGGAATTGTTGAGTAGCTCCAGCTGATAGACCTTTGATCATTCATGATTATAGCCCTTAGAAGTGGTAGTATGGGAATGAAACTGAATAGATGATTATGATCCCATGAAATAGAACATTTTTCCATCTAGCTTGCATGCGTCCTTCTTTCTCTACGTCTCCTTTTGATTTGCTTCAGTCGATATGCTTCAAATTGCTGCTTTTCCAGTTTCCTCAGTCATCTCACTTTTTTCAGCTTCTTTTCAACTTTCATCGTTATTTGTCTCTCGATATTTGTACTTGAACTCCTGCCTATTTTCTTCACAAAGCCACTTAAACCTCTTCTTCTATTTGACCTTCTTGACCTTTCTTTTGATTCTTCTAATTCATGAGTGTTGGTCTCTTCTTGAAGGTGACTATCTTCTTTCATCAAAGTTTCTTTACAGTCTCTTTTCTCATCTGATTTAGTCTTTCCAGCTTCAGAATTTTTCGAGAATTGTTCCCCTGGTACATCAATATCTTCAGCTACATCATCATCTTCGTTGAACTCAAGTGCTGAGTCTTTTTTAACTAGTTCAGTTTCCTGATCAGAACCCAATATGATTTCTTTTTCAGACAGACTATTTTTATGACATTCTGATTTCTTCTCTAAAGAGTCTATAGAAGCTTCTTCTTTTGAACTAACAGATGTTCTTTCTCCAGAATTTGAATTTTCTTCATCATCATCATCAATTTCTATAACCTGAGGTGGTCCTGTAGTTATTGAACTTCTCCACTGTTCTCTAATTCTCCAACTTCTCCTTGGAACAGTGTGAGTAATTTTCTTTTCTGTCTTCTTCTTCTTCTTCTTCTTCTCAATTTCAGACCCTTTGGGATTTGTCTTCACCTTCTTAGCTTTCCCTGTACTGACATCTTTCTCTTCTGCAGTCTTCTCTGCTTCATTGAGTTTTCTTTTCTTCTTTGATTCCTGACAATCATAGATCACAAGAGTTTTGTTTCTAGACTGCTCATTAGCCTCCTATAATTTTTCCTCTGTCATTTCTTCCATTTTCCTTTTTCCTTTAGATTTTTCCTCCATCTTTTTGCTGAAGCTTCTCGATCCTTGAGCCTTTTTTTACCCTTATTGGCATGTGGGTTCTTTTTCCAATCTTCAAACAATCTTGGAGTAATTCTTTTGTTGCAGTTTAGAATTTCTCCTTCATCTTCCCCAATTGCGTTAGCCAGCAATTTCTTCAAAATGATGCTTATGAATCTTCCATAGAGCATTTTGGGAGAGGGCTTTCCTGCTTCAGCTCTTGTCTTGGCATCATCTATCCATCTTTTTATCCATCCTAAGAGAACTGCTCCGAAGTTGATTTTCTTTCTTTGAGCAATAGCAGTCATAAGCCTTAATTGATCTTCACTGATAGTATCATATGCAGTGTCTTTGCATAGAATGCTCTTCCCAACAATGTTAGCCAGAAACTCGTACTACTGTGGAAAATCTTTCTTCTTGATTCTTTTTAGAGGATACTTCTTCTCATAGCCCATCAGCTCCAGTCCAAGCTCAATATTAATCTTGTCAAGAGAAGTAATTCCTCCGATTGGAATACCTAGACTGAGATTGATTTCAGAAACCCCCTATTTGCAATGAGATTTCCTTAACCTTTGTGATGAGGGTATTTCCTCGATAATCAGCGTTTGAATAGAATTCTTTCACAAGTGTAGAAAAAATCCTGGTGCTGGTTTCCAAACACATGGTGAATCCAGCATTCTTGACCAGATGAAGAATATCTTTGAATTTCTGCTCTGCATCTCCAAAATTTTGAAAAAAAACAAGATTTCCAGGAATAACTTGATGAGATGCCATGAGATTAAAACAGATTTGAGAATAGCATAGGGGGAGAGATTTCGCTTTCTGAAGAATTTTCGATTTCTAGGGTTTTGATGAGTTTTGGGAGAATGGATATTGACAACTGATGGGAAATGACCACCGTCAGTTTTGAAAATTGACTTATACTAGTTCCCTCTTATTTTTGCAGAGGACACGTGCCAGATACTCATTTGTAGAACGTGGGCTTAACTTTTGCATTTAACATAACTAAAGCACATCAAGTATTCTAACCCACTTGAGTTTAGAAGACGTGAAGTTCACTTTTCCTATTAGAGTAAACTTGAACATTTAGTAGAGTTGGCTGCTAGTCACTCAATCATCATCCTTTCAATAGATGACCTTGATTACTGATGTCATGAATTGTAGGCTGGTAATTAGCTATGAGGAAGTTTATGGGCAGGGAATCTGTACGAAGTGCAAATGTAGAGTTAATATGCTCTACGATTAGGAAGTGACTCTACGATTTGGGATGATAAGGCTAGTTTGGTTATCAGTCGTAGAATTTAGAGATTGCGATAGGAGAGATAAGTGCATTTGGTTCATCAATCACATTGTTTTGGGACTTTCTGACTAGAATGTGAAAAATAGTCCATTGAAGAATAAAATTAACCTTCAGTTGCCTTCTGAAAATACATAGTTGACTGTAACGATCATTCATCAATAATTTTCCTCAAATTTTGTCTTCTGATGAATTTTGTACTTCTTAGCCTGCTTTCTTACTCAACGACTTGGCTTTGCTATTTTACGATTTTGCCTAACGTGCAATCGTAGAGTTAAGATATGAGTTGCTCTACGATCTCTGTTAAGACTAGAAGCTTTAGATGAACTCAAAGATCTTTGTTCAGCTTGTTTGTCAGCACAAGTACAGCTTTCTGGATGGACTTTGTAAGGATCGTTGTCATGACTCTGACTGCTAATGTAGAGGTTGCTCTTTGACTCTGCTAGGTTCGTAGACTGGATTTTGAGAGTCGTAGAGTGACCGACTGCGGTGATTCTACGATCTCGAGAGTTAGCTTTTTGAGGAGGAGACAACCCTACGATCTTCCGAAGAGACCCTTCAATCTTCCAAGCCTTATTCTGCGATCGCATGACAGACTCTACGATCCTTCTTTGAGAGAAGACATTTCTTCTGTCTTAAAAGATCTTTTACCTTACCATTATATTAGTGACAATAGATCCGGCCTGATTCACTAAATCAATAGGTGAGGTCAACGAATAATAGATGCCTTCCTTTTATAATCACCTTCTTTCTCTTCTAGAAAATTTCAAGAATCAAGTCTTCTTCTTGCATTAGTATACAGACTTCATTCAATCTTTCATAGATTGACTTCCTTGAAGTATCTAGCAAATTTTGTTGAGTAAAGAACTCTACGATATTCATTGTTGAGTCCGTACAATTTTCCCATGAGACTGTAGCATTGTTTCCTTCCTGTTGTTTTCCTTTGGTCATCTCTATCCAGAATAATTTGTGAGGATGTATACTCTCAATAGACTTCCTGTTTAACATTTTAGATCTGACTTTTTCATAGAATGTCAAGCAGATATTTCTTCAATCATTTCAAGCTTAGAGTTTCTTCTAATGCATTGATGTTGGAGAGCCTGCTGCTAATGGCTATGAGCGTGAAATTTTCTTGAGATAAACTTTTCCTTTTCTCACAGATTGAAGGGTGATTCCTTAAACTTAGAGTAAATCATTCGTGATTACTCCTTATTGCCTTGATCTTCTCACCCTTCTCATTCATAGATGGTTTTGAAGGAATTTGACATTGAGAGCATTTGTTTAAAACAGAGCACGTACACAGGGTGTGCCTTGTATGAACTTCTTCATTGACTGAGCTGCTTTGCACATGAATGAGTTTCTTCAACTCTTCTTGAACTTTAATGATCGACAGAATGAATCTTAGATCCGGTGATCATAGAAATACATATATATATATATATATATATATATATATATATATATATATATATATATATATATGTCCATTCATCTGTGCTGAGTTGATTTTTAGGTCTCGGGCCTGGTATCTATGATTTAGGAAAAATACTTTGATTTTCATCACCAAGGACATTGCAGAGAGGTACTCATCTGTAAATTTTCAATAAGATCTACCTCCCAATTACAGAGAAGTAGTTTTAGAAGACCATTGAAGATTTTTGAATTAGATTCCTTTAAAAATCAATCAAGCTCGAGATCATTTACTTGAAGAAGGAAAGCAATGCTGCTCGAGGATTCCATCATTGATTACCATATGCTGAAGCTTGACAGAACTCCTAATACAGTTCTTTAAATAAGTGAAGCACTTCATTTGCCACTCATCTTCAGATAATATCCATTGAATTTAAGTCCTTGGGCTTATCGTAAAGCTTAATGCTGAGCCCATCGAGTGAATACTTGGATTAGAGACTGATTCTAGCTGCTGACGTTTGGTATATAGAAAATCATTTTACACTTTAAAGCATAGATTTCTGTTGGACTTGCTTCTGCTATAAACCTTCGAACCAGTGAGAAGTAATTTTGTTAGTACTTGGCACAGTGATGCTTCCTTTGAGAAGAATAGGATCTGGTGTCCTTTGGCATCAAGATTTGAACTTCCTAGTTTATTTGAAGGCAGAAAAACAAGTTATTGCATTCTTCGAGTGAATCAATTAATGATTCTTATCAATAGAACATCCTTTTGATTTCTTCATCTTGTTGCATAAGTTTAATTTAGAAAATTCACTCAATAGATTTCTTGCTGAGATCATCTGAATTTGTCTTAGAAGGATTAATGACAGTGAATATACAGTATCAGACAGAGTATCAACAATCAGAATTCATATTTGTACCTGCATGAAAAGACACATTAACATATAAGCTTGTTCATAAATAATGGTTCACTTCAATTCTTAAATTCACAAACAGAGTTTTACTCGTGCCATAGGATCTACTCATAGCGTGAGCTTTATGTTCGTGAGAACCTGCTCTGATACCAATTGTTAGTTCCCAGAGGCACACAAGTGATCTAGAAGGTGGGGGGGGGGGGGGGGGTTTGAATAGATCACTTTAAAACTTTTTACTTAACTTCAAATGTTTATTACCAATTAATTCATTTAATCAAGATTTGTTTGCACAGCGGAATATTAGTTTGAAAGCTCCCCTTAAAGATTAGTAAAACTTCTCCTTTGAGTTAAGACTGTATTGAAGATAGCCAGTTGTCAAGTTAACCAGTTTTAGCAGTTATATTTATATATGTATATATGACAGAAGGTAAATGACTGAATGTAAATAACACCAGAGAGTTTTAAGTGGTTCGGAGATTGAATAACTCCTACTCCACTCTTCTACTGCAACAAGTAGGAAATCCACTAAGAATGGTTCATACAGAACCCTTCAAGCACATTAGGCCTGGAAACTCTGGTTCACTAAGAACCCTTCAAACCTAGCATGTTTGGCTGGTTTAGTCACTAAGACAAGGACATAGCTGCCCTCTTCAAGTCCAGCAGACTTGGCTCCTTTAGTTACTAGGACAAGGACATAACTGCCCTCTTCAAGTCCAACAGACTTGGCTCCTTCCTTGTTGATAGATGTTGGAGTTGCTAATGAGTTTATACTTTAAGTTTCATTGATTTTTAACACTGAGTAACAGCATGTGATCATTCTTGAAATGATATTGAGTTCGGCAATGATGCTTGGCTTGTTTATATACTCAATGTTTTCTTGTGATCACCCATTGTGCTGCTGGGTAGTTGTACTTCAGCTCCTTCGGTACTTGATAACTTCTCGAGACGAAATCCTGAGATGACTGTGAAACTCCTTCCTTTCGGTACTCAGTTGTTCTTTCTTATCATAAACAGTTTATAGCTTCTCGAGATGGGCTTCTGAGATGACTGTAATGCTCATTCCTTTTGGTACTCAGTTGCTTCCATGTCTGTATCAAGTTGGCGTTTAAGCTTCTCTCTACCACGTGCCTAGCAGCTCTGAACACTTATCTTGTAATAGAGTTATTTCACTCTATTTCTCTCTCAATTCAGTATTAGTGTTCTGATGGATCGTGGAGTTCTTCAGTATATTCATTTTCTATTTCACTCTACGATCCGTGGTTGTCCACCATCCTTTCTTGTATTTTTCAACCACATTTTTCTGTGAATTATTAAAGCCTTTATATCTTTGTGCATATTCTACCGTTGAAAGATCCGTTAGGTTTGGCTTTGTGCAGATCCTTGATATCTTTAATGTTGACCTTCTATTGCTTGTGTCAGTGCTTTTTCCCTTTTCTGACATATTCTGATATATCAAACTATAGCTTAGCTTTCTCTGAATTTATAGCCATTGTACTCACAGAGTTGTTCAACAAAGATTATTATATTCTTAGCTAATTAATCTTCTGATCCATCAATAAATACCTTCCTTGACTTTTAGAACCAGTTGTTCTGATGCATTTAGAGATGTCCCTTTAGTCTGACTTTATTCACCTTTTTCCTGATCAGTGGGTCCTGACTTATAGTCGTTTACGCACAAAGTCTTCTGTGACTCTGACATGCATCTGTATCTCAAAAGCACTTGATCTTTTTCGAATCTGGAAGAGAAATATACTCTCTCTCCTCTCGCACCATATTGCAGTTATGCTCCTTTGCTGCTTCTTATATTGAATTCGTAGAGTGATTGTCTGCCTATTCGGACTCTACGAATTTAGCTCCACTCGATACTTGAAGTATGTCGGGTAAAAGGTTGAGTTGGAGCGATCTTCTCTTTTACTCTGCGATCTTGCTGTTTTGTTCAGATCGTAGAGTTTGTCTGCAGTGCTTTGCGTTATGATTCCGTTCTACTTAGATTGTCCTTCTGCGTAAGTTGTGAAGTTGCTGACTGCAGTGCTTTTCAGTGGAATCGTTGAGTTGTTGTCTTAGTTGGCACATCCTTTATTTCTACTTAACGACTGTTCCATGTGTAGAACAGTTTTCTGTATTGTCTTTGACATCCGGTTTCACTCTATGATTTCTTCTAACTGAGCAAATCGTATAGTTCTCGTATGTGCTTGTTCTTCAAGTTTACTCTACGATCTTGCTAGATTGAGTGTATCGTAGAGTACATTTATTCTCTGATTCTACTTTAACTGCTGGTTTGCTTAGCTGTCTGTTCGACGATCCTAGAGTTCCGATTTGTACTTGATCAGTTAATTTAGGTTGTATATTTTGTAGACCTCTTGCACATCTGTCTCTCTTTGATGATCGTAGAGTTATCCTGGTAATGAGTCGTATATTTCACTCTACAAATTATACTGAATCGTTAAGTCTTCTTTGCTCGGAATCGTAGAATCAGTTCTACGGTCATATAGACTGATTAGATCTAACATAAGATCAACCTAACATATTTGATCTTTTCTAACTAAGTCCTTTCTTACATTATTACATCATTATATATTGAAAGGACTTTACAGACTCTGTCATACATAAATAAAACAATGATTCATTCTTTTGCTACTCTGCTTACATCATGCATCTTTTATGCAGAGTGATTCCTACAGAAAGATCAACCTAACAGTTCTGATCTTTAAAATCTAAGTCCTTTGAACACATATATCTTTTAAAAGGACTTAACGACATTTGAACCAGATAACTGTCATTCTCTTTTATAAACACCAGATAGTTTTCAACAAGATCAAATTTGTGTTATACAAGTGTGTCACAGTATTTAAAATAGGTAATATATATCATACACACATGATGAAGTAGGCACATAATTTGATTAACATATAATCACTTTGTCAATAAACCACATAAGCACTTTTAGAACATCTACGCACATAAACAAGTAAGCACATAAGCACATTGTCATATACACATTGACAATCAACCATGTAAGCACATTTACCACAATCATTTTTGCACATCAGTCATCATCATCAAATCAAACAACCTTCAACACATATATATATACACCAATATATGTATATATATTCACCTATACATGCACAATACTTGCATTTTTGACATTTAAAAATGTCATCCATCAACTTGACTATAAGCAACATAAATGGTGAAGTGTAAAATAAGCAACAATCACCAACACTTAACCCACATGTGGTTAACTCTTTAACTCCCATAAGACCTATGGTTAAAGTACTATACTTAACCTTGGTAACTTAAATCCCCAACATTGGTAAAAACTCATCTTATATATATATTTACATATTTATACATCTCCCAATAATTAGCCACAACGTGGTTAATTCTCTACATCATCCAATCCATGGTTACCTACCAATTCTACATTGGTGAATTATATACATACATAATTGTATCTATAATATTCTTCCTTCAACTAACCCATGCATAGTTAAATCTTTAATTTATTTATTACCTAGGGTTACTCAATTAACTCATCCATAGTTAATTCTCATCATCACGTTCATTCACTTAGCAATTAACCCATGTTTGGTTAATGCTCTCTCTTGTCTACCAACTAGGGTTATTCAATTAACCTTACATTAGTTAATTCTCTACACTCAACAATACTTGAAAATATTTTTCCAACACTTTGACCATCATTTGACTTTTAAATGTTTGGGCTACATAGTTTACTTTGCATTGGGTTTTCTTATTTAATTACTTGGGCTACCCAACACAACTCACACATCTTCCATAACTTGGGCTAGGTAATTTATTTAATTGGACTATCACCACATTATATACAATACTTGCCAATATAATTTAATTAGACTTATATTAATTACCTCTTGGACTATAACATTTGGGCTTATTATTTAATTACCCACTTTCATGCAAGTATTCCTATATTGGGCTAACATCTATAATCCTTTTGGGCTAGTCCACTAGTAGTAATTAAATTACTTGGACTCACCATGAGGCTAGATCCTTAAATTTATTTGGACCTCTATATAATTACCAACAAGACTTACATCAATTAAAATATTGGGTTTGTTTTACTCTCATTAATGGACTCTATACAACAACTTAATAATTAAAATAATTACTTAATTAATTACTTCACATTATTGCTATCCTAGACAATCATCCTAAATTTTCCACAACTTTAAATCATAACTAATATAATTAACCTAATTAATTATATTTCATGACTTTTCTTCTTACTTCATATTTAAACTAATTAATTTATTAGTTTAATTGAGTATTAACTTACTCATCCTCTTATTTGGCTAGCAAGCACACTTTTGGTATATTTATATATATATATATATATATATTGAACTGTAAAAGGTTCCTGAAAAGTAAAACACGTCTGTAATAGGCGGAAGCAACGCAGAAAGATTATAGGCCAAGAGAACAGGGGGTGGATTACTCACAGTTCATTGCCAACAGGCGTAAGGATTTTCAACAAACAAACACGTTATGAATGATGCAAGGGGATTAATGGGAAAGGGACCTCACAGTTGTATATCAATGCTGAAAATAAAACTTAAACCAACCATATAGGTGGTACTAACAGTGATACACAAAGAACATATTACTAAAATTTACTTGATTTATATAACTTAATTGAATTACAATAGAGAGTAATAAAGATAGAGAGAGAGAGAATTAGAACTTACAGAAAAGCCAGTGCCTAAACACTAAGGCTCTGATTCTCTTAAATAGAGAAGACATACAATGAAATTCAAACGAAATTCAAATGATTTACTATTACAATTATTACAGACACTTTTCACTATTACAAACGCGTTTTACTTTTCAGGAACCTTTTACTATTCAATATTGTTGATGGCCTCGAGATGCCAAAAGGTAGATGTTTTTGGCAAAGTAGACACTGATTTTGACTAAAGGAGCAGACATGTCAGAGACAGATCAGGCAAATGGGTCCTGAGCATTTTGGAGGGAGATGCTTCCATATGGATCTTTACTGGAGGTTACTGACTCATGAGAGGATACAGAAGCAGAAGAGTCTTCTTCATCAATTTCTTTGCGGAGTGAAGAAACTCTTTGGTTAATAGCATCGGTTAATAACTTAATATCTGTAACAAAAAAGTTATTGGTAATGGAGAGATAAATAGGGCCTGTGGGGCTTGACTGTTCCTGTTTAATTTTTGCAGTTCTAGAAGTAGAGGCTAGAACTGGTTTAACTGGAGTTAATGAGAATTCAGTTTGAACTTGTTTGACAATCCTGTTGACATCAAACTTGTCCCACCATTTAACAAAGAAAATTCTAGTTACTACAGGGATCTGACTAGAAGGAGAAAGGTTGAACTGCCATTTAAGAATCCAAGGGATTTTGTATTTACTGACGAATCAGAGCAGTACTGGGATACCTTCAAATTTAGGGTTAAATGGAACTTTATTACTGAAGTGGTTTACTTGGGTAAGGAGGAGTTCTGGAAGAATAGAACTTAAAGGACCATATCTAGACCACCAAATGGTGAACCAGAGAGGAATTTGACTTTTAAATTTGTGGTCAAACTAGATGAACCACGAGTGACTGAAGGATGGGTTCTGGTACAAGAAGATTTTATGCCAGGCTTCCATATAGTCATAGTAACTGAACTATGCATCATCTTTACAAAGTAAAGGGTTACTAGAATCAATAAGAGGTCTCAAATCAGATGGATGATTTCCCCAATTTGAAATAATCTGTTTAATATATAAAGAATGAAAGATGATTTTGGTACTATCATTCCTGTCGTAAATGGGTTTAATGGTTATGGACTATGTTTGAATAAGAAGATCTTTATAAAAAGTTAATGACTTGTATGGAGCATTAGGAATGAAGTGCCAATCAGGGGGATAAAACTGGGCAGCAAGTTTAATGGGGTCATTTTTTGAGGTCATTGAATGTTCAACATAGAACTGGTTACTTTCATGACTAGGAGTATATTCAGATCTAGGCAGAACTGGATCTGATGACTGGGTTTTTCTTTCAAATGGATCAAAAGGCTTGGGTTGACTGGCTAGGGTTGAACTGTATGGTTTAGGTATTTGACCTAAAACCTGAAAATTAGTTGAAGGTGACCTGGGGGATAACTGGGGTGAGGAACAAGTGTTCCAGTAACTGGAGTAGTAGGAGTAGAAGAAGTTACCTGTGCCTTGCCTCTGCTGGCTCGGCTGGAAGACGATCCACCTCTCACACTCATTGATTTTATTTTGAGATTCCTGACTGCATAAATTCTCTAGTATGAAAGTCTGTAATTGAATTCTCACTACCTTTAATGTATTCAATATCAAATTCAGAGATAATTAAAATAGATTGCCATCTTGCAAAAATCTGTTTAGAGACAATGTTTTCAACATCTTTTTCTAAAACATATTTAGCAGATTTACAATCCAATCTTACTAAAAATTTTTGATTTAATAAATCACTCTGAAATTTATTAATGCATGAGACTAGAGATAAAATCTCTTTTTTAATGGTAGAATAATTACTTTGAGTAAGATCTCACGCATGAGAATAAAAACAAACAATTTGCTCAAGAGAAGTAGGGGGTAACTTTTGTTTCAGAATACCGTCGAAACCAATATCTGAGGCATCAATTTCAACAATTTTAAATGCAGTGTGATTAGCTATGCCAAGATAGGGTAAAATTTTGACATATTTTTTAATATCTCGGACTATGGAAGTATGAATATTAGTCCAAGGGGAAGGATTTGACTGCAATATTTCAAATAGGGGTTTACATTGCTTTCGTAGATCTTTATAGAATTCACCAATATAATTGAGAGATCCTAAAAATCTCTGTAATTGGGTTTTATCAATAATTTTCTCAGGAAATTTATCAGCAAATTGAATGGCACGAATAATAAGCTGAATAGTTCCATACTGAATCTGATAACCAAGGAATTTAATTTTTGTTTGGAACAGACTGAATTTGGTAGAAGATATGACTAGGCCATTAGCTTTGACAGTATGGAAAAATGAATTTAAATATTTCTAATGTTCTTCAATAGAGTTAAAAAAGATAAGAACATCATCAATGTAGACAATAGCAAAATGACTGAAAGGGTTTAGAATATCATTCATAATATTCTGGAATTCACCAGGGGCATTCTTGAGACCGAATGGCATAACATTCCATTCATAATGACCAATAGGGGTATTGAAAGCGGTTTTGTATCGATCTTTCTCATTAATTTGGATTTGCCAAAATTCACTCTTAAGGTCAAATTTACTAAAAACGACAACGTAGACACCCAAAATTTGCGTTTGTACACTAACCTGGGCAGGAGGGAAAAATCGTCATTTCGCATGGACTGTGAAAAGGAATGATGGATTTCAGCATGGTTAGGACAAGCAAACAAGAAAACGAATCGACATTATATTGTGTGATCTAGGGATAAGAAGCAAATCCAGACAGACCGAAACGACCAATTCATCCTACCAATAATCCCCAGATTGCGAGATACCAATAATACAGCGAAAAATGATGATTTAAGACTGCGTGACACGAGAATCGAGAAAAGGGAGCCGGGCGGCCACAGATGCAGCTGCGGCCAACGACAATGTGACGTTTTCGTGGCTCGAGAAAACACACGGCAGCCGAGGCGTCGGCTCGAACGGCCAGAGCACGCAGCTACAGATGGATCTGTGGCCAACCGCAGATGCACCTGCGGCTGCTCCCAGTCAGCTATACAACGCCAATTGGTTCAGCTGAGAGAAAGGAAAGAAAAAAGGAAAGAAAAAGTTAGAGATAGAAGGTGAGATTTAGAGAGAGAAACGCTCGGATTGGGCTACAAATGGGGAGTTTGTCATTTGTTAGCTTCAATATTCATCTAATATTGTGTTATACATTTGATAGTGAAGTATAAAGCGATTATTGAATTATTGCAAGGTGAAAAAAAACGTTTCTTGAAGTTTATCTTATATTTTTTTCTTGTGATTTCTTATTGTCGGATTGCTTGGATGTAGTATCTTTTTATATTAAGTGATGATCCAAGGATTAGGGATGATTAGTGAGGGTTCCATCGGAACAAAATTTCCTCCTAATGTCCTGATGATATCCGGATGGTGATATATAGTTCATTGTGTTAATATGTAGTTCATAGTGTTTAACTTGCAACTTTAGGTTATTGCGGTATAGTAGTAAATCTAGTGTTATTAAGTTTTCCTTTGTATGGTTGTGTGATGATTTTGGGGTTTGTGAGCCTAGGAATGAGATCCTTGTGATCAAATTCCGAAGATGGACAATTTGGTAACGTAAATCAAAGCGGCTTCTTATGCAAAATTCACCACCACATTCATTTAAGCACACACGCACTTACACACATGTTTCGAGATTTTAAAAGAATAAGAAAGCATCGAGATTGCGGTAACCGTGTTTTCACGGAAGTCGGGAGGTGCCTAACACCTTCCCCTCGCTTAAACAAGCCCCCGAACTCCATGAATCTCAGTTCGCAGACCAACTAATTAGGAGTCACATATGAGCCATTACGATTACGAAAACTAAAACTCGAATGAGTTGGTACATCCATTTCTAGTATACCAACTGGCGACTCTGGTCAAATTGGCTCATCAAAAAATTGATCTTTCAAAACTCGTCGACACTTGTGCCGATCTTTTCCAAAAATCACATCGTAATCAAAAGGCTAAAATTAGAAAGGGTAATTATTAATAGGAGACAATTTTTCCGGCGTCGACAGCTAGCGACTCCGCTGGGGACATTAGAGGGCTTAGGTCGCGTTTAAATCTTGATGCTTTCCTATCCTTTAAAAAATCTGAAAATGTGTGGTTGTGTTATTTGCGTTGATTTACCTTTTGTGCGCGTATGAATGAATGTGCGAGTTTTGTGACTGCGTTATCTTTTCAAGGCTTTATTTTATTGGCATCAGATGCATACGGTGAGGTACGATGAATGAATGATGAATGTATGATTGAGCAGTTCCTCCTCCCGAGGCAAACCTATCGGATGTGGATTACTGGACTCAAAGGGGCGCTCCCCAGCGAGGCTTTGGAAAAACATCCACTCAGATCCAATCCAATTGAAAGGCCAGATTTATTCCCGTCTAGTATATTACGAAGATCTGGGAACCTTCATGTCGAAAAGCCCGCGAGAGTTACTTAGGGTAGGTCAGCCTCAGATAAACCCGACGCATGGGAAGTCTCTTCATACCCTATTACACTTTACGCACATGATGTCATGTTTAAAGTTAAACGTTTTTTTGTATATCTCCCCTCTTGCCAAAATAAAGTGATAACCTCTGTTTTACAGGGAGAGCTTGAAGAGCATCATAAATTCACATTTGTATACCTTGATTGAAATAAAGGACCGCTGACACTGTTTTGCAGGAAAAGATTAAAAAACCAAAAAACACAGAGATATTTGCTTTAGCATGCATCCATTTGTGGCATTCCCCGAAACCTAAACTTGGGTTGTATTATTTGTAGGATTGCTCCTCAAACCCGCCTTCGATCTAAGAAAGCCCGGGATTCAACAATCGAGATGGCCGAAAATCCTAATCCTAACCCGGCTCCTATATCTCGGGAAGAGTTTGAGGCCATAAAAAACCAAATGACTGAGATAACCATGTTACTAAAGGAGCATTTCAAGTTAAAATTGGGGCCGCAACCCGAGGATCCACCAGGGCCATCATCACAAGGGAATGACACGACCCAAAAAACTCCTAAAATCGAGCAGTCAAAGGAAGTTATTGTTATTCCCGAAGATCAAAGTACAAGTAATTTTAGCAAAAAGATGAAACAGATGTAGGAAGCCATCAAGACCATGAAGGGGATTGGATCATACGGCAGTGTCAATTACTCTGACTTGTGTGTTTTTTTGGGAACCAGATATCCCGAAAAGTTTAAAATCCCAGAGTTTGAAAAATACAACGGGGCGGGGGACCCCTACATTCACCTAAAGGTCTACATTGGAGAGCTTGGGGCGAACGATAAGGATGAATCATTAAGGATGCAGCTCTTTCAGAAAAGTCTAACGGGAGAGGCTAGGACTTGGTATGCCAGGCTGGACAATGCAAAAATTCACAACTGGGAGGAGTTGGCCCACACATTCCTGACCCAATACAGCTTCTAGTCACAAATGGCCCCTGATCGATACCAAATGACGAAGATTAAGAAGCACCCCAAGGAGTCCTTCAGAGATTATGCCCAGCGATGGAGAAGGATGGCCGCGCAAGTAAACCCACCAATGAGTAAAACGGAGATGGTGATGACTTTTATAGATATCCAAGAGGCTCCTTACTACGAGAGGGTAATAGCTGGATTTGGGAAACCATTTGCAGAAATGATTAAACATGGGAAAATGGCCAAAATGGGATTGAAATCTGGAAAGATCCGAGACTTCATGGCTCTCGAGGCTATTGCAAAGCAGATTCAAACCGGAAATTATTGCAGTACTTCTCGTAAGACACAGAAGAGAAAAGAGGAGGATATATCCCTAGTCTTGCAAGGCTTGTCTGGGAAAGCAGAGAATAACCCTCTTGTTCGGATGCAAATGAGTATACCCCTCGACAACCAACTTTCACCAATCAGAGACCGGAGGGGCGAAAGAGATTTGAAAATTCCCGAGATAGAGAATTCACCCCGTTGGGGGATTCCTTAGAGAAAATCTTGGCTATGTTGATAACCCAGACTAAGATTACGGAGCTAGCACCACCGACTGACCCGAAAGGTAAGAGGTACGATCCGAGCAAGAAATGTGCCTATCATTCGGGGTCCCCAGGGCATGACACTCAGGAATGCTGGACGCTGAAGCACAAAATACATAATATGATTAATAGTGGATAAATTGTGGTAGAACAGCCAAAATTCCCAAACGTCAAGGTCAACCCTCTGCCCGAGCATAATGGGGGAGGTGTCAACGTAATTGAAACCAGCAAGGCGGAAGGGCCTTTGAAACTAAGGTACGTAAGAAAAATCGACGAAGTGGTTGGTATGGCTAGTGTCCAAGAGAGCACGCAAAGTGAACCACTCAAATTGCCTGGGGTGATCAAAGGTACCAAAAGGGGCACCTATCCGGTTGTCAACTTCGAGACCCCTTATTATAATAGCCATATCGCAAATGCCAATTACCAGTTTGAAATCTGTTCCATGGAGTTACGGGGGAAAGCCAGAGGAAACGACCAGCTGTGCGTCAGTTACCTCCAAAGAAAATCCTTTGTATCTGCCGATGCGAGTCCTGGAGGGCTCGGGAAAACGAAGAGAGAAGATCTCGGAGGAGAAAGCCTTGGAATTTTTCAAGAAAATGAATCACAGTGAAGCCAGGGTGGTTAAGGCGTTGGAGGAGCAACCGCCCCTGACATCGATCCTAGACCTAGTATTGGCATCCAATGATCATCATCAAATATTGAGCAAGGTCCTGGAGGAGGCTCACGTCCCTAAGACAATCAGTACGGGAAGATTCGACCATTTGGTGGGCCATTTATTGGACAGCAATGTGATATCGTTCACTGATGACAACATCCCTGAGGAAGGGAGAGGGCACCGAAGGCCGTTGCACATTGTGATCGTCTCCTCGGGGTATGTAATGAACGAAGTACTAATTGATGGTGGATCGGCTCTGAACATTTGCCCATATAGTACCCTGGAAAAAATGAAGATCAACCCCAAGCGCCTGCAGGCCAGCCAAGTGGTGGTTCAGGCTTTCGATGGATCTCGAAAGGACACTGTGGGAGAAATAGAACTATCGATTGAGATCGGGCCCTAAACTTTCGACATTTCTTTCCAAGTGTTGGACATTGCTGCAAGTTACAACATGCTGTTGAGGAGACCTTGGATTCACATGGCAGGGGCAGTCCCCTCCACCCTGCATCAGCAAATCAAATTCGTCATTGACGGGAACTTAATGACAATTGCCGCAAAGCCCGACTACCCTCTTCCCTCTATGAAAGGCATGCCAGTGATCAATCTAGATGAGTCAGTCGAACCGGTCAGCTATCAAGCATTCAAAATTAGTACCCCTCAATACCGGCATCTGGGAGCTCCAACTTTGAAGCCTAGAATATCTTTGGACCTCACATTTGTCGCTCGGGAAATGATGGCAATGAAATTCCAACCAGGGAAAGGATTGGGAAAGAATGGTCAAGGGATCACTGAGCCCATTCAGATACCAACGCAGTTGGGCAAAGCAGGGCTAGGATATTACGGAGGCATAGGGCGGAAGAACCCATACAATAAGATGCCCACTCGGCTAGTCGGAGTCCCAATTCCAGGAACCAACAAGGAACATTCCCCGAAGATAGTCAAGCCTGCGTCTGAAGCAGAAGGTGAAGTAGGGGCTCCCCTAACCAAGGAATAGGCCAAGCGGGTGGAATTCTTGCAAGAGATCGTGGAACAGTTCGAGATAAAGTGCCACCTCCCGGGGTAGTCAGCGCACATTGAGAAGGGGAGGAAGAAACTGTCGGCAGGCGAGCAGATCATGCCTTTCATCAATTAGGCCGGATTAGCGGTTCCTAGAGGAGATATGAATGAAAGTCAAGACCAAGTCGCCGCGATCATTGAGGAGGTACCAGATGCAGAGCCCCCCTCCATCACTCGCTTTAAAACCGAAGTGATCACCACGAATTGGACCATGCAGCCGGTGATATCCAGAAAAGGGTAAATCCAGGAATGGCAAGGAATCCCGTCCAATAGGGGATCGAGGGGTTTTTAAGACGGTGTTTTTGTTTTATGTACCTGCACGTCTATATCATATTTTTTCATGATTATTGAAAAAGAAATTCATGTACTGAATGTTTATATATATGACAAATATTTTTGTTTTATGTCAGGTGTCTCGATTTAAATTATTCTAGCCTAACAAACGATTTTCCAAATTTGAAACACGATTACGATTTTGATATAGAACTGGATTTCAATTTGATGGAATTGCGCAGGACGAGACTGGTAATGAAGACACTCCCGATGAAATCAAAGAGTGGGTCGAGGATAAACCCAAACCCAACCTCGACCAAACCATTACCATCAACATAGGAAGCCCTGAAAATCCCAAAGAGCTAAAAATTGGGGAAGACCTGATCCCCAACCAAAAAGCGGAGGTAACTAAGTTATTGAGCCGATATGATGATGTGTTTGCTTGGTCATATGACGACATGGTCGGATTGCCCATGGATATTGTGGTGCATCGATTGCCCATCAAAGAGGGTTTCAAGCCGATTAAGCAAAAACTGAGGAAATTAAAGCCGGAGTGAAGCTTAAAGGTGAAGGAAGAGATAGTTAAGCAATTTAAAGCTAGAATCATCATGGTGTCCACTTACCCAGAATGACTTTCCAATATAGTCGTAGTGGCGAAGCCCGGAGGAAAGGTGAGAGTGTGCGTTGACTATAGGGATCATAACAAGGCCAGTCTCAAAGATAATTTCTCAGTGCCTTTCATACACATCTTGGTGGATAATACGGCTCAGTATGAAATGTATTCATTTGTCGATTGCTTCGCGGGATATCACCAGATAATGGTGGCGGAGGAGGACCGAGAAAAGACTACCTTTATCACCCCTTGGGGCACGTTTTGTTATAGATGACTTACTTTCGGCCTCACAAATGCAGGAGCCACTTATCAGAAGGCAATGATGGCCCTATTCCACGACATGATGCATACAGAAATAGAGGTCTACATGGAAGATATCATTGTGAAATCAACGGTTAAATCTGACCATACGACTCATTTCAAAAAGCTATTTGATCGGCTCAGGAAGTACAACTTGAAGCTCAATCCAACAAAGTGTGTCTTTGGAGTTCAGTCGGGCAAGCTCCTTAGGTTCTTGGTGAGCAACCGGGGCATTGAGTTGGATCCGGCTAAGATTAAAGCCATTGTGGATATGTCAGCACCTCCTATAGAAAAGGAGATAAGAGGATTCTTGGGGAGGATAAACTTCATCAGCCGGTTTATATCTCATTTGTCGACCACCTGCAAACCAATCTTTAAACTATGAAGGAAAAATGCCTCCCGAGAGTGGAACGAGCAGTGCCAAAAGGCCTTCCAGACCATTAAGAAGCAATTGGCGAAGGCGCCAATGCTGGTACCCCCGAAAGATGGGATCCCTCTGTTCATGTATATATCTGTTAATGCCATAGCGATGGGTTGTATGTTGAGACAGAAAAATGAATCGGGCAAGGAACATGCCATTTATTATCTCAACAAGAGATTCAGCAGCTGTGAACAGAATAACACCCCGATCGAAAGGACATGTTGCGCCTTGGCGTGGGCTGCTATGAGATTACATCATTACCTTCATGGACACACTACCTATTTGATCTCTCGAATTGATCCCCTGAAATATATATTTGAAAGACCAATTTTGAATTGTCGATTGTCAAGGTGGCAGTTAATCGTACAGCAGTTCGACATCCTTTATGTTACCCAGAAGGCTGTAAAAGGGCAGGGAATTGCAAATCAGTTATCGAAAATGCCGTCAGGAGGAATGGAACCTTTAGAAACTTCTCTACTAGGTGAAGACATATTGTGGGTTCAACATACGAGGTGTGATGACGAAGGGCAACTTTGGAAAATGTATTTCGACGGTGACATGAATGCTGAAGGGGCTGGAGCCGGAGCGGTCCTGGTTTCTATTACGGGCGAGCAGTACCCTGTTCTCACCAAATTACAATTCAGTAATTTGAACAATACAGCCGAATATGAGGGATGTATACTGGGACTCAGACTCGCCCGCAATATAGGAGTGAAAAGATTAGCCGTGTTCGGAGACTCAGAGTTAGTAATTAGACAGGCGACAGGGGTGTATGGCACTAAGGAGCTTCGATTACTCCCGTACCACCGGTGTGTTATGCAGTTAATGTAAGAATTTGAAGACATAGCCTTTCGGTATATTCCTCGGGGATGGAATGACTTTGTCGATGCATTAGCCACCCTGGCTTCGTTAGTCCACATACTCAAAAGCAAAGCCACTCCCCATATTGAAATAACGGTACAAAATGCCCCTGCTTACGAAGAACACGTTGCGGAATTATTCGATGAGGTGGTTCACCCAAATCAGCCCTGGTATCATGACATCCGGGAGTATTTGAGGGATAAAGCTCTCCCCGACCGAGCGAATCAGATGGAAAGGCAAAGAATCCAAAAAATGGCGATGAAGTTCTATTTAAGCAGAGATTCCCTGTACAAGAGGGATGTTGGCTTGGGATTGTTGCGATATGTGGATGAAACTCAAGCACAGAAAATCATGGGCGAAGTACACGGTGGAGATGTTAGCCAAGAAGATTTTAAGAACGGGACACTACTAGTTATCACTTAAGGCCGACTGTGAGGATCATGTCAAGCAATGTTACCAATGCCAGGCACACGGTAATGTAATTCATGCGCCTCCTAATGAACTGCACTGTATGACTTCCCCTTGGCCCTTCTCCATGTGGGGTATGGATGTAATCGGACCCGTGGAGCCCAAAGCGAGCAATGGATACCGGTTCATCTCCGTCATGATTGATTATTTCACCAAATAGGTGGAAGCAACTTCTTTCCCCAAAGTAATACAGGAAATCATAGTCAGTTTCATCAGGAACAATGTCATTTACCAGTACGGACAGCCCGAAATCTTGGTGTCCGACAATGCCCAGAATCTGAGCAACGCCCTTATGAAGGAGTTATGACACCAATTCAAGATCAAACATCTCAATTCCGTCATTTATAGGCCCAAAATGAATGGGGTCGTGGAGGCTGCGAATAAGAATATAAAGAAGATTATGGCAAGAATGTCCGCCAATCATCGGGGATGGCCGAATTTGCTACCCCTCACACTGTTTGCATATCGGACATCAATTAGTACGTCTACAGGGGAAACCCCTTAAGCCTTGGTATATGGGATGGAGGCTGTTTTGCCAGTGGAGATGGAGATGGCGTCCCTCCGAATTTTGCTCGATGCTCGGATTGACGAGGAGGACTGGATGCAAAGTAGGACAACCAATTAGCCCTGATAGATGAAAGGAGGGTGGCTGCTATATTACACGGTCAGTTATATCAGCAACGCGTCTCTCGATCGTACGACAAAAAGATACGATCCTAAAAGTTCAAAGAAAATGACTTAGTACTGAAGAGGGTCATGACCTGTCAAGACGAAGCGAGAGGAAAGTTCGCTCCAAATTGGGAAGGACCCTTTGTGATCAAGAAAGTCCTATCTGGAGGGGCCCTCATCCTACAAGAAATGGACGGCGAGGTGTTTTCGCAGCCCCAGAATTCTGACTCGGTGAAACGGTTCTATGCTTAAAAAAAAAAAAATCTCCCCATCTCTCCTTGCAATTCGAACTACGTAGGACCTGATCTCCTGACCTTGTGGGAGTACGTAGGCAGCCATCATGGCGCGGTTTGTTCTCTACAAAATAATAAATCCTGTCCCTATATGAAACCCGTTCCCAAAAGCCCAGAAAACTCCTTTAATAAAATACCTTCAAGATCTTACCAAAACCAGTCATATAATCAGCCCAAAATCCGAGACCTACTCCAATGAAATCAGAGGGTTGTGCGGCGATATCGGTTGGATCCCAATCAAGACTCGAGAAAAGAAAGAAGGCAATATATCAAAATCATAATCAGCTGGATAAAATGATGATCCAATAGAGGGCGACGATACATCAAAAAGGGAAATGACTAAACCATAAATATTTCTCTATATATACAAAACATTTTGATTACAAAGTTTATCTTTTAAATAATAATGATGAAACTGACATAGTCTATGTAGGGAATAAAATAATCTACAGGTCAGAAACTGCATCATAAACCTCAGGCTTGCCTGCAATCTGCTGCCCCATCATGTTAATCCGAGCCAAAAGAGTAGTAGCACTACTGACAGTCGCAGAATGGGCCTCCATGATAACTCTGACCTACTCTGTGATGTTATCTCTGGCAGAGAAAGCGGCATCCCGAGCTAGTACAACAGCATCCCGCTCGGCGTGGGCGGTATCCCTCTCAATCTCAGTAGCACTCAATGCTGACCGGAGCCTAGTACCCTTAATCATCAGTCTCTGGATACGATCTGCCAAATCAGGGCAAGAGACATGTACCAAAGCAGGAACGTCCTCAATATCAGATCTGGGCGCTAATTCTGAAAACTCCGGGGGGGTAGCCGCGTCTGAACTAATCTCATCTGAGGAAAACCCTCGAGAACCATCCAATATCCCAATCTGGTCAAAATCAGCAATCTCAGAATCTTCCCGCAACCATCGCAGATAATCGGGTGTCTGACCAGGATGACTGTCCCTAAACTCAGCCGAGACCCTGTGAGACCAAAGATCATATACCCTTGACATCTCCCTCTCTTTCTGAAGTGATATAAGAAATCGGTAATCAGCACACCCGCGAAAAGATGAAGCTCATGTGTCTGGTCAAACTGCCCCATAACAGCTAAGGGATGATAAGTCGTCACCCCTCTCAGACCGGGAAGAGGGAGGAAATCCAAAGGGAGCACATGAGTCAAGAAACTCATGAAGGAGCAATAACCCGAGTAGATCAGGAGATGGAAGGGCTCCTCAATGGCCGATAAGAACTCACTCCACGAAGCCGCATCAGTGCATCGCTGGGGGCGGAATGAGAATTGCATGGCCAAGTTGTGGCTGAAGCAAAACCCGTGCCGACGGAACTATCCGATGGGCCTGAGGTGGCTCATAAACCATATGAACAATAAAGTAGAACTTCCTCTGAATATCCTGCCTGGGAAGGACTGACAATATGAGGCCGACAGGTAAGTCTCTGCGAGTATCATAGGAAGGATGGTATGATCCTCCTGAAGGGCCTGGACCACCACAATAACCCGCATGTCCAGGAGATCACCTCCGGCGGGCATGTATAGAACTGATATGACACAAGTCATCAGGACATCCACTCTCAAAGCACCCCAGCGCTCCTCAGATACTGAAAAGTCGCTAGAAAATGAAGAGAAGCTATCCGCTGAGCCAAATCGATCAACCAAGAAGTGAAGAGGAACAAGGTGGCTCGAAGAGATCATAGATAGCAGAGCTGTCCTCCGCAAACCCGTAAAAGTCAGAAACTGACGGCGCATATGGCATGAGGTAACCCTAGCACAAGGGCCATCCACCGACAAACCCATAAAGCGGGCATACTCCTCGAGGGTGGGGGTCAAATACTCCATCCCAAACCTGAACACATGCCTATCAGGAATCCAACAGCTGAGAATGCCGTCAACAAAACCTGGCGGCACCTGAAATGACAAAAGAGAAAAGAAGTGAGCCAAAAGACCCTCTGCGATAATCCGGTCGGTGGGCAACAAACCATCCAACCACAGGCGAAGCCTGCCAATGATCCCTGGGGAGGTGTGGACGTCTAAGCGAACTACATCAAGGGACGACATCGGAAGAAAAAAAATAGTATCAAAAAGACTGTACAGGGGTCAATTCTTTATCCATGCATTTAATAAATCTGTGCATCATACAAGTTATGATAGAATAAATAAAACATCAGAGATATAGAATTGTGCATAAATAAAAGATAACATTATACATGATACATAAAATGAAAAAATATATATATATAATGAACAGGTAAATACATAGGTCCTAGCCTATCAGAGTCTAGTCCGTAAAATCTATGTCATCCATGAGTGTACAATCCTCGAAATGGTCCACACGTCCCAAGTCCCGGGAAATAGAAGCCTCAGCGTCAAAGTTCAGATCTGGGTAGGAAAATGGTGGAACTGGGACACCCGATGAGCCAGGAGCCGTTCCAAAATCTGATCCGTCATGGTCTGCAGCATAGGCTTCCTCTAGATCCTGACTTAGCCTCCGAACAAAGGACGACATCTACTCCAGCCGCCGAGTCAGGGAGGCAATCTGATCTAAGTGGGTGGGGGCCCAAACGCACTCCAACCAGTCCATCATCATCGCTGACCCAGGTACCAGGTCTCCGAGAAAGAAGGTGGACCAGGTCTGAGGTCCGATGGTGCAAGGTCTCCACCAAGCACTGAAACTATCACTCGTGTGAGGACCATTGGACAACATGAATCCATCATCCCCGGCCATCAGGGCTGCTGAGAGCTGAGCATCCATGGGCCAAAACCTCCGGGATGGGGGGGCGAAAAGGATGCGGACCTCTCCAGACATACATCGGATGGCGCGCTCCCCCAAATAGAGCTCCCATCCACCGTAAGTCAACAGCGGAATGCGGCAAGTGGACAAAGCAAGTTCGTGATCCGCGAGAAAACCACCGGCGAAGCCAACCGTCAGATGCTCCGCGATATAGGGGGTCCAGGTCACCTCCGCTGATGAGATCAGCTCTAACTGCAGTCGGCAGTGGGCAAAACTGTCAGACACCGGGGTCTCCTCGAGAGTGTTGTGATGCCACCGACGACCCCTGGGATAAGTCTCTGGACCGAGGGAGGTAACAGGCCGTAGGCGGGGTAGCCGTTCATAAGCCCAGAACTGATAAATGAAACAAAAGGGGCATAAGTACCATACATGGGCAAAGAGATGAAACAACATAGAAGATGGTATAATAAAGGAGACCTACCAGCAAAAAAGGATAGAATACTAGCCAAGCATCTGTTTGTCCCTTTGAGCGAAGGCGAAGACCGTGGAGGAAGTAGGCAAACCTGAAGGAAGCCCAGTCATAATCCCCGATCCGATCGACGTCTCGAGTAACCCCGACAATGCTGAAATGAATAGTCGAGGAGTTGTTCCCCAAGAAACAACCCCTCATGATAGTTAAGAATAAACGCCGGAGCAGAAAATCCCGGACGAATCGGTCCTTAGGGAACGGCTCAGAAAGGACCCCGCCAATGGCGTCTACAGCCAGAGCTCCCGATCGAATGCTATGGGCCTTGAAGACCCTGTCCTGAGGAGAGTACCCCAGTAACGACTGAACAGTTGCAGGAGTAATGTCGGGCTCCAAGGGAACACGAGGTCCATAGAACTCCACCCCGGTAATATATCGTCAGTCAAGGGGTGTCAATACCAGCTCGCAATCCAGAAGATGAAGCGACTGGGTCTGATGGAACCACCGCTCAGATAATGCCCGCATGTAACCCTATGAACATCGGCGGGGGGCGATGGTAAAAAAGTGGCTGAAACCCCAGGAGTCCACCATCCCGCGATAATCAGCATGCAGCGCATAATAGAGTGTGTAGATGCTGAACCAATTACCCCGAGGTTGGGTAAACTGAGGAACCTGTGACAGCCACCAAACAGTCAGTCAGGGTAACCATATGAGTTTGAATGAATTTAAACGGCGGATATACCTCGTTAGCCACAAGATATGCCGATGGGTGACTACTGAGATCAGGACCAAGCAGATCCGACATCCTAACACGGGCCCTTGGTAAGATCCGATGCATGGGAGGAGGGACCACTGTGCCAGAGGGACCCGTCTCTGCCTCTACCTCAGCTGGGGTATCCTCACAGACATCAGGATGGACGGGGCGAATGACAGACTCTGCCAGCGTACGGGAATGACGGGTCAGAACCGAAGCTGAAGCCGATGTGACCGCTCTACGTCGACGGACCCCAGCAGCCCGGGGCACCGTGGAATTGCTCGGAGCATCAGGATCCATGGCTGAAATAGCACCACGAAAAGGAGGTATATCCTTAGCCCATTACTTTTCAAAAAAACTTACTATATATTGCTAAATGATAATAGGTTAGCATCGTATGTTTATCTATGATAATATGAGATTTGGAATGCATAAATGAGTCCCTAGAGATGTGCTAGATTCCTCGAAATTTCGATAGAGTTTCGTCTGTAAAATGGGTGACCCATGCACAACTAGGCATGTTTAATAAAATCATACAACCAACAAATCCCAAATGCAAGTGAAAATAATGTATCGCGATCATAAAACGGCTAAAACAATAAATATTCCCAAAACAGTAAAGTAGTTTACGTGACCCGCCGTTTACGTGCACTACAATGAACACGACTATCTCATGTGGGTATGCATGGCTAAGTTAAAACATGTAAACAAGCAAATGTATAGCAAAACGAAAGCAAAAATAAAAGAAAAAGGAGTCAAAACATTACCCAGAGTGCGTAGAATGGTTTAACCGAAGCGAATTTTGCGGGAAAGATCCAAAAAGATGCAAAAGGACGAGGTGGGATGAGGAAAACTGAAACTATTTAGAAAGGAAAGGGTTGAAAGTGACAAATCGTAGGGGGGTCACGATCTGAAATAGTGTCGATCCCAGCCGCAGATGCATCTGCGGCTGGCCGCAAATGGATCTGCGGCTGGTCTCGTGGGGCCCCAATTGCTCCTTTGTTATTCTGAACCAACAAAAGGCCTATTACGACTAAAATACCTAATTACAGAACTTAACGAAACGACCCGTCGGAGACAAGACCCGACATCTACGAGATAAGCAGTCGGAGACGGAACCCAATGGCTGCGAGATGACCAGTCAGAGACGAAACCTGACATTCACAAGACGACCAGTCAATGACAAGACCTGACATTCACAAGACGACCAGTCAAAGACGAGACCTGACATTCACAAGACGACCAGTCAGAGAGGAGACCTGACATTTACCAGACGACTAGTCAGAGACGAAACCTAGCGTTCACAAGACGACTCATCAGTGATAAGACCAACGCCTACGAGGCGATCAGTCGGAGACGAACTCCGACAGTTCCAAGTCAATCGGAGACAAAACCCAAGTGATATTCATTCATAACTTTGAACTGACCTCTGCATGAATGTGGCATATGACATTGCATCATCTAATATATCTTATTGCACCATTAATATATGTTGTCATTATCGTGCATCAGGTGTCTACTTCTTTATCATGTTCAGTACATATCGGATTGCATAAACATGATAAAGAGGGGCAGCTGTAGACACCCAAATTTTGTGTTTGTACACTAACCTGGACAGGAGGGCAAAATCGTCATTTCGCATGGACTATGAAAAGGAATGATGGATTTCACCACGGTCAGGACAAGCAAACACGAAAACGAATCGACATCAAATTGTGTGATCTAGGGATACGAAGCAAATCCAGATAGACTGAAATGACCAATACATCCTACCAACAATCTCCAGATTGCGAGATACCAATAATACAGTAAAAAATGATGATTTAAGATTACGTGACACGAGAATCGAGAAAAGGGAGTCGGGCGGCAGCAAATCCATCTGCGGCCAACAACAATGTGGCGTTTTCGTGGCTCGAGGAAACACACGACAGCCGAGGTGTCGGCACAGACGGCCAGAACAGGCAGCCGCAGATGGATCTGCGGCCAGACACAGATGCACCTGCGGCCAGACGCAGATGCACCTGCGGCTGCTCCCAGTCAGGAATACAACACCAATTGGTTCAGCCGAGAGAAAGGAGAGAAAAAAGGAAAGAAAAAGTTAGAGAGAGAATGTGAGATTTAGAGGGAGAAACGCTCGAATTAGGCTACAAAGGGGGAGTTTGTCATTTTTTAGCTTCAATATTCATCCAATATTGTGTTATACATTTGATAGTGAAGTATAAAGCGATTATTGAAGTATTTGAAGGTGAAAAAAGGCGTTTCTTAAAGTTTATCTTATATTTTTTTCTTGTGATTTCTTGTTGTCGGATTGCTTGGATGTAGTATCTTTTTATATTAATTGATGATCCAAAGATTAGGGATGATTAGTGAGGGTTCCATCGGAACAAAATTTCCTCCTAATGTCCCGATGATATCCGGATGGTGATATATAGTTTATTGTGTTAATATGTAGTTCATACTGTTTAACTTGCAACTTTAGGTTATTGCGGTATAATAGTAAATCTAGTGTTATTAAGTTTTCCTTTGTATGGTTGTGTGACGATTTTGGGGTTTGTGAGCTTAGGAATGAGATCCTTGTGATCAAACTCTGAAGATGGACAATTTGGTAACGTAGTCACGGCAATTGGCCTTTTATTGTACATTTGTAAATTTTGGGCCTTAAAATGATATTCATATCGAAAATCGAGTTAAGGCCCTGCAATAGTGAAATGTGTGATCGTGGGTGTTTGGGATTATTTGGATGGCTCATATGCCCATGAATAGCCCCGACACATTTTGTGAATGCTTGATTTGATTTACGACATAAAAAACGGTTTCAAAAGGAGAAAGGCAAAACGTGGAAAGATTTTCTAAAAGTAAATCAAATTAGGGTATTAGAATCACTAGGCTAAAAAATCAAAAGTTTTAAGGAGCGTCGATTCCTATTTAACGAAAAGGCTGCAAACGTTTTCTTAAAGGTCATAAGAAATTAATTTTTTAAAAGTAAACGTCTTTTTATTAAACTTTGGTGCATATGGTTAAAGAGCTTCTAGAAGTTGCCTTTATTTGATTTTATTCTATTGTCCAAAGGCAATGTATAGTCTCGATTCCTATTTGACGAGAGTTTAAAAAACTTTTATTTTCTAAAACGACACCTAATAAAAAATCTCATTGTTTTTCATCTATATCTATTATAAAACAAAGCCTTTATGAATAGGTCAAAAGACGTTCTAAAAAACTTTCCAAATAAAGCACGATTTCTATAAAAAAAAAATCAAAGCAGCTTCTTATGCAAAATTCACCACCACATTCATTTAAGCACACACACACACTTACACACATGTTTTGAGATTTTAAAAGAATAGGAAAGCATCGAGATTTTAAAAGAATAGGAAAGCATCGAGATTGCGGTAATCGTATTTTCACGGAAGTCGGGGGGTGCCTAACACCTTCCCCTCACTTAAACAAGCCCCGAACTCTATGAATCTCGGTTCGCAGACCAACTAATTAGGAGTCACATATGAGCCATTACGATTACGAAAAATAAAACTTAGATGAGTTGGTACATCTATTTCTAATATACCAACTGGCGACTCTGGTCAAATTGGCTTATCAAAAAATCGATCTTTCAAAACTCGTTGACACTTGTGCCGATATTTTCCAAAAATCATATCGTAATCAAAAGGCTAAAATTGGAAAGGGTAATTATTAATAGGAGACGATTTTTCCGGCGTCGACAGACAGTTTGACTTAAAATTTTAATTTAATCCTTTTTATTAGGCAATGGATACCGAATCCATTCTAGGACTTTATTAAGGGGTTTGTAATTTCTGACTAACATGGGGACTCCTCTTTCTAACTCAGAATTCTTATTAACATAGAAAGCAGGGTAGGACCAAGGAGATTTACTTTTTATAATTAATCCATTTTTTAATAAATCTTCAATTTCTTTTTTACAATATTTCATTTGTTTGTGATTCATTTGTATAGGTCTAGCCTTAGTAGGAATTAAATACTCTTTAAATTCCTTAGCATAAGGTAATATAACAATATGCTTCTTCCTGTGCCAAAAAACATGTGGAAGATCAGAACAAACATATTTAATTAGTCTTTCAGTAAACTCTTTTATTTGAACTTGTAATTTACTATCTTGTAACCGGTCATCAATTCTTTTATACCTAATTTCATCTTTTAGGTATTTTAAGCGGTTTGTCTTACTATTTAATATGCTTAAATTTTTTGAAATTGACTCATCTTGAATAATTCTTAAGTATTTACTTTTAGGTTTATTAATGAATGAAAACGTTACTTCTTGACCTAAATATTTAGTAGTTAAACCATCTATATTGGTAGTAAAATGATACAATAAATATATAGATGGTAATCCTAAAATGATTTTATCTATCATGTTTCTTATCAAAACAAAAGATGTTTCAAAACAAACATTATTTTGACAGATATGAGCTTTAGGCAATTTATAATTTATTTTCATTTTACTTTCATTAGCAGAAGTCATTCTTTCACTGGTTTTAACATAATACCTAGTCGAGACAAGGCCTTCCTGAATATAATTCAAATTAGCACCAGTATCAACTAAGGCAGGAATTTCTAATCTGAAAGTTTTATTAATAATTATAGTGACTTTAATATACCATTTTTGAATAGTAAGAGATTTTAATATACTTAGGGATAATCCTTGTTGACTTATGGTTTCATTATCACTATCTGGATTATTATTTTTAGAAGTTTCAGCTTCTTCATTATCTTCACTATCAGAGGAGCTATTAACTAACAATGCATCACTTTCTTTAAGTTTATCAATTTTATTTCTTAACTCAGGGATTTGTGACTTTAGTTTAGAAATTTCTCGTTTTAAATTATTAACTTCTAGGTTTAATTCAGGTAAAGTTATTTCTTTTACTGGTTTTTAAATCTTTCTAAAGTCTTATTAGGACTAAAAATAGGTTTTTCTTTTAATTTATTCATTTTATTAACTGGGGTATCTTTATTAAAAAGATCTTTTAATTGTTTAGTATATTGTATTTTTAATTGAGGGTAAGAAATTTTACTAATTAGATCAATTAATAAACCTTGTTCTTCTTCTTGCTTACTTAAAACATTTAAAGTTTTATTACAACGGGTATCAGTACACCCAAGTTTTATTCTAGGACTTTCATTACTAGAAGTGGAAGTGTTATCAAAGGAACTAGATGACTGGGAAAAATCTTCATGTTCATTGTTACTAGAATCATTTTCTATTCTCATTAATTCAATTATCTGATTACTATCTTCTTCAGATATTTTTAGTTGTTTTATTTTTTTTTTAACTTTACATTCATTTTTATAATGTCCAGATTTGCCACAATTATGACAAATTACTTTACTTTTATCAAAATTTTTATAAGTTTTTCTTTTATAAGGGTTTTTATAACTTACATTTTTAAGTGATTTTTTATAATAACTTTCTCTGTTACTGTATTTATGTTTTCTGAATTTATATTTTTTTATCTTTTTTATGGTGACTTTTCTTTCTAAAAGGAGCAATAGGGGGCAAACCATATTGTTCACAAAAAGAACCTAACTCATATTTAGCTTTCGTTTTATCTTTATTAGCTTGTTTACTGATTTTAAAATCAATACACATTTTAAGACCTATTTTTTGGATTTGACTAATTATATCACCATAGGTTAAATTATCATAATCAATAAATCTTAGGTTTTTACTTAATTCTTCACGGATTTTATGGGCAAATAAATTAAGTAAACCATTAACAAATTTTTCTTTCCAAAAAGGTTTGTTATTATCATCATGCATCATAACTTTAGGGGTGAACACATCTTTGTACCATCTAAAATCACTTAGGGTAGGACAAGATAAATTACTTAATTGGTCATGAATCCTATCAGCTATGTTACTAGGTGTTTCAATAAAATGTTTAATTATAGTGTATATTAATGTGTTGACTCCGTCAGAAGGTGCGAAACCTATTTCTTCATTTAATATGGGGTTACCTTCTTGATCAGTTTGAACAGCATGAATTATATTATACCTAGAGTCTTCAGTTAGGTGTTTTTTCCACCAAGACCTAAGTATTCCTGTAAAACCACTAGCAAGTAACTCAACAATATATGGCTGGGTTAGAGCAGTATAGTTAGTTAAATAACTATTGGCTACCATGGACATATGATTTAATTTATTTAATAATTCTTATTCATTTAGACCATCTTAGACTATCTATGTTCCATTCATAAATTTTATTTGCAGAAACAAAAAATTGATTATCTAAATTCCTCTCTTCAAACTGTAAGTCTGGAGGGGTAGGTTTAGAATACCAATTTTTTATTTGACTGGTAATAGTTGGGTTTTTAAAGGTTAATTTCTTAAATTGATTTTCAATTTCTTCAATAGTAGAATTTTTTGTGGTGGTAGACTCATTATTACTAGAATCGTCGCTTTGGCTATCATATTTTTCAATGACAGTTAAAGACTTAGATCCACTAGACTCAGCAGTAGTATCTAGATTTTTAAATAACTTATCCAAGGTTTTAACTAATCGTTTGTCAGAACTAGGTAATCCTAGACCTTACCTATTTTGGGGTAAGTTTAACAAAGGTTTTTTAATTTTATCATCTTGACTGATAATTTTATCTTCAAATTTTTCTTCAATTTTATCGAACTATTTTCCTAGAGTTGCTAAATATTGGTTAGTGAAATTATTTTGTTCAATAATCTTCTTTTCATTAATATTAGTTCCTTCAGTAATCTTGAAAGGACTAGTAGTTGTTGACGGTTGTTTGATTTGATGATGATGACTGTTGTGCAAAAATAATTGTGGTAAATGTGCTTATATGGTTGATTGTCCATATATATCTGACTAAGTGCTTATGTGTTAATGTGTCTATGCGCTTACTTGATTATGTGCGTATATGTTTTAAAGTGCTTATGTGGTTAATTGACTAAGTGATTACATGTTAATTTAAATATGTGTCTACATGATCATGTGTGTATGATATATATTACTTGATTCAAATATTGTGATTTGCACACTTATATAGCACAAATATGATCTTGTTGAAAACTATATGCTGCTTATAATAAGAGTAAAAGTTATCTGGTTCAAATAATGTAAAGTCCTTTTAAAAAGAATTGTGTACAAAGGACTTAGATAAAAGATCAGAAATGTTAGATTGATCTTTCCGTAGAAGTTACTCTGCCTTAAAGATAAATACTATAAGCAGAGTAATATAAGATTAAATCATTGTTGTATAGCAAAGTCTGTAAAGTCCTTTCAATGTAATGATGTAATGATGTACAAGGACTTAGTTAGAAAAGATCAAATCTGTTAAGTTGATCTTATGTTATATCTGTTCAGTCAATATAATCGTAGAATGGACTCTACGATTCCAAGCAAAGAAGACTCAACGATTCAGTCTGTTCGTAGAGTGGACTATATGACTCCATACCAGGATAACTCTACGAGCATCAAGGAGAGACAGCTGTGCAAGAGTTCTACAGAATATACAAGCTGAATTGAAGAATTGATCAAGTACAAAACGTAGAGCAGAACTCTACGATAGTCAAATAAACAGCTAAGCAAGCCTTCAGGAAACGTAGAACCAGAGAAGAAATATACTCTACGATATGCACAAATTGGAAAGATCGTAGAGAGGATTCAAAGAGCAAGCACAATACGAGAACTCTACGTTTTGCACAAAAGGACAAGATTGTAGAACGAAATCGTAAGGCAAAGCACTACAGTCAGCAACTCTACGATTTGCACAAAAGGACAAGATCGTAGAACGAAATCTTAAGGCAAAGCACTGCAGTCAGCAACTCTACGATTTGCACAAAAGGACAAGATCGTAGAACGAAATCGTAAATCAAAGCACTGTAGTCAGTAACTCTATGATATGAACAAAATAGCAAGATCATAGAGTGAGAGAAGAGATCGCTCCAACTCAACGTTTTACTTGACCTACTTCATGTAGCATTCATGGAGCCGAATTCATAAAGTCAGAATGATCAGTAAGTCACTCAACGAATTCACTATGCAGTTTAGAACCAGTAAACTAACAGAACTGCAAAATGGTGTGAGAAAAAAGAGTAAACTCCTTGACCAGATTAAAGAAAGATTTAGTGTTATTAAAGATCAGATGCATGTTAGAGTCACAGAAGACTTTGTGTCTAAACGACCATAAGATATGACTTACTGCTCAGAAGAATGGTGAAAATAGTCTAGCTAATGGGACATCTCTGAAAGCAATAGAGCAGATGGTTATCAAATTCAAGGAAGATATTTAATGATGGATCAGAAAACTAAATATATCAAAGAATATAATAATCTTTGATAAACAACTCTGGAAGTGCAACGGCAAAAAATGCAGAAAGCAAAGCTACAGGTTGATGTGACAGTACATATGTCAGCAAAGGGAAAAAGCACTGACACAAGCAACGGAAAGTCAACATCAAAGATATCAAGCATCTGCGCAAAGCAAAAGGAACCTAACAGATCTTTTTAAACGGTAAAATATGCACAAATATATAAAGATAAATGCTCACAGAGAAAAACGGTTGTTGAACATACAAGAGAGGATAGTGGACAACAACAGATCGTAGAGTGAAACAAAAATGAATATGCTGAAGAACACTCTACGATCCACCAGAACACTAACACTGAATTGAGAGAGACATAGAGAGAAATAACTTTATTGCAAGATAAGTGTTCAAAACTGCTAAGCACGTGTAAGAGAAAAGCCTAAATGCCAACTTGATACAGACATGTTAGCTATTGAGTACCAAAAATGAGAAGTTTCACCGTCATCTCAGAAGCACATCTCGATAGGCAATAAAATGTCTATGATAAGAAGGAACAATTGAGTACCGAAAGGAAGGAGCTTCACAGTCATCTCAGAAGTTCGTCTCGAGAAGTTATCAAGTACCAAATGAGCTGAATTGCCAAAGCTTAGCAGTACAATGGGTGATCACAAGTAGCTATTGAGCATCATTGTCGAACTCAATATCATTTCAAGCATGATCACATCCTGCTACTGAGTATTTAAAGACAATGGAACTTAAAGTATAACTCAGTAGCAACTTCAACATCTATCAATAAATAAGGAGCCAAGTCTGTTGGACTTGAAGAGGGCAGTTGTGTCCTTGTCTTAATGACTAAAGGAGCCAAGTTTGCTGGACTTGAAAAGGGCATTTTTGTCCTTGTCTTAGCGACTAAACTAGCCAAACCTGCTGGGTTTGAAGGGTTCTTAGTGAACCAGAGTTTCCAGGCCTGCTGAGCTTGAAGGGTTCTGTATGAGCCATCCTTAGTGGATTTCCTACTTGTTAAAGTAGAAGAATGGAGTACGAGTTATTCAGTCTCCGAACCGCTTAAACTCTCTGGTGTCATTTACATTCAATCATTTACATTCTGTCATATATAGATATAACTGCTATGATTGGTTTACTGAACAAATGACTATCTTCAATACAGTCTAAACTTAACTAAGAAGTTTTATAAATCTTTAAGGGGAGTTTTTCAAACTAATATTCCACTGTGCAAACTAATCTTGATTAAATGAACTATTTGATAATATTATTTAATTTAAGTTAAAAAAAAGTTTTCAAGAGATTTATTCAACCCCCCCCCCCCCTTCTAGATCACTCGTGTGCCTCTGGGAACTAACAATTGGTATCAGAGAAGGTTCTCACGAACATAAAAAGCTCACGCTTTGAGTAGATCCTATGGCACTAGTAAAACTCTGTTTTGAGTTTAAAAACTGAAGTGAATAATTTCTTATGAACAAGCTTACTAATTAATGTGTCTTTTCATGCAGGTACAATTATGAATACTGAGTGTTGATAATCTATCTGATGTTGTATACTCATTGTCATTTAAATCATATCCAAGACAAATTCAGATGATCTCTGCTAAGAAGCAGTCGAGTGAACTTTCAAAATCAAATTGGTGCAGCGAGATGAAGAAATCAAAAGGATATTCTGTTGATGAGATTATTAGTTGATTCGCTCAAGAATACAATAACTTGTATTTCTGCCTTCACATAAACTAGGAAGTTCAAATCTTGATGCCAAAGGACACCGGATCCTATTCTTCTCAAAGGAAGCATCACTGTGCCAAGCACTAACAGAACTACTTCTCACCGGTTCGAAAGATTATAGCAGAAGCAAGCCCAACAGAAATCTATGCTTAAAAGTGTTAAATGATTTTCTACATACCGAACGTTAGCAGCTGAAATCAGTCTCGAATCCAAGTATTCACTCGATATGCTCAGCATTAAGCTTTACGATAAGCTTAATGTCTTAAGTTCAAAAGATCCTATCTGAAGATGAGTGACAAAGGAACTGCGTAATTTATTTAAAAGCAGTATCAGGAGTTCTGTCAAAAGCTACAGCATATGGTAATCAATGATGAAATCCACAAGCAGTATTTCTCCTATCTTCAAGTGGATGATCTCAAACATGACTGGTTTTAAAGGAATCTATTTCAAAAAGTCTTCAATGGTCTTCTAAAATTACTTCTCTGAAAGACATTACAGATGCATATCTCACTGCCATGTCTTTGATGATGAATATCAAAGTCATTTTCCTAAAACACAGATACCAGGCCCGAGACCTGAAAATCAACTCAGCACAGATGAATGGACATATATATATATATATGTATATCTATGATCACCGGGTCAAAGATTCATTTTGTAGATCATTAAAGTTTAAGAAGAGTTGAAGAAACCCATTTATTCAATGAAAATTCATGCAAGGCACACCTTGTGTACGTGCTTAGATTCAAAAGGCAAAAGCTCTCAATGTCAAATTCCTTCAAACCAACTATGAATGAGAAGGGTGAGAAGATCAAGACAATAAAGAGTAATCACGGATGATTTATTCTAAGATTAAGAAAGCACCTTACAATCTGCTAGAAAGAGGAAAGTCCATCTCAAGAAAATTTCATGCACTTAGCCATTGGCAGTAGGCTCTCAAACATCAATGCATCAGACGAAGCTCGAGCTTGAAATGATTGAAGAAATATCTGTCTAACATTCTATGGAAAAGGCAGATCTATAGAATGCTAAACAGAAAGTCCTTTAATAGTAGACATCCTCACAAATCATTCTGGATGGAGATGACCAAAAGGGAATCAGAAAAGAGAGTGCAACAAGAAGGAAATAATGGTGGAGTTTCAAGGTCAATAAAGAAAAGCCCTACGATCTAAAGAAATTAAAGAAGAATGTACCAAGATTCAACGATAAATATCGTAGAGTTCCTTACTTTTCAAATATGCTGGATTCTTCAAGGAAGTCAATCTATGAAAGATTGAGTGAAGTTTAAACACTGATGCAAGAAGAAGACTTGAATCTTAGAATTCTCTAGAAGAGAAAGAAGCTGGTTATAAAGGAAAGCATTCATTAAGTCTGATAACTTACCTATTGATTTAGTAAATCCCGTTGGATCTGCTGTCACTAATATCATGGTAAGGTAAAGATCATTCAAGTTACAAGGAAGTTTATCACTCAAAGAAAGATCGTAGAGTATGTCAGGCGAACGCATAATAAGGCGTGTCAGATTGAAGAGACCTATCGGAAGATTCTAGAGTTGACGCAACATCGAAGAGCTGACTCTTGGGATCGTAGAGTCAATACAGTCAGTCACTCTACGACTCTCATAATCCAATCTACGAACCGAGCAGAATCAAAGAGCAACCTCTACTTGAGCATTCTGAGTCATGACAACGATTTTCATAAAGATTATCCAGAAGGCTGAGCTTGAACTATCAAACAAACTGAATAAAGATATCTGAGTACATCTAAAGCTTCTAGTCTTAACAAAGATAGTAGAGCAGTTCAAAACTTAACTCTACGATTGCACTACAGGCAAGATCGTAAAGCAGCAGAGCCAAGTCATAGAGTGAGAAAGCAAGCTCAGGGATATCAAAGGAATCCTAACTATGTCCATTAGTTAGTCTCAGACAAAAAATCTTCAGAAGGCAAGGTAAATCTACTCATCGTTGGACTACATTTCTCATTCTAGTCACAAAGTCCCAAAATAATGTGATTGATGAACCAAATGCACATAGCTCTCCGGTCATAGTCTCCAAACTCTATGACTGAAAACCAACCTAGCCTTATCATCCCAAATCGTAGAGTCACTATAATCATCATCCTGATCGTAGAGCATATTGAGTCTACGATTGCACTTCATACAAGCCTCTCCCATAAACTCCTTTATAGCTAATTACCAGCCTACAATTCATAACATCAGTAATCAAGGTCATCTATTGAAAGGATGATTGTTGAGCAACTAGCAGCTTACTCTACGAACTGATCAAGCTAACTCAAACAGGGAAGGTGAACTTCACGCTCTCTAAACTCAAGTGGGTTAGAATACTTGATGTGCTTCAATTATGAAAAATGCAAAAGTTAAACCCACGTTCTACAAATAAGTATCTGACACGTGTCCTCTACAAAAACAAGAAGGAACTGGCATAAGTCAATTTTTTTTAAAACTGACGGTGGTCCTTTCCCATCAGTTATCAATACCCATTCTCCCAAAACTCATCGAAACCCTAGATTTCGAAAAATCTTCAGTAATCGAAATCACTCCTTGAGCTATTCTCAAATATGTTTACCCTCATGGCATCTCTTCAAGTTATTCCTGGAAATCTCGTTTGTTTTGAAAAATTTGAAGATGCAGAGCAGAAATTCAAAAATATTCTTCATCTGGTCAAGAATGCTGGGTTCACCAAGTGTTTGGAAACCAGTACCAGAATTTTCTCTTCACTTGTGAAAGAATTCTACACAAACGCAGCTTATCGAGGAAATACTCTCATCATAAAGGTTAAGGAAATCTCATTGTAAATAGGGGCTTCTGAAATCAATCTCAGCCTAGGTATTCCAATCGGAGGAATTACTTCTCTTGACAAGATTGATATCGAGCACGGACTGGAGCTAATCGGCTATGAAAAGAAGTCTCTTCTAAAAGGAATCAAGAAGAAAGATTTTTCTCAGCAGTATGAGTTTTTGGCTGACATTGTTGGGAAGAGCATTATGTGCAAAGACACTGCATATGATACTGTCAGTGAAGATCAACTAAGGCTTATGACTGCTATTGCTCTAAGAAAGAAAATCAACTTCGGAGCAGTTCTCTTAGGATGGATAAAAAGGTGGATAAATGATGCAAAAACAAGAGCTGAAGCAGGAAAGCCCACTCCCAAGATGTTTTATGGAAGATTCATAAGCATCATTTTGAAGAAGTTTTTGGCAAGTGCAATTGGGGAAGATGAAGGAGAAGTTCTAAACTTCAACAAAAGAATCACTCCAAGGTTGTTTGAAGACTGGAAAAAGAACCCTCATGCCAGTAATGGTAAGAAAGTACGAGGATCGAGAAGCATAAACAGAAAGATGGAAGAGAGATCTAAAGGAAAAGGAAAAAGGGGATTGGAAGAAATTTCTGAGAAGGAATTTCAAGAGACTGATGTGCAGTAAAGAAACAAAACTCTTATGATCTATGATAGTCAAGAATCAAAGAAGAAAAGAAAATTCAATGAAGTAGAGAATGCTGCAGAATAGAAAGATGTCATTACAGAGAAAGCTAAGAAGGAGCAGACAAATCCCAAAGGATCTGAAATTGAGAAGAAGAAGAAGAAGAAGAAGAAGAAGAAGACAGAAAAGAAAGTTACTCACACTATCCCAAGGAGAAGCTGAAGGATTAGAGAACAGTGGAGAAGTTTAATCACTACAGGACCACCTCAAATTATAGAAATTGATGATGATGAAGAAAATTAAAATTCTAGAGAAAGAACATCTGATAGTTCAAAAGATGAAACATCAACAGGATTTTCAGAGAAAAGATCAGAAAGTCATAAAAATTGTCTGTCTGAGGAAGAAGACATATCGGGTTCTGATCAGATAGTTGAACTAGTTGAAAAAGTCTTAGCACCCGAGATCAACGAAAGTGATGGTGTCGCTGAAAATGTTATTATACCAGGTGAACAATTCTCTGGAAATTCTGAAGTTGGAAAGGCTAAATCAGATGAGAAATAGCTGTCATGAGAGAAGATGAACACCTCCAAGAAGAGATCAGTATTCATAAATTAGAAGATTCAAGAGACAAGTCAAGGAGGTCAATGAAAAGAAAATGATTAAGTGGATTTATAAAGAAAATGGGCAGCAGTTCAAGTGCAAGTCAAAAGGAGAGAAAAATAAGGAAGAAATTTGAAAAGAAGCTGAGGAAAGTAAGCCTATTGAGAAAGCTGGAGAAGCAGCAATATGACGAATATCGACTGAAGCAAGTCAAAAGAAGACGTAGCGAAAGAAGAAAGCATGCAAGCCAGATGGAAAAATATTCTATTTCATGGGATTATGATCATCTTTTCAGTTTCATTCTCATACTACCACTTGATATTGCTTATGTACATCAATTCGTTGATATGTACTAGACTTGATATTGCTTATGTACGATAAGCAGATATCAGTTTAATTTTAGAGAAGAATATTAGAAAATAGTTTCTAATGATAAGTTTGATATAAAACTAGAGGGTTTAACAAACTCGAGTTTGTTCAGACTAATCAAGATAACAGTATATTCGTTTTAGGTAATATGATTACCTTGAACGGTGTTGTAGTGAGTTGGAAAAGTTCCAAACAGCAAGGAGTTGCTGATTTAGTGACAAAGACATAGTAAATAACTATAAGTGAAGCTGCAAAGGTGATTGTTTGGTTCAACAAGTTTATTACAGAACTTATAATGGTTCCTAGCATTAAAGGAGTTTAATTTGCCAAATAACCTAGATCTCATCTGAAATCCAAACATGTGTTGCAGCACTTTCATATGATTAGATGAATCATTGAAAATAAGACAACACCATAAAGATGGCAGACTATTAGAACAACATTACAGATCCATTAACTAAAACATTTACTAAGCAATTTGTACGCCACTTAGAGAAGAATGGTATGGGGATACCAAAGGGCGATTGACTTTAGTGCAAGTGGGAGATTGAAAGTAGTATGCGCTCAAGCCAATCACATTTGATGTGATAAGCATATACTTTGTAATCTTGTTCATTTATTAATAAAAGAATCAAGGCATTTCTTTATTCATGATTAATTACTTGAATTAATCAAATGGATAAACCCATAGTTTTCGAGCAATACTTTTAGAACCATGATGAGGATCATGCTAATGAGATCTAAATTTAAGATAGCTCAAAACTAAAATTGTTCCTAATCGTTGGATCACTAAAATGGGGATTAGTGAATCCGGATAGATTAGTACATATTATGCTTGCTCTTATGAAGAGGATGATTGATCTCATAATCATTTGTGTAGAGACACTAAAGCAAGTATGTAGGTGCTTATTAGAGAATAAGTTCACTGAACGTGACTCTCTCAAGGAACACCTAATGGAGTCTTACTTGTCTGTCAATAGGAGTTCCTTTTGTGATAGTAGTACAAGTGATCCTTGGACTTGAGATCATCATAGTATCTTGTGTATGATGAATTATATTTTGACATATTCTCTAAAACCTTTAGGGTGTATCAAAGGGTATGATTGGATATAATAAGTCATACATGGAGATATGTGAATGATCAACAAAGAATCTACCACTTCTAGTAAAAGAAGGGAATATCCTATGCGATTCGATAAATGACAACTCAGTAGTCCTTGGCCAAGGCAGAATGAAAATTAGAAAGTAGTTTCTAATTTACATTAATTAGAGTTATTCATTTAAGGATCGAAATGCATATAATCAAATAAAATAAGACTTGACAGTAATATCATGTCTTATATTTGATAGGGACATTGTGAGGTAGAAGGATTGAATTGTACGGTAACTATTCGCTGAATATGTTCTTTTGTGATTAAATGTTGAAATCTATATTATCTGGAAAGTCGTTGATCGCTAAGGGGGCTTGCCCTTATTATGGAATAAATATTATTTATTTAAATAAATTAAATAGTTTAATTTATTTATATAAATAAGATTAGAATAGTTCTAATTAATTTATTTTATAACCGGTTTAATATAGAGAACCTAAAGGGTCACACCGCAAAAGGAAAATAATTATTTAAGAAGTAAATGTCATAATTGTAATAATGAATTAAGTATATTTAATTTATACTATGTGGATAGAATAAATTAAATAGCTTAATATTTATTATTTAGTATTTTGGAAATACTAATTATAAATTAATAAGAGGAGTCTTATTATTATTATTACTATTATGATTATTATTTAGTTCCTAAATGGTTTAGGAATTAATTAATAAGAGTACTCTCATAATTAATAATTAAGTTCCTAAATAGTTTAGGAATTATAATTATTATATTAAATCAATTAAGTATCTAATTAGATTAGGAGTTTAATTAAAAACCCTATTCCTAAAAGTGTTAGGAGGGTTTACTAAATCTATAAATAAGAGAAGTCTTATTATGGATTAAGGTTACACACATACACTTCCATAAGTTTTGGGAGAATACTCAAATATTCTCTAGAGAGAGAAAACTAGGGTTTACCATCACCCACTTCTTGAATTATTATTATTCCTTGGTGGATCACCTCTAGAGGCCAAACACTTGGGTGGCTAACGTTGATTATTGGAATCCAATCGGTGAAATTCAAGGAGAACGCGAAGAATTTGGAGGTGAACTTGTACCCGTTGAAGTTTTGAGTTTTACAAGGGTATATCTCTAATTTCTTCTTTATTAATTAATAGTTGCGCATAAAGGTCGATCCTGGATTATGATTTGTATATTTTAAATTTGATTTTACCATGCTTTCGCTATTTTGTGCAATTTGACTGCGTCTATGAATTTTACAAACGAACAATGGCATCAAGAGCCAAACTTTATGCGAATTATTAATTATTTTAATTTCATATGTGTATGGGTATGTATTTAGAATAATTTATTGGGCATAAATTGTTGTATAAAATTATATTTTTTATTTATTTAAAGACATTGGATGTTTACCGAATTGGATTCGGTCAAAATATATTATTACCGAATTGAATTGAAAAAGGCTGCAGTTTCGGTGTGTTAATTGCAAGTTGCCGCTGTGTTGGTTTTGATGAAAGAAAAAAAAAATAGGCAGCCACCAGTTTTCGGCAATTGATGACCAAAAGGCAATAATGCATAGCTTTGGATTATATATGTATATAGATATATATGATATATGATATATGATATATAATGTTTCGGTAAAGTGGATGCAATTAAAGGAACAATGCTTTTCGGAATTGGATTGTTAAACAACTTTAATTAAAGCAACTTTCGGTATTATATATATATAAAGCCATGGTTTTCGGTTTAATAAAGCAACACTGTTTCGGCAATAGCAAAAGTGTATGACACTTTTCGGTTTTAAATTAGTGTTATATATATATAATGCAACCGGTTATTATGTATATATATATTATTAATATATATGATATATTTATAATATATATATTAATTAGCCAAACAGTTTGGTAATTTTGTGAAAATTTTAAAATTTTTAGAAATAAAAGAGTTTATTTTAGGTAATTTTAAAATAATAAAAATAAATAGTTTATTTTAAATAATTTTATAATTAAAATAAAAGGTTTATTTTAAACATGAAATTAGATTTCATGCAACTTTAAATTGCCTATTAAATGATACCAATACATATATGGAATGATTTTATTTAATTCATGCGATGAATATTATTTATTGATATATATATATATATATATATATATATATATATATATATATATATATATATATATATATATATATATATATATGTTGATATATATGATAATAAATGAGATTGATTATGGACTATTGACCAATGTGATTGGATTTAATGTTAAATGGATGCATGAATGAATGAGTTTTATAAATGGGGTCTGCGTACCTCGTCTTTCTAATTTTTGTTATGTATAATTCTATCTCCCTCCTATGTACTTCCCCTTGACTGTGTATCAAGGTTTCTATTTATTGTAAATAGTTTTGTAATAGGATTAGTTAGAATTATTTTGAAGAATTGGAGCCAAAGAGCAAGAAGCGCATGAAGACCCATTTGTGATGGAGTCCAAATTTAAATGTAATAGTTATATTTGATTTAATTTATTCTTGCACCTTAGGTTTGACCTTTTGGTTCACTTGGTGGCTGTAGTGAACCAAACTAGAATAAAAGTCCATAATCAATCCAAGTAGAATATAGTATTCTATATGTGCATGTTAATTATATATATTATATATTATCCAAACATGCTTCGTATGTTAAATAATATGACGCGTATTTTATATGTATATGTGCATGCGCGCTAAACAAGATGAGACAATTAATATTAACAAACCCCTCAAGATGTAGAATAAATATTATTTATAAAATGAATTAAAATGTTTAATTCATGAATTAAAATGAGTTTAATTCAATTAAATAAAATTAGAATGGTTCTAATTTATTTATTCTACTACTAAAATATTAAGTTGTAACGTTCAAAGATATTTGGAATATCGAACGACGTCTTCTAGCATGATAAAACGATAGAGTATCAAATAATCAATATGCGTTTGTTGTGCACACACAAGGCTTATATCGATCATTTGAGATGTTGTTTTTATCACATTTGATTCTTATAAGGAATTGAACATTACTGTTTTGTTGTGCACACACAAGGGCAGTATTTTTCTCTTCACTTATATGGAAGTGCTAGGTCTGACTTAACTTAGATAATTTTGATTTGGATGTGCACACACATGATCATAATAATCTAATAGGCAAAATACAAGGAGTTACATGTTGATGTAATTGACAAAAGTTGTCTACCTATTTATTTATATATAGTTTGTTGTGCACACACAAGGCTATATACATTTGAAATAGGATCTTTATTCTCACTAGCAAGTTTTTAATTAGATTTGCCGAACTATATAAGAAGAGGGTAATATAGTTTGATAAAAATAGTGGGAGACACCATTTTAAATAAAGACGTAATTAACTTGGTGATTAATAAAATGAATGCATGTTAATGTTGTTATTAATTCACTTAAAGAATATTACTGTGTTTAATTCACTAACACTGCATAGCATATTAGATGCTAACAATTAATCGAACCGAATTGTTCGGATTGATTAACCAAATTTGAGAAAAGTTCTCAATGCTGAAAAGCTAGCAAATATCCTTAATTTGCCTATTCCTGCAAACGTTGTAGACTAAGCCTATGAGGAATGTAAGACCCCGAATTTTATGAAATACAAAATTTAATTTTTCTTCATATATATTTTTTTTGAAACAGTAAGTGGTTAAATTAACAAAATTGAAAGTTAAGGATGTTATGTGCAAATTTTATTTTGTCGGACAATATTCGCTTTGTCGGGGAATATTCGTTTGGTCGGGGAATATTCGTGCCGTACGACGGCGGCGAAATAATAAATTATTGGTGGACCCCACAACGGAATATTTGTCGGATATAGAAAACGACAGAAGTAACCTTTTTAAATAAAAATAGTCAACGGAACTGTTAAAATACCGGTGATAAAAGAATAGTAGCATACGGTAGTTTATGGTATTTTCTGTAGCACACAGTACTCTACAGTAACACACGGTATTGCATAGTGTCTCATATTATTGGTCTGATAATTGACACCGTAACTGTTACGCATCATTTCATCGATAATTGTCACTGCATAATATTTTATATTATCAATTCAATAATTGTTGTTACACAGTATTTTGCATTATTGATTTAATAATTGTCATTACACTGTATTTTATATCATTGAGTCAATAATTGTTGTTGCACTGTTTTTAAAATTATTGAACCTAATAATTGTCACAGTAACATATGCACAGTAATTCACATTATTGAATCAATAATTGTCATTACACAGTAACGTATGCTTTATTTTACATTATTGTTATCTCTATTATGATGTTATTTAAACAGTTGTATTTCATTAATTTATTGACTTGATATCTAAGAGCTAACTATACTGTATTTATAACAATTAGTCATAATAATTGAATTGATAAAGTTATTTGTTTATAATATAAAGTTAGGTGATTATTAGGTGATATGAAATGAATGGTGTAGATTAAAGTGTGAATTATTGTTGAATAATTGAATTGATTTGTTTATAATATAAAGTTAGGTGATTATTAGGTGATATGAAATGAATGGTGTAGATTAAAGTGTGAATTATTGTTGAATAATTAAATTGATTTGTTTATAATATAAAGTTAGGTGATTATTAGGTGATATGAAATGAATGGTGTAGATTAAAGATAATATAATATTTGAAATGGATGGTGTAGATTAAAAGATGATATTTAAATGAATGGTTTAGATTAAATGAATGATAAGATTTTTGGCTATAAATAGAAGCCTTAACTTAAGGATTTTTCATAAACTTCCTTACTTGTTCTTTCTTTCTCTCTCTAAATACTTCTTGTGAAAGTTCTCTCTAAGTGTGCTTAAGTCATCTTGAGTATTTGTGAAGATCTATAAGTATACGTGTACTGTTCAAGTTAATCAACCTCATTTAAATCAATATCCAGTCACGTGTTGAGGTAAGTGATACCATCTTTTTCATCTTCCATTATTCAAACATACTATGGTAAGGGATTATCATTATTTGATTCTCGATAATAATATTGTTTCTTCCTTACTCATAAGACGTGCCTTTTATTTCCATGTATTAAATTGTGGGAATAACCTTACGGAGCGGATTGCCGCCTGTTGGTGAATAACCTTTCGTATTCATTCATTATTAATCTCTGAGAATAACCTTACGGAGCGGATTGCCGCCTGTTTGGTGAATAACTCTTTGTACTCAAATTCTATTAAATTGTGGGAATAACCTTACGGAGCGGATTGCCGCCTGTTGGTGAATAACCTTTCGTATTCATTTATTATTAATCTCTGAGAATAACCTTACGGAGCGGATTGCCGCCTGTTTGGTGAATAACTCTTTGTACTCAAATTATATTAAATTGTGGGAATAACCTTACGGAGCGGATTGCCGCCTGTTGGTGAATAACCCTTTGTATTAATTTCCTTCACCTTTTGTTAATCAAACCTGCTACGGTAAGGGATATTATTTTCTTTCATACTCCTAAATCGAAATTTATTATGGAACTATTGCTTCTATAATTCCTGAAAATATTATATGTTCCATAATAGTTGAACTTCATTATTTCAACTGAACCTTCCTATTTACGTGAACCTTTCTATTGAATTGTAACCGTTATTCTGAACTGTGGATCTTGAATTTCACTCCACATCATGTTGACAATTTGGACATTATTTGAATCTGTACAAAGTAAACTTCCGATACTTATTGTTATCCTATTTCTTCTGTTCATCATTTATATCATTCTAATCATCCAAAAATCAAGCTGTTGTGAATATCTGTGGCCGGGGGCACAGATGTGATATATTTGTGGAACAGATGATAGGTTAAAGGCGATATAATAGGTTAAAGGCGATACATCTGTTCGGTGTCTTTTATGGCACGTGGTGAATGTTCTCTTTGGCCCGTAGTGCAAAGATGAACTGTTGTTTGGTATGATTATGACCAAAGGCTGAATCTGGTATAATCATGACCGTTGGTGCTATATTGAATATCTTTGGCCCGTAGTACAAAGATGAACTGTTGATGTGCATGATTATGATCAGGAACTGTGAATTTGTATTATCTTGACTAATGATATTTCAGATGATAAAAGTTGATGATGTTTTTCCTAAAAAGAGAACCGAGTGGACATTATAGTCTGCATTATTCTTCTAATAGATTACTCATTCCGCTGCTATTATTGATCTGAACGTTGTTTAAGAATTTAACTGCAGTTTTTGATATAAACCTTGTAGTCTATTGTATTCTATCAAGAACTCAACTGTTGAAGACTAATGATAATTTATTCGTCATTATCTTAGTCATGATATTCTTTACTGGGCTATTTGAGCTCACCCTTTCTTTTGTTCCATTGTTTTTCAACAGGAGATGAAAACATAACAGGGTCTAGCCGGGGAATGGAGTGAGGGTCCGAGAAATAGTTATCATAGTCTTCACGTTTTGTAAAATAGTGTGACAATAATAGTGAAGACTTAGTTGTGTATTATTATACACTGTATTGTTGTACGTTGTGCTTTGTTGTAATAATTTTGTTGTAGTATTTTGACGACTCAAGTTTGGGCTGTGTGGGCCCAGATTTGGGGGCGTCACAGTTGGCATCAGAGCTTAGGGATATGGTCTTTAATGGAGATCTGGGGTTAGAACTAGGAGGGGAGAGACGAATAGAATCAATCACTAGTGTGTCCTACCTAAATTAGATTTATTTTTTATCTAATGAATCGATTTGAATGTAGGAACATGAAGAGATGAGTCAGTTTATTTGAACTAACATTTATTTTGTGACCACAGTTAATTATGGCATCTGGAAATCAGGAGGTTAACTATGAAATTACCGAAACAAATGTAGCTGCAAAACAAGAGGCGACGAATAATCTTCTTACAAACTCAGAGTTGAATCATTTGCCTAAGGCAAAAATTATGCGTGTTCTATCCAGTAAGGATGAAGGTGAAAGCTCTGCTACAGTCGTTCCAGATCCATTCTTAGAAGCAATTAAAGGAAGTAACGAACTTGCGGAAATTATTGCCTTTAATTTACTCACTAATTGGGAGAGTGATATCACATGGTTATGCTCTATAACAAAGGATCAGAATATATGGACTTTTCATATTAGTCTTTGGGATTTATGGTGTTCCAGCTATGATTTTCAAGATTATTTAAAAATGATGTTTCTATACTTTTGGGCGTTACAATTTAGAGGAATTCAGGTTAAGTTAGTCACTATCGTGGAAACTGCAGTCTATCGAAAATACTATTTTAATGGAAATCATTGGTACCTTACTACTGATGAAGTTGATGAACCCGAGAAACAGTTTGCTAGAAAATTATTCAGTGGTATTCCCATGGTTGAAATACGTGAAGATCCGAATGAAGTATTCGGGATTCGATTTGACGATAACAGTCAAGAAACCGAATGAGGTGATAACCGGTAAGCTATTCATAAATTCTCGTGAAGTCTATGCCATATTAGATACTGACTCTATCCACTCTTTTATCTCACCTATATGTACTCAACGTTTAAATTTGACTATTGAAAACTTAAATCTTGTTTTATCAGTTGAAACCTCATTGGGAGAAATACCTATTACATTTACTATCTATAAATCTTGCCTAGTTCAAATCAACAACCTCACATTACCTGTTGACCTTATTTCTTTGGAGATGCGTGAATTTGATGTGATTTTAGGAATTGATTGGTTGACTACCCATCATGCTAAAATTGATTGTTTTCATAAGATTATTAGTTTTCATATTCCTAATCAACCTGTCATGCAAATTCAAGCAACTAAACCATTGAAATCTATAACTGTTATTTCTAGCCATAAAGCCATTCGTTCATTGAAAAACGGATGTCAAGCCTTTTTAGCTCATGTCACTGATTTGAACAAAAACACGTCAAACTTGAATGATATTCCCATTGTTAATGAGTTTCCTGACGTTTTTTTTCTGAGGAACTTTCTGGCTTACCCCAAACCGTGAAATTGAATTCTGTATCGATCTTGAACCCGGCACTAAGCCCATTTTTAAAGTCCCATACCAAATGGCTCCCATAGAACACCAAGAGTTGAAAGTTTGATTACTAGATATCGGTATCATTCATTCTAGTACAAAACTTATATCGAGCGAGGAATGCGAGAAGAGTTTTCAAGAACTCAAGAGGAGACTTGTTTCAGCTCCTGTTCTGACCATACCATCAGGATCAGGAGAATTTGTTATCTACAGCGATGCTTCTGGCAAAGGTCTAGGCTGTGTCCTTATGCAACATGGAAAGGTTATAGCCTATGCCTCTCGACAACTCAAAGATTATGAGAAAAATTATCCTACTCATGATCTAGAGTTGGCAGCAGTCGTTTTCGCGTTGAAGATCTGGAGACACTACTTGTACGGAGAAAAAGTGGATATCTATACGGATCATAAAAGTCTCAAGTATTTCTTCACCCAGAAGGAACTCAACATGCGACAACGACGTTGGCTTGAACTGTTAAAGGATTATGACCACACAATCCAGTATCACCCGGGAAAGGCGAACGTTGTAGCTGACGCTTTGAGCAGAAAATCTTATGCAAGTACAAGTGCACTGCTGACAACACAAAAGTGTATTTTGTACGACTTGCAAAAGATGGAGATAGAGCTAAAGACACCAGGGACCCACTCGAAGATTGCTCACGTGCGAGTAGAACCAACTTTAATCGATAAAATTAAAGCTGCTCAAGCTACCGATCCGGAACTGATAAACATGATAAAGAAAGTACAAGAAGGTGCCATTCCCGAAGCAAGAATCGACGAGAAAGGAATACTTCGAGTCAACTCTCGACTCTGTGTTCATAACGATCCTGAATTAAAGCATAAAATCATGATGGAGGCACACAACACGCCGTTTGCAATCCACCCAGGAGGTACCAAGATGTATCGAGATCTTCGATATACATTTTGGTGGAACAATATGAAAAGAGAGATTGCGGAGTTTATCTCAAGGTGTCTAACTTGTCAACGTGTCAAGGCAGAGCATCAAGTTCCTAAAGGTCCATTACAATCACTTGAAGTTCCCGAATGGAAGTGGGAACACATCAATATGGACTTCGTGACAGGTCTTCCAAAAGTTTCTCAAGGCTTAGATGCAATTTGGGTGATCGTAGATAGATTGACCAAATCTGCTCATTTATTGCCTATACGAGAAAACTTTTCACTTGAACGTCTTGCCGGTATGTACATAAATGAGATCGTGAGATTGCATGGCATGCCAGTTTCCATAGTTTCTGATCGAGATCCTAGATTCACTTCACGCTTTTGGATCAGTCTACAAAAAGCTATGGGCACTGAACTACGTTTTAGTTCTGCATACCATCCTCAAACGGACGGACAATCGGAAAGGACGATCCAGACCCTCGAAGATCTTTTGAGACTTTGTGTATTAGACTTCAAAGGAAGTTGGGATAAGTACTTGCCGTTGGTGGAATTTTCTTACAACAACAGTTACCAAGCAAGCATAGGCATGGCTCCATTCGAGGCATTGTATGGAAGGAAGTGTCGCTCTCCAATATGTTGGAATGAGGTAGGAGAAGCAAAATTGTTGGGACCCGAGTTGGTACGCTTGACGACCGAAAAGATCCAAATGATCCGACAACGAATACAGACCGCACAAGAACGACAAAAGAGTTATGCTGATCTTCATCGGAGAGACGAAAGTTTCAACGTCGGAGAACATGTATTCTTACGTGTTTCTCCATGGAAAGGGGTTACGAGATTCGGAAAGAGAGGAAAGCTTAACCCTCGATTTATTGGCCCATTTGAAATCCTAGATCGAATAGGAATCGTAGCCTACAGACTAGCCCTACCACCAAGTATGTCTCGCATCCATAACGTTTTTCACATATCTATGTTACGTAAATATGTGAAGGACCCAAACCACGTCATTGAGTTAGAACCAGACGTTATAGCAGAGGATTTAACATACGAGGAGGTACCTGTTAAGATCCTGGATAAGAAGGAGCAGATCCTACGCTCAAAGGTTATACCTCAAGTTAAGGTTTTATGGAGGAACCAAGATACTGAGGAAATGACCTGGGAGCTAGAATCTGAGATGAAATCTAAGTATCCTTACCTCTTCGATATGTCAGGTACGTCAATTTCGGGGACGAAATTTCATAAGGAGGGGAGGTTGTAAGACCCCGAATTTTATGAAATACAAAATTTAATTTTTCTTCATATATATTTTTTTTGAAACAGTAAGTGGTTAAATTAACAAAATTGAAAGTTAAGGATGTTATGTGCAAATTTTATTTTGTCGGACAATATTCGCTTTGTCGGGGAATATTCGTTTGGTCGGGGAATATTCGTGCCGTACGACGGCGGCGAAATAATAAATTATTGGTGGACCCCACAACGGAATATTTGTCGGATATAGAAAACGACAGAAGTAACCTTTTTAAATAAAAATAGTCAACGGAACTGTTAAAATACCGGTGATAAAAGAATAGTAGCATACGGTAGTTTATGGTATTTTCTGTAGCACACAGTACTCTACAGTAACACACGGTATTGCATAGTGTCTCATATTATTGGTCTGATAATTGACACCGTAACTGTTACGCATCATTTCATCGATAATTGTCACTGCATAATATTTTATATTATCAATTCAATAATTGTTGTTACACAGTATTTTGCATTATTGATTTAATAATTGTCATTACACTGTATTTTATATCATTGAGTCAATAATTGTTGTTGCACTGTTTTTAAAATTATTGAACCTAATAATTGTCACAGTAACATATGCACAGTAATTCACATTATTGAATCAATAATTGTCATTACACAGTAACGTATGCTTTATTTTACATTATTGTTATCTCTATTATGATGTTATTTAAACAGTTGTATTTCATTAATTTATTGACTTGATATCTAAGAGCTAACTATACTGTATTTATAACAATTAGTCATAATAATTGAATTGATAAAGTTATTTGTTTATAATATAAAGTTAGGTGATTATTAGGTGATATGAAATGAATGGTGTAGATTAAAGTGTGAATTATTGTTGAATAATTGAATTGATTTGTTTATAATATAAAGTTAGGTGATTGTTAGGTGATATGAAATGAATGGTGTAGATTAAAGTGTGAATTATTGTTGAATAATTAAATTGATTTGTTTATAATATAAAGTTAGGTGATTATTAGGTGATATGAAATGAATGGTGTAGATTAAAGATAATATAATATTTGAAATGGATGGTGTAGATTAAAAGATGATCTTTAAATGAATGGTTTAGATTAAATGAATGATAAGATTTTTGGCTATAAATAGAAGCCTTAACTTAAGGATTTTTCATAAACTTCCTTACTTGTTCTTTCTTTCTCTCTCTAAATACTTCTTGTGAAAGTTCTCTCTAAGTGTGCTTAAGTCATCTTGAGTATTTGTGAAGATCTATAAGTATACGTGTACTGTTCAAGTTAATCAACCTCATTTAAATCAATATCCAGTCACGTGTTGAGGTAAGGGATACCATCTTTTTCATCTTCCATTATTCAAACATACTATGGTAAGGGATTATCATTATTTGATTCTCGATAATAATATTGTTTCTTCCTTACTCATAAGACGTGCCTTTTATTTCCATGTATTAAATTGTGGGAATAACCTTACGGAGCGGATTGCCGCCTGTTGGTGAATAACCTTTCGTATTCATTCATTATTAATCTCTGAGAATAACCTTACGGAGCGGATTGCCGCCTGTTTGGTGAATAACTCTTTGTACTCAAATTCTATTAAATTGTGGGAATAACCTTACGGAGCGGATTGCCGCCTGTTGGTGAATAACCTTTCGTATTCATTTATTATTAATCTCTGAGAATAACCTTACGGAGCGGATTGCCGCCTGTTTGGTGAATAACTCTTTGTACTCAAATTATATTAAATTGTGGGAATAACCTTACGGAGCGGATTGCCGCCTGTTGGTGAATAACCCTTTGTATTAATTTCCTTCACCTTTTGTTAATCAAACCTGCTACGGTAAGGGATATTATTTTCTTTCATACTCCTAAATCGAAATTTATTATGGAACTATTGCTTCTATAATTCCTGAAAATATTATATGTTCCATAATAGTTGAACTTCATTATTTCAACTGAACCTTCCTATTTACGTGAACCTTTCTATTGAATTGTAACCGTTATTCTGAACTGTGGATCTTGAATTTCACTCCACATCATGTTGACAATTTGGACATTATTTGAATCTGTACAAAGTAAACTTCCGATACTTATTGTTATCCTATTTCTTCTGTTCATCATTTATATCATTCTAATCATCCAAAAATCAAGCTGTTGTGAATATCTGTGGCCGGGGGCACAGATGTGATATATTTGTGGAACAGATGATAGGTTAAAGGCGATATAATAGGTTAAAGGCGATACATCTGTTCGGTGTCTTTTATGGCACGTGGTGAATGTTCTCTTTGGCCCGTAGTGCAAAGATGAACTGTTGTTTGGTATGATTATGACCAAAGGCTGAATCTGGTATAATCATGACCGTTGGTGCTATATTGAATATCTTTGGCCCGTAGTACAAAGATGAACTGTTGATGTGCATGATTATGATCAGGAACTGTGAATTTGTATTATCTTGACTAATGATATTTCAGATGATAAAAGTTGATGATGTTTTTCCTAAAAAGAGAACCGAGTGGACATTATAGTCTGCATTATTCTTCTAATAGATTACTCATTCCGCTGCTATTATTGATCTGAACGTTGTTTAAGAATTTAACTGCAGTTTTTGATATAAACCTTGTAGTCTATTGTATTCTATCAAGAACTCAACTGTTGAAGACTAATGATAATTTATTCGTCATTATCTTAGTCATGATATTCTTTACTGGGCTATTTGAGCTCACCCTTTCTTTTGTTCCATTGTTTTTCAACAGGAGATGAAAACATAACAGGGTCTAGCCGGGGAATGGAGTGAGGGTCCGAGAAATAGTTATCATAGTCTTCACGTTTTGTAAAATAGTGTGACAATAATAGTGAAGACTTAGTTGTGTATTATTATACACTGTATTGTTGTACGTTGTGCTTTGTTGTAATAATTTTGTTGTAGTATTTTGACGACTCAAGTTTGGGCTGTGTGGGCCCAGATTTGGGGGCGTCACAAGGAAGATATTGTTATTTTAAGAAATAGCAAGATGATGCAATGATGGCTCAATGCATCATGCTCGCATCCATAAGTATTTAGTTACAGCGTCAACACGAGAAAATGGATGCACCTACTATATTATTGCACATTCAATAGTTGTTTGGTGAGCAAAGTAGGTCAACTAGATATAAGATATCTAATGAGCTCTTCCAATCTATAATAACCAATGGCACTACAGTAAAGACATGTGTCCTAAAGATGATCAATCCGATTGATCAATTAGGACACCTAGGTTTTGTCAAAGATGGAGAGTTGAGTCAAGATTCGATCTTGCAGTCACTCGCTGACTCCCTTTCACAAATTGTTGTGAACTTTAACATTAATAAGCTTGAAGTCAGTTTACCTGATTTGCTTAAATATGTTGAATAAGTTAAGACTCACTTTCCTTCCAAGAAAGACCAAGTCTTACTAGTAGATGAATCTTCTAAGTTGAAGAAGATGGCCAAAGGTGTTTCTGAGGAGTTAGAAAAGATAGAAGGCAAAAGAAAGGCTAAACAAATGACATAAATAAAAGTGATCCCGAGGGCAAAGGAGTTTGCTTTCATTGCGATAAGCTGGGACACTGGAAGAGGAACTGCAAGGAGTATCTTGTAGTAGTTAAGCAGAAGAAGCTTAGTGAAGCTTCAACTGCAGATATAGATTTGTTCACAATGAAGTAGAACTTTCTATAAGTCAAGTTTCTACTTAGGTATTAGATACTGGCTGGTGGTCTTGAATATGCAAACCGTTGCAAAGACTAAGCAGAAGTAGAAGGCTGAACTAAAGATAAGTAATCCTGTGCGTGGGGAATGGAGCAAAAGGTTGCTGTATTAATCACAGGAACTTACAGTTTAGCATTGCCTACGGGTAAATCCATTTAGTTAGTAAGATGTTACTATGTTGATTACTTGATGGATTTTGTAACCTTGACTTACATGAAAATATTTCAAAATTGAACAAACTAAAGGCAAAGAGATGATATGGATCATACCTTCTTGCAATACTGTTAACTCGGTCATGTTAATGAAACAAGACTAAACAAGTTGTATAAAGATAGGTTTTTAGAGCCTTTTGATTATGAATCAAATACAACTTGTGAATCTTGTATCATGGAAAATATGACTAAATCTTCATTTAGTGGACATGGAGAGCGAGTTACGGAGTTGTTAGAGATGGTACACACAATCGTGTGTGGAACCTATGACAACAAATGTAAGAGGAGGGTATTCATTCATTACTTTCACTGATGATTCTAGATTTCGATATATGTATTTGATAAAATACAAATCCAAATCGTTTGAAACGTTCAAAGAATTCAAAAGTGAAGTATAGAAACTAAAGGCCAAAAGTATTAAAGTTCTTCGATTAGATCAAGAAGGGAATACTTAAGCAATAAGTTTCTAGATCATCTTAAGCGTCATGGTATTATCTCACAATGGACATGGTGATGATCCATGATGAGTTATACCAATCTTCCAGTATCCTTCTAGGGTTATACCTTAGAAACGATCGCATATCTACTAAATCAGATACCTTCTTATTTCCTCCTCAAGACTTCATATGAGTCATGGATATGGAGGAAACCAAGTCTTAAGTATGTTAAGATTTGGATTGTCCAGCTTATGTCAAAAAGTTTGACAGTGATAAGCTTGGGACAAGATCTGATAAGTATAAACTTATGGGATATCCTAAAGAAAGTTTAGGGTATCACTTCTATAATCCGACTAACTAAAAGGTGTTTGTTGAAACACGCTGCCTTATAAGAAAAGAAGTTTTTCCTTAAAGGGTTAGTGGGAGTAAAATAGATCTTGAAGAAGTTCAAGAACCACAAAACACTACAGATTAAGTGAAGGAATCTGTATAAGTAGATAAACCTATTGTACCACAACCAAGTCGTAAATCTGGTTTAGTACCGAAGATACCTGAATGGTATGGACTCATCATAGATGATGGTGATGAGGTACGCATCATAGTGGATGATGATCCAGTTACATACGATGAGGTATGAGTATTAGATACTCAAGAGAAATGACTGATAATCATAAAATTTGAAATGGGTCTTTGGAGAAAGACTAAATGCAAATGGCAAAGTGGAGACCTACAAGACCTGACTAGTGGTAAAAAGATTTCAAATAAAGTCAATGAGTTGACTAAAATGAAAGTTTTTCACTAGTGAAAATGCATATATAAATTCGGATTTTATTTGCAATTGTAGTTTACTATACAAAAGGATGTATGTATGATACAACCAAGATGATTTATCTCTATATAGATGGAGTAAATCAAGTATGAAAGCTACAACGATCCAATTTTGGATTGAAGCAAGTTTCTCGAAGATGGAACATCCGTTTTGATGAGATAATCAAAAGTGTTTGATTATATCAAAGACGATAATGAACCAAGTGTGTACAAAGGTTAGTGGGAGCACTGTGACATTCCAAGTATTATATGTTGATATAATATTGATAAGGAATGACATACCGATGCTACAATCAATAAAGATGTGGTTGTCTAAACACTTCTCTATGAAGGACTTGGGAGAAACATCCTATATTTTGGGGATAAAGATCTATAGAGATAGATCACATAGGATGCTCGGTTTAACCCAAAGACTGTATATCAATTCGTTGATATGTACTAGACTTGATATTGCTTATGTACGATAAGCAGATATCAGTTTAGTTTTGGAGAAGAATATTAGAAAATAGTTTCTAATGATAAGTTTGATATAAAACTAGAGGGTTTAACAAACTCAAGTTTGTTCAGACTAATCAAGATAACAGTATATCCGTTTCAGGTAATATGATTACCTTGAACGGTGTTGAAGTGAGTTGGAAAAGTTCCAAACAGCAAGGAGTTGTTGATTTAGTGACAAAGACATAGTAAATAACTATAAGTGAAGCTGCAAAGGTGATTGTTTGGTTCAACAAGTTCATTACAGAACTTATAATGGTTCCTAGCATTAAAGGAGTTTAATTTGTCAAAGAACCTAGGTCTCATCTGAAATCCAAACATGTGTTGCAGCACTTTCATATGATTAGATGAATCATTGAAAATAAGACAACACCATAAAGATGGCAGACTATTAGAACAACATTACAGATCCATTAACTAAAACATTTACTAAGCAATTTGTACGCCACTTAGAGAAGAATGGTATGGGGATACCAAAGGGCAATTGGCTTTAGTGCAAGTGGGAGATTGAAAGTAGTATGCCCTCAAGCCAATCACATTTGATGTGATAAGCATATACTTTGTAATCTTGTTCATTTATTAATAAAAGAATCAAGGCATTTCTTTATTCATGATTAATTACTTGAATTAATCAAATGGATAAACCCATAGTTTTTGAGCAATACTTTTAGAACTATGATGAGGATCATGCTAATGAGATCTAAATTCAAGATAGCTCAAAACTAAAATTGTTCCTAATCGTTGGATCACTAAAATGGGGATTAGTGAATCTGGATAGATTAGTACATATTATGCTTGCTCTTATGAAGAGGATGATTGATCTCATAATCATTTGTGTAGAGACACTAAAGCAAGTATGTAGGTGCTTATTAGAGAATAAGTTTAATGAACGTGACTCGCTCATGGAACACCTAATGGAGTCTTACTTGCCTGTCAATAGGAGTTCCTTTTGTGATAATAGTACAAGTGAGTCTTAGACTTGAGATCATCATAGTATCTTGTGTATGATGAATTATATTTTGACATATTCCTTAAAACCTTTAGGGTGTATCAAAGGGTATGATTGGATATAATAAGTCATACATGGAGATAGGTGAATGATCAACAAAGAATCTACCACTTCTAGTAAAAGAAGGGAATATCCTATGCGATTCGATAAATGACAACTCAGTTGTCCTTGGCCAAGGCAGAATGAAAATTAGAAAGTAGTTTCTAATTTACATTAATTAGAGTTATTCATTTAAGGATCGAAATGCATGTAATCAAATAAAATAAGACTTGACAGTAATATCATGTCTTATATTTGATAGGGACATTGTGAGGTAGAAGGATTGAATTGCACGGTAACTATTCGCTGAATATGTTCTTTTGTGATTAAATGTAGAAATCTATATTATCTGGAAAGTCGTTGATCGCTAAGGGGGTTTGCCCTTATTATGGAATAAATATTATTTATTTAAATAAATTAAATAGTTTAATTTATTTATATAAATAAGATTAGAATAGTTCTAATTAATTTATTCTATAACCGATTTAATATGGAGAACCTAAAGGGTCACACCGCAAAAGGAAAATAATTATTTAAGAAGTAAATGGCATAATTGTAATAATGAATTAAGTATATTTAATTTATACTATGTGGATAGAATAAATTAAATAGCTTAATATTTATTATTTAGTATTTTAGAAATACAAATTATAAATTAATAAGAGGAGTCTTATTATTATTATTACTATTATCATTATTATTTAGTTCCTAAATGGTTTAGGAATTAATTAATAAGAGTACTCTCATAATTAATAATTAAGTTCCTAAATAGTTTAGGAATTATAATTATTATATTAAATCAATTAAGTTCCTAATTAGATTAGGAGTTTAATTAAAAACCATATTCCTAAAGGTGTTAGGAGGGTTTACTAAATCTATAAATAAGTGAAGTCTTATTATGGATTAAAGTTACACACATACACTTCCATAAGTTTTGGGAGAGTACTCACATATTCTCTAGAGAGAGAAAACTAGGGTTTGCCATCACCCACTTCTTGAATTATTATTATTCCTTGGTGGATCACCTCTAGAGGCCAAACACTTGGGTGGCTAACGTTGATCATTGGAATCCAATCGGTGAAATTCAAGGAGAACGCGAAGGATTTGGAGGTGAACTTGTACCCGTTGAAGCTTTGGGTTTTTCAAGGGTATATTTCTAACTTCTTCTTTATTAATTAATAGTTGCGCATAATGGTCGATCCTGTATTATGATTTGTAAATTTTAAATTTGATTTTAACATGCTTCCGCTATTTTGTGCAATTTGATTGCGTCTATGAATTTTACAAACCAACATTGTCATCATCAAATAGAGGGAGATTGTTGAAGGTTGTTTGATTTGATGATGATGATTGTTGTACAAAAATAATTATGGTAAATGTGCTTATATGGTTGATTGTCCATATATATCTGACTAAGTGCTTATGTGTTAATGTGCCTATGTGCTTACTTGATTATGTGCGTATATGTTTTAAAGTGCTTATGTGGTTAATTGACTAAGTGATTACATGTTAATTTAAATATATGTTTACATGATCATGTGTGTATGATATATATTACCTGATTCAAATATTGTGATTTGCACACTTATATAGCACAAATATGATCTTGTTGAAAACTATATGCTGCTTATAATAAGAGTAAAAGTTATCTGGTTCAAATGTTGTAAAGTCCTTTTAAAAAGAATTCTGTGTACAAAGGACTTAAATAAAAGATCAGAAATGTTAGGTTGATCTTTCTGTAGAAGTTACTCTGCCTTAAAGATAAATACTATAAGCAGAGTAATATAAGATTAAATCATTGTTGTATGGCAAAGTCTGTAAAGTCCTTTCAATGTAATAATGTAATGATGTACAAGGACTTAGTTAGAAAAGATCAAATTTGTTAAGTTGATCTTATGTTATATCTGTTCAGTCAATATAATCGTAGAATGGACTCTACGATTCCAACCAAAGAAGACTCAACGATTCAGTCTGTTCGTAAAGTGGACTATATGACTCCATACAAGGATAACTCTACGAGCATCAAGGAGAGACAGCTGTGCAAGAGTTCTACAGAATATACAAGCTGAATTGAAGAATTGATCAAGTACAAAACGTAGAGCAGAACTCTACGATCATCGAACAAACAGCTAAGCAAGCCTTCAGGAAACGTAAAACCAGAGAAAAAATATACTCTACGATATGCACAAACTGGCAAGATCGTAGAGAGGATTCAAAGAGCAAGCATAATACGAGAACTTTACGATTTGCACAAAAGAACAAGATTGTAGAACGAAATCGTAAGGCAAAGCACTACAGTCAGCAACTCTACGATTTGCACAAAAGGACAAGATCGTAGAACGAAATCGTAAGGCAAAGCACTGCAGTCAGCAACTCTACGATTTGCACAAAAGGACAAGATCGTAGAACGAAATCGTAAATCAAAGCACTGTAGTCAGTAACTCTATGATATGAACAAAATAGCAAGATCATAGAGTGAGAGAAGAGATCGCTCAAACTCAACGTTTTACTTGACCTACTTCATGTAGCATTCATGGACCCGAATTTGTAAAGTCAGAATGATCAGTAAGTCACTCAACGAATTCACTATGCAGTTCAGAACCAGTAAACTAACAGAACTGTAATATGGTGTGAGAGAAAAGAGTAAACTCCTTGACCAGATTAAAGAAAGATTGAGTGTTGTTAAAGATCAGATGCATGTTAGAGTCACAGAAGACTTTGTGTCTAAACGACCATAAGACAGGACTTACTGCTCAGAAGAATGGTGAAAATAGGCTAGCTAATGGGACATCTCTGAAAGCAATAGAGCAGCTGGTTATCAAATTCAAGGAAGATATTTAATGATGGATCAGAAAACTAAATATATCAAAGAATATATTAATCTTTGATAAATAAATTTGGAAGTGCAACAGCTAAAAATGCAGAAAGCAAAGCTACAGGTTGATGTGACAGTACATATGTCAGCAAAGGGAAAAAGCACTGACACAAGCAACAGAAAGTCAACATCAAAGATATCAAGGATCTGCACAAAGCAAAATGAACCCAACGGATCTTTTTAAACGGTAAAATATACACAAATATATAAAGATAAATGCTCACAGAGAAAAGCGGTTGTTGAACATACAAGAGAGGATGGTGGACAACAACAGATCGTAGAGCGAAACAAAAATGAATATGCTAAAGAACACTCTACGATCCACCAGAACACTAACACTGAATTGAAAGAGACATAGAGAGAAATGACTCTATTCCAAGATAAGTGTTTAAAGCTGCTAAGCACGTGTAAGAGAGAAGCCTAAATGCCAACTTGATATAGACATGTTAGCTATTGAGTACCAAAAATGAGAAGCTTCACCGTCATCTCAGAAGCACATCTCGAGAGGCAATAAAATGTCTATGATAAGAAGGAACAACTGAGTACCGAAAGGAATGAGCTTCACAGTCATCTCAGAAGTTCGTCTCGAGAAGTTATCAAGTACCAAATGAGCTGAATTGCCAAAGCTTAGCAGTACAATGGGTGATCACAAGTAGCTATTGAGCATCTAAAGAAGCCAAGCATGATTGCCGAACTCAATATCATTTCAAGCATGATCACATCCTGTGACTGAGTATTTAAAGATAATGGAACTTAAAGTATAACTCAGTAGCAACTCCAACATCTATCAATAAACAAGGAGCAAGTCTGCTGGACTTGAAGAGGGCAGTTGTGTCCTTATCTTAGTAACTAAAGGAGCCAAGTCTGCTGGACTTGAAGAGAGCATTTGTATCATTGTCTTAGTGACTAAACTAGCCAAACTTGTTGGGTTTGAAGGGTTCTTAGTGAACCAGAGTTTTCAGGCCTGTTGAGCTTGAAGGGTTCTGTATGAGTCATCCTTAGTGGATTTCCTACTTGTTAAAGTAGAAGAGTGGAGTAGGAGTTATTGAGTCTCTGAACCACTTAAACTCTCTAGTGTCATTTACATTCAGTCATTTACATTCTGTCATATATAGATATAACTGCTATGATTGGTTTACTGGACAAATGGTTATCTTCAATACCGTCTAAACTTAACTAAGAAGTTTTATAAATCTTTAAGGGGAGTTTTTCAAACTAATATTCCATTGTGCAAACTAATCTTGATTAAATGAACTATTTGGTAATATTATTTAATTTAAGTTAAAAAGAAGTTTTCAAAAGATCTATTCAACCCCCCCCCCCCCCCCTTCTAGATCACTTGTATGCCTCTGGGAACTAACAGTAGTGACAGAAGTGTTTTGAACTTTTATTATTATTGTTTCCAAAGGAGGATGACTAGAGAAAACTTTAGTTTTATCTTCCTTAACCCACTGTTTTTTAGTTATAACATTGCATTTTTCGTAATATTTTTCATGCCACGAATAAAATGTAATATTTATCTTTTCTTTAACTATAACTTTTTTTTCATTTTTTAACTATTTTTTCGCTATCGATTTCATTATGATTTTCACGAAATTGATGCCTTTTACTTCTATTTTCTTTTGAATTAATGTCATTATTTAATATTTCTCGTTTGACTTTAAATTCTTTTTGTATAACTCTAAGTTGGTGATGAACAAGTTTTGTTTCAAAATTGTACTGAGTATGGGATAACTTGTGATATTCCAAACCTTAATAAGAATTATGTAATAAAATTTTAATATTAATATATAGGTAACTATGGATTATGTGTTATGGAATCTTCGTTGATGTTTATTTTTGTGTTTTGGTTCATGTATTCAACTTTAACACTTGTTAAAATCAAAAAGATTTTTTGAAAGAAACCCTAAATTTAGGGTTTAGAAAACCTAGAAAAGGTTAAAACCTAAACCCTAACCCTAGAAACCCTAAGGGTTCAAACCCTAAGGGTTATAACCTAACCCTAATCACTATTCACAAATACGCGTATAATACGAAAATTATACGGATATAATACGGAAATAATACGATAATAATACGAAAATTATACGGTATAAATACGAAAAAGTCAAACATGAATAGTAAAAGTCAACTATATAATTTAGTAGAGATTTAACCAATGTTGAGTTAGTTGTTAACTCTAGTTAGTAGTTAAAGTTAAAGCCTAAGCCAAGCCAAAGTTGGAGCCAAAGTTGGAGCCAAAGTCAAGCCAAACTTGGAGCCAAAGATAAAGTCAAGCCAAACTTGGAGCCAAAGCTTGGTTGTCTTAATGACCTTTATACCCTAGCTTTGCATGGCCTATAAATACCAAGCCTTGTTCACCATTTCCATCATTCATTTTCAAAGCTTATAATCAAGTATCAAAGTTATACATATATTGAGAGAGAGTTTTAGTGAGTTACAACCTTGGAAATTGCAAAGAAATAGTTAAAGCTTGCAAATACCAAAGGTACAATCTTTAAAAGTTATTATGTTCATTTTTCCTTTCGTCTTTAATTTTTCAAAAGCTCAAGAACGCGAGTCGTAGCCATGTACGATTGTCGTTCTCCGTGTTCTTCACGTGTTCTTGAGCCTTTCTACATTTTGTAGTAGTTATAATGTCGAATTTCAATTCGTAGTTTAAAGCTTAATGAACATACGTCGTATCCATGTACGGTTTATCCGTTCTCCGCGTTCTTCGTATGTTCTTGAGCATTTTTATAAATTGTTTTAATCAATTATGCAAGCCGTTATAATGACCAAATTTTTTCAATCATAAAGTGTTATAATCACTTATGTAAGCAGTTATAATGCTCAAAATATTTCAAGTACGAAAACTAAAAGCTCAAGAACATAGTCGTTATCATGTACGGTTTTTCCGTTCTTCGTGTTCTTCATGTGTTCTTGAGCAAAAGTCATGAATCTTTCTATGAGAAGGTTTGTAATTTATTATTTTTATGTTATAAAGTGATATTGAATATTATAACATGATTTCTTAAAGCGTTAAAGCAAGTGGTACCATGTTTCACATGGTTAACCCTAAAAATATTGATCAAAGCAAGCTCACAGACCTTTCTGCCAAAATTCCGAAATTTTAAACTCCGAATCTGTCTTAGAAACCTGAATAAAAGTTGTAGATCATGAAATTCTAAGCAATTTAGACTTAAGAATCACTCAAAAATGTTTCCTTATGGCAAAGTTATGGTAGTTACCGGAAAGGACATCAAAGTTGAAAATTTTAAGGACCATTCGGGTGGAAGCCCTTAAAATTAGGATTTTGAGTTCACCACTTAACAAAATGATTCCACCAATGAAAATAGTCTAATTAAGTTATTCTAAGACTTATTAAAAAGGAAAATTTGATAAACTAACATTCGGTATACGAAACCCTTTATATAGGCGCTTTAAACGATTACCGGGAAAGCCCAATTGTTCTTTAAGGCAAGTATTCTATTCCTTGTACATTATGTACAAATTTATTATTAAAATTTTTATTATATTGTTTGTGTTATCTGTTGTTGAGAAGTTATTGCTTATTGTTCCAGCATAACTTAAATTGTTGAACTGTTATTTGCGTAAATTCGACTTGATAAAATATCAAAGCATCAACTGTAAGTGGAAACCAATATTGTTTGGTACCAAAATATATACTGAAACTTTGCCTCTTTTTATAAGAGTGATGACCAGGCAGTAATACACTGACCGTGGTTTATAGGCAGTATTAAACTGACCTTTGTGTCTGGGACACTGTTGTTAGGATGATATGCATACTCCTAGGTTATAAACAGGTTGATCCCCTATTAAATAACCGAATCAATGATTCCTAAGTCTACATGACCTCTTGGAATGATTATTAAAGTCCGGTTGAACAGATCAACCTATGGTTTCTAAGTCTTTATGACTGACAGAAACCATAATGTGTGTGGTTTGTCAGATCAAACCTCAGTATATATAATTGGAAAATCATTTGAACTGAACGTTATTTAAATTCAAATACAGTGTGAGTATGACTTGTTAATATTTACTTGTTGAGCCTTTCGTTGCCCATCCTTGCAAATATAATTTCATTTGCAGCTATGACTGATAATCCGGGATGTTCCAATCCGGACCCAAACGGAAAGAGACCTTGCTAGATTAGGTGTATTACTTTTGTTTGTATTTATATAAGTCTTTTTCAGACTTTGATGTAATGAAGAACCTGATTTTGGAATCTATGTAACCGAACTTAAAAGTTATGAAATATATTATCATCTTTTGTTATATCAATTGCGTTGTATTTATATTCTTAGTTAGTTTAGAATGTTGTACTTATTAGGTACAGTATCTATACAAACTATACATCTGAATGAGGGTATTTAATATTGGGAGTTCCGTACGTATTGAGGTTCCCCATAATGAGCGCCGGTACGGTATTTACCTTAACCGGAATGCGCCCCTCTGTTACCAGGGACAATCTTTATCCTTAATACTCTGAACTCCAGATAGATAGAGATTATTGATATGAAAGAGATATCCATGAGACATGAATCTATTCATCCAAGTGAGGGTATCCAAACACAGTAATTGTTCTAACGTGAACTACTATTTGTTATGGGATACTGTGAACCTGGGATGGATAGAAGTTATGTATTATGGAACATCTATAGTTAATTAGTCAGCATGAGCACCTAATCTGCTACAGGAAATGTAGAGATTTTGGGGGCGTCACATAACTGTAGTTCATCATCTTCATCTTGACTAACAGATTCATTATTATAGCAGGGTTGACTAGTCTGACCTTCATTAATGATTCCTTTTAACTTAATATTTTGAAGTGTGGTTTTACTTAATAACTCTGAATCTTTTCTAGAAGATGTCGTAGTGCTAATAACAGAAGGTGTTATAGTACTATCAATATCTTCAATAATTAAAGGTCTCATAAGTCTTGAATTATCAAAACTTATTCTGACAGTTCCATCTAAGTATTGTTTAAAGTTTTCTAAATTCATTATGTTATTATTAATCGGTCTTTGGGGCATTTCATTTTCTAAAACCCATTGCCTCGGGAGATTTATATCTATCCAATGAATGGTCTTTGGAACTTGGATATTAGGACTTTTACTTAAGGCTTTCACATTTAAATTAGTTTTCATAGTTTTATAATAAATTCTAAATATCAAAGCAAGAGCCTGAGATCCCTCAATCATTTGGGTGATTTCTCTAGTTGTTTTGATATTTAAAGTTAATGCCTTTAACAAATGTGGGTCACTTAGACTTAATGTAAAATTTGGAAAGTAGTTAAAATGGACAGGTCCATTATGCAAACTAGATTCCATTATGCCTAAGATGTTGGGCACATAATTTAAATATCTAGCATCACGCAAACATAAAAGTATGCTAGAATTAATACCTTTAATGCTTAGGGGTTTAACAGCAACTTGAATTAGACCTATGTGAATAAAATTATATTCTTTAAGTCTATGTTTTTTAATAACTTCATTAGTTAATAAAGAGCAATTTTCATGTTCTTTATTAATAGCTTAAACCTTTTCAACAGTTTTAACACTATAATCAGACTTAAATTTATCAGAAAAAGTTCACTTGTAAATATCTTTGGGTGAAACATTAGGTATGTTCCAATTACCAAAATCTTGACTTAAATTATCATAACTATATTCTTCTTGGTTAATTATATCAAGGATAGAGGAAAGACTTAACCTATGACTAGCTGAAGAATTAGATCTGAACAGTCTACTCATAATTTGAATATTGTTCTCAAGGCACTAGACTCTTTCTACAAAAGGTGATAACAAAACAAGATAGAAGAAGTTCTTACTAATAAGATGATCTTACTAATATATATATATATATATATATATATATATATATATATATATATATATATATATATATATATCCACCTTCACTTCTCAATTGAATTCATTTTCTTAATAAATTATCTACATGCATCATCAAAATATTTTCACATTTAATTTCTAACAAATAAATTATGTTAAAAAAAATGTTTACCCATTTTCTACATATCTCACTTCTACAACTCTAGATTTTAAACCATAAACTTTAATTAATATTTATAAAAAAAATCTTATCTACAATTCTTGTAAATATTTGGGATATTACATTCACCCCTTCTTATAAAAAATTCGCCCCCAAAATTTTATCATACTCATTTCTACCAATTTTCATCTCTGAGGATATCTCTTTACTCGTCAAATTCTATGACCACCCTTTTCTAGGAAGTTCATACTTCTAACTTACAATTCCAGAAAAATGGAATATCTTGCAGAAGAATAAATTAAAAATTAATATTTTGCAAAAGAATAAATTGAAAATCAAAATATTTATTAAAACTTTCATACTATGCTGAGGGGTCATAAAGACCGTGAACATCTGCGAGAAGGTTTATCAATCACAAAGACTGAAAATATTCCACAATTATTTTGTACGCTAGGTGATCAATCTATCGTACTCTGGCGCTGTGCACAACGACTTCACACAGGGTTGAACTCTCTGAATTTACCAACCCATATTTTGTTATATCAGTGTGACACCACTCTTGGACGCCCCCTCGTGGGTTCTTTATTCATGACTCTGACATATCCTCCATTATAGGGTTGTTCACCTCAGACTTACTACAAAATTCTGCTCCAAAATAATTTGGATTGGATAATAAAATTTAAGTCATTTCTGACCAAAAGTGTCCAGTCAAAATAAATGACATAAACTCACATCACTAAACTGTTCATATATTACGAACTGAAAATCATTTTAGATTAACTAAAATAACTAAAATTCATTTATAGGACTTCATGATACCGCATTATCTTGACAGTACGTTGAGGATTCCGTCATTACTTCATGACTTCATGATACCGCACATCTTGACAGTACGTTGAGGATTATATCCTTTTCATCTCCACACCATGGCTTTAATGGCGTGTGATGATTTCATAAGTACATTTTGATATTTTCAAATCAATTTGTCGAGCCGAAATAATTAGTATAGACTCTTCTTTAAACGTTTCAAAATACTAAAAATTATTTTAGGTTTATCATAACATCACAGGTAACGATGGACTTTATCCACCTATTCTGTTACTACGACTTAATAATAAAACAAGAAAATATCTTTTCAAAAGCACAAAAGTGCGAATTTGGCACAATTTTAAGAATTTCAAAATATAGCATAGCTAGAAGATTTGGAATATCCTAAAATCTCAAACACCTCAAATTTTTCCTCCGCATTCTTTTTCAGCTTAATAACTACAGCTAGTATAACTCTAATCTTGCAAATTAACTCTACTCATACTCACTGTTCATCGAACTTAGCACACATTAGGAGTTCCGGAACTTGCCACAATTAGATGGGTTGAGGAACTTATCCTAGTCAGACCAAAATCATTCATTCGCTGAGGGGTTCCACCATACGATTATGAGTCATGAACTTACCATAAGTAAGAGTTTTAAGAACACGCACCCACCTTAACATCCTCTACATACCCATTATACATATGAAAAAAGAATCACCTTCTCAACATACATATAACGAATAGCGTGAACCCAAGTTTAAATCGATTATCACTATAGGAAAATAAATGGTTGTCAAACCAAACACAATCTCCTACCCAGACAAGAAATTGGTCAATTCAGCCACTAATTAATATAAGAAGTTAAGCGATCGTTAAATCAAGAACAAATTCCCTGCCCATACAAAGAATTGTTCAACTCAACTACTATATTAATATAAGAAGATATGTGGCTTTAAAACCAAGCACAAATTCCCCGCCCATACAAGGAATCGTACAACTCAACCACAAATATGAGTCCTCCATTAAAAAAATTACAAACCTCTAATTTTCTTAACTGAATACGAATTCTCTCCATGCATATTTTAGCACATCTGACTCATTACGAGTTCATCTCTCTAGATCATTTCATGACCTTGTTAGAATTTTCTTTCTGCTTCTCAAAATCTTATTATAAGATATCTTCTATCACTTCTTCAAATTAGGTACAACATAACCCTTTTCACTTCTCTTATATCTTCTCAAATCCATCTTTGGATAATCTTCTATATATGAATTTCCAAATTCATCTTTTATTACTTAAATTCTACTTGAGTTTATTCATTTACCATTTTACTTATCTTCTATTATGGTTATAGCCTAAGGTACTCTTACTTAAGGTTTTTAACCTATCAACTCTGATACCAACTTGTGACGACCCCGAATCCGAGTCCTTTGAACCTCAAATCCAATTTAACACGAGTACAACCTTTTCCTTATTGTTCATGAGTTACAACAATAATATAATTGCTAAATAATAATTTATTTACAATTTTACATCTCTTTATATTCCATAATCGAAATCTTTAAACATTCCTAGTATGTCTTAATATCATACATGATACGACATTCTATTACAATTAATTTGAGTATTTAACACTCATATTACCTACCACCCAATTCTTATGCTACACAATCATGTTACCTGTCCAATTCGGATTGATATCTACAATGGTCGTACTAGACCTTCAGTGAATGTAATATGTATTCCTGTTTCTTAATCGTTATCAAAAACTTTGAATAACTTGCACTATCTGAAAATATTGGTTTTATAGCAAGAGTGAGCACGACGGCTCAACAAGTCTAACAGCTACACATAACACATTACATGTTTCACATGTTACACATATTCTGCATTTTATTCCTACACCATGTATTTCATGTTTTTCATTTTATGAATGCTTCATACTTCTTATACATCGCATATAATACACATCTAGCATATATCAAGTGATGCTTCTTATTCTGTACATACTCCGTATATAATCATATTTCATGTGTTTCACATAACACAAATATCATCAATATATTCTCATATCAATAATCTAACAACATATGGTTACATAGAAATACACATAGGAGCAAGTTCTGAAAAACTTGTTTGGTTTGCTAGTACCATTTACGCTTATTTTGCGTCTTTCGTTCAACTTACAATTTAAATATGAAATTGACATCATCATTAGTTACAATGACTATTATTTAGTCTTTATATAAGACTCTAACTTCAAATTATTAACTCTTAAGATTTTCGACAAATGAACCCTTAAGTTCCGGACAAAAACCCTAGTCCAAAATATAGTTCGGACATGTCGGGTACGCTCAACCAACTTACGCCTTCACTACACGTTCTTCGCACGACCCACTTTTAATAAGTTGTCTAAATTAGTCACAAATGGACTATTTACATTGATTTAATTCAATTAAACTTTCTTCTTTTACATAACTTAAAGATTTGGACATTTAATAATGTACCAAATATCTCAAAATATTATCTACCTTTGATAATATACAATTACATTCAAATATTATTAACCATTTAATAATATTTTAATCACTTATTAATATTATTAACTATTTAATAATATTTTAATCTCTTATTAATATTATTAACCATTTAATAATATTTTAATCACTTATTAATATTATTAACCATTTAATAATATTTTAATCTCTTACTAATATTATTAATCATTTAATAATATTTTAATCACTTATTAATATTATTTACCATTTAATAATATTTTAATCTCTTACTAATATTATTAACCATTTAATAATATTTTAATCACTTATTAATATTATTATCCATTTAATAATATTTTAATCTCTTCCTAATATTATTAACCATTTAATAATATTTTAATCCCTTATTAATATTATTAATCATTTAATAATATTTTATTCATTTACTAATATTATTACCTATTTAATAATATTTTATTGACTTATTAATATTATTACCCATTTAATAATATTTTAATCTCATACTAATATCATTAACCATGTTATAATATCTAAATCATTTACAAATGTTATTAATCATTTCACAACCTTTTAATCACATATTAATATTATTCATCACTTAATAATATCTTATTTCAAACAATACCAATAGTTAACATTTTAATTGTGTTAACCTTAGTCTTTATTTTAAATATTTAGCTATCAATTTGTTACTAATAAACTCTATATATTGGTTTATTACACAAATACATTCATTTTACACCTATTTCAACTTAAATTTTCAAAGAAAACTCGATCCGGACCGATCCGACCCAACCCGGACCTAAAAAAAATTGATAGGCAATGGGTTCGGGCGCAGCTGCGCCCACTACGAGCGCAGGTGCGCTCGACCCTTTTTTCAGAAAACCAAATTTTGGGCTACACCCCCCTCCGTTACTCCAACAGCCATAATTTCTTCATTTTTAAATATTTTGGGGTGATTCTTGAGTCCATTCTCATCATAATTTCCCCCTCTACAATTTATCTTGAGATTACAAATCTAAATTCTAAACGGAACTAGACTAAAAATGGCTCACAAGGACAAAATGAAATCTAACTTCACCAATCCTTGGTTTTATTGGTTTAAACTTGAACAAAATAACATCTACACATCCATATGATACAAACTCTGTGTTGTTGTCTTCCTAACTTATTGTTTTAAAATATTTCATGATTCAATCATATTTTTGAAAATATATTGACAAGAAATTTAAGATCGAACCGTCTAGGGTTTTACCGGTAAATCGTTATATGGATTTTTCTTTCCTTTACTTGCGTAACACATATACCAATACATGTTTTTAACATACTAAACCATGAATCTACCTATATATCATAGATTTAGACTTCTAGAGCATCAAAATAACTTTTGATCGGTTAAAAACATATTTTGACCATTTAAAACTTATATAGACTATAAAAATGCACTAAGGAAAGTTTAGAACACTTTTTAACTTCTTGGACATGGATGCTCTTCTTCTCTTGTCTATGATCTTTGCTAGAGACTCTATCTTGGCTACTAGATATACAACTCTAGTGTAATATCTCTCAATACTCTCTAACAATGCTTTCCCTTCTCTCTAGAATTTCTTCTTCTCTCTAAAAATATTACCACGCATAGAAATGACCAACATTTCTCATGTGTTGGTGATTTTTATTTATAGAACTCTAGGAGCCCTTCATTAACTTCTTAATCAACCAATATCGGTGCAATTAGAAGCTAAATTGGAGCTTACTATATGTTTGAATGACTACTTGAAATGACCAAGTGATTGACATCAATCAAGATTGCTTGTAAGCAACTTTTGGAGTGTAAATGAAGTAATAGGAAGTCCACACACAACGTTTTCATGTGGGGCCCCTTCAAAATGCGGGATTTGCAATTTATTACTTCAATTTGGCTTTATTTTTATGTCATATATCATTATATAAGGATCCATATATATATACACCAATATATGTATATATATTCACTTATACATGCACAATACTTGCATTTTTGACATTTAAAAATGTCATCCATCAACTTGACTACAAGCAACATAAATGGTGAAGTGTAAAATAAGCAACAATCACCAACACTTAACCCATATGTGGTTAACTCTCTAACTCCCATAAGACCTATAGTTAAAGTACTACACTTAACCTTGGTCACTTAAAACCCCAACATTGGTTAAAGCTCATCTTATATATATATATATATATATATACATATTTATACATCTCCCAATAATTAACCACAATGTGGTTAATTCTCTACATCATTTAACCCATGGTTACCTATCAATTCTACATTGGTGAATTATATACATACATAATTGTATCTATAATATTCTTCCTACAACTAACTCATGCATAGCTAATTCTTTAATTTATTTACTACCTAGGGTTACTCAATTAACTCATCCATAGTTAATTCTCACCATCACATTCATTCATCTAGTAATTAATCCATGTTTGGTTAATGCTCTCTCTTGTCTACCAACTAGGGTTATTCAATTAACCTTACATTAGTTAATTCTCTACACTCAACAATACTTGAAAATATTTTCCCAACACTTTGACCATCATTTGACTTTTAAATGTTTGGGCTACATAGTTTACTTTGCATTGGGCTCTCTTATTTAATTACTTGGGCTACCCAACACAACTCACACATCTTCCATAACTTGGGCTAGGTAATTTATTTAATTGGACTACCACCGCATTATATACAATACTTGCCAACATAATTTAATTGGACTTATATTAATTACCTCTTAGACTATAACATTTGGGCTTATTATTTAATTACCCACATTCATGCAAGTATTCTCGTATTGGGCTAACATCTATAATCCTTTTGGGCTAGTCCACTAGTAGTAATTAAATTACTTGGACTCTTCATGAGACTAGATCCTTAAATTTATTTGGACCTCTATATAATTACCAACAAGAGTTACATCAATTAAAATATTGGGCTTATTTTAAATTCATTAATGGACTCTATACAACAACTTAATAATTAAGTTAATTATTTCACATTATTGTCATCCTAGACAATCATCCTAAATTTTTTACAACTTTAACTCATAACTAATATAATTATCCTAATTAATTATATTTCATGACTTTCTTTCTTACTTCATATTTAAACTAATTAATTTATTAGTTTAATTGAGTTACTTTGCATTGGACTCTCTTATTTAATTACTTGGGCTACCCAACACAACTCACACATATTTCATAAATTGGGCTAGGTAATTTATTTAATTGAACTGCCACCACATTATATACAATACTTGTCAACATAATTTAATTGGACTTATATTAATTACCTCTTGGACTATAATATTTGAGCTTATTATTTAATTATCCACATTCATGCAAGTATTCTCATATTGGGCTAATATCGATAATCCTTTTGGGCTAGTCCACTAGTAGTAATTAAATTACTTGGACTCTTCACGAGGCTAGATCCTTAATTTATTTGGACCTCTATATAATTACCAACAAGAGTTACATCAATTAAAATATTGGGCTTATTTTCAATTTATTAATGGACTCTATACAACAACTTAATAATTAAGTTAATTACTTCACATTATTGTCATCCTAGACAATCATCCTAAATTTTCCACAACTTTAACTCATAACTAATATAATTAACCTAATTAATTATATTTCATGACTTTCCTTCTTACTTCACATTTAAACTAATTAATTTATTAGTTTAATTGAGTATTAACTTACTCATCCTCTCATTTGGCTAGCCATATATATATATATATATATATATATATATATATATATATATATATATATATATATATATATATATCCATCTTCACTTCTCAATTGAATTTATTTTCTTAATAAATTCTCTACATGCATCATTAAAATATTTTCACATTTAATTTTTAACAAATAAATTATATTAAAAAAAATATTTACCCATTTTCTACACATCTCACTTCTATAACTCTAGGTTTTAAATCATAACCTTTAATTAATATTTAAAAAAAAAATCTTATCTACAATTCTTATAAATATATGAGATATTACAGTTTCTCCTAGAATTTCCCCTTCAACCTGAGCAATAATAGGTTCAGTCGCTTCAAATGGCTCCCCTTCAACTAGAGCATTGTTTGATTTTTCATGTAGCTCCCCCTCAGCTATTGAGCTTTTTTCAGTTATTTGATCGGCTAATTTCACTAGCCTTCTTCTCTTTGGTTTTGGCTCTGTTGAAATGACCTCCTCAGTCTTCTGCTTGCCACGAGTTTCCCTTCGCTGTTCTGATTCTTCATCTTCTAAGGCAGCCTTCTCTTCAGGAGCAACGTCAAAGGCCTCGTTTGATGATCTTTGAGGTTCTTCAATCTCAAAGTCTTTCTTTCCTTTTTTCTTTCTTATTAGTCCAGGAAATTTCCTGCTGACCTCCTGAGATTCTGCTTCTGCATATATGTTCTTCATTAGTGAGGGCCCAGCACCACTCTGTGTTCCTTCACTATCCCCAGATCGGGATAGTTTTCTATTCTCAACTAGGTTTCTCTTCTAGTTTTTGAATAATCTTTGGGTCATCCTCTTATTTGCGTTGAGGACTTCTCCTTCTGCATGCTCGATCTTGTCCCCCAATATGGATTAAAGGAGAATGCTTATGAATCTCTCATAGAGCATTTTCCTGACCCCTTTTGCCTTTTCTGTATTTAGGATCCAGTTTCTGATCCATTCTAATAGTAAGGAGCCATAGTTGATGTTTATCTTCTTTACTATGACTGTCATTATCTTCAGCTGGATCTTGTTGAAGGAGTCGTGAGCTGAGTCTTTATAGAGGAGGCATTTTCCTATGATGTCAGCCAGAAATTCATATTTCTCGAGAAACTCTTTCTTCTTCAATCCTCTCTACTCTGAATTCTTCTTGTGGTGCATCCTTCTCAAGCCCTCTTCTTTACTCACCAGATTTAGAGTCGTGAGGCCCCCATGCTTGAAACCTAAGGCTAGGTTTATTTCTTCAAATGTAAGGTTGAACTGAACCCCTTTAACTGTGGTGGTTAGGGTTCCATTTACATAGGATCCATTTGTATAAATTTCTCGGATTAGCTTTGATAGGATCCTTGTGTTCGTTCCTAATGCCTCTCGAAGGCCATCCCTTTCTAACAGATTCATTATCCTCCGGTACTGTTTATCGGTGGTTATGAAGGCTTCGAAGTTTAGTTTGTTTCCTGATATAACTTAAGAAGACACCATTTGTTATTTTTCTGAAACAAGAGGAATGATTTATCTGAGTATTGTAAATTTAGGGTTCTTGATTAAGAGAGAGAGATAGAGAGATCTAGGTTTTTGATTTTGAAGAATAATGAAAGACGCGCAGTTTTTAAAATATTTAAAACTTCTCTCTATGTTTGTTGAAGGTGAGACGTGTGTCAAATTTTGATAGGATGACTTCTAGTTGGTTGATGACAATTTTGCCCTTTTTCTCCCCCTGAGCTTTACGATCCCTCTTGACACACAAATCCTTCTTATGACGGTCGTTGAGTGAGCTTTACGACTAGGATGAACTCTGCAATCCTTGGCTTAACGATCGTTGAGTGAGCTCTACGATTTGAAGTGTACTCTAGGATCCTTAGCTCGGCAATCGTTGAGTAGGCTATACAAATTGTTCTTTACTATATCCTTTGAACACTTTTCTCCCTGTAGTGTTAGTAGCTTCCCAAGCATGATATATATTAAGAGTCTAGATTTAGCATTCCTAACTTACTTATAAGTTTATTAAATCTTGATTCATCGAAAAGTTTTGTAAAAACATCTGCTAGTTGATCTTTAGTTGGGGTATAGTGTAGTGATATATTACCATTTTGTACATGATCTCTAATGAAATAATATCTTATATCTATGTTCTTAGTTCTTGAATGCATGACAGGGTTATGAGTGATGGCAATTGCATCTATATTATCACAATACATAGGGATAGTATTCAGCTCAAACCCATAGTCTGCAAGTTGAGTCTTCATCCATAGGATTTGTGCATAGCAACTGCCTGCGGCTATATATTCAGCTTCTGCAGTTAATGTGGATACTGATTTTTTTCTTCTTACTAAACCAAGAGACAAGTCTGCTGCCAAGCATCTGGCATGTTCCACTTGTACTCTTCTTGTCTATTTTGCATCCTACATAGTCAGTGCCTGAATATCCTATTAGATTAATGAAGACTCCTTAGGATACCATAACCCCAAATTTAGAGTTCCTTTAAGATATTTAAAAATTCTTTTCACAGCTATTAGATGAGACTCTTTAGGGTTAGCCTAAAATCTAGCACATATACATGTAGCAAATATTATATCTGGCCGGCTAGCAATTAGGTATAAGAGTGAGCCTATCATACCTATGTACTAAGTGATATCAATATTTTTACCATTCTCATCTTTGTCAAGTTTAGTGGCAAGTGGCATCGGAGTTTTCATGATGGTTACAGATTCCATGTCATATTTATTTAGTAAGTCTTTGATGTACTTGGCTTGGTTGATGAAGATGTCTTCATCAGTCTACTTTACTTGAAGTTCGAGGAAGAAGTTAAGTTCTCCCATCATGCTCATCACAAACTTGCTCTGCATAAGCTTGGCAAACCTTTCACATAATTTTTCATCCGAAGAACCAAATATGATATCATCTACATAAATTTGAACTAGTAGTGCTTTATCCTTATGTTTTCTCAAAAATAAGGTAGTATATACTCTTCCTCTAGTGAATTATTTTTCAATAAGAAAGTTATTTAAGGTTTCATACCATGCTCTGGGTGCCTGTTTTAGACCATATAAGGCTTTATCTAATTTATAAACATAATCTGAAATGGTTGGATTGATAAAATCTGGAGGTTGTTCCACGTAGACTTCTTCTTGAAGTTCTCAATTCAGAAATGCACTATTGATATCCAGTTGTTAGACTTTGAACTTCATGTGTGCAGTATGGGCGAGAAAAATCCTTATGGCTTCCAATCTAGCAACTGGAGCAAAAGTCTCATCATAGTTAATTCCTTCCTCTTGAGAATAGCCTTTGGCCACCAGTCTTGCTTTGCTCCTTGTAATCACACCATTTTCATCCAGTTTGTTCCTGAAGACCCATTTGGTGCCAATGACTGGTTTATGCTTAGGTCTGGCAACCAATCTCCAAACTTTGCTCCTTTTAAATTGATTGAGCTCCTCTTATATGGTTTCTATCCAACTTGAATCTCCTAAGGCTTCTTCAATCTTCTTGGGTTCCACTTGAGAGAGAAAGCTTAGGTAGAAGCATTCATTTGAAGTTACAGCTCTTTTCTTGATTCCTTCATTTAGATTTCCAATTATTAGATCTTGAGTGTGATCCTTGGTCTACTTTCTTCTGCTAGGAACGTCTGTTCTGGTGCCTTTTTGTCTGAGTTCTTCCAAATTAACTTCTTGTCTGATTGTAGAGTTCCAATGTCTGGCATGGTGAACTCTATGATTTCCTCTGCTCGCTCAACAATTTCTGTTGTTGGTTCCATGATTGTAGAGTTCAACTCTACGATTTTGAGTTCTTCGATCGTTGAGTTTATTTTTGATGAATCATTGAGTGTTGAGCTTTTCTTTTCTGGATTTGATTCATCGAATGTGACATGAATGGAGATTTCAACAGTTAAGGATTCCTTGTTGAACACTCTATATGTTCTACTGACTGTAGCATAGCCAAGGAAGATTCATTCATCTGACTTTGGCTGGAATTTGGTTAGATGCTTCTTGCCATTGTTGAGTACATAGCATAGACAGCGAAACGTGTGAAAGTAGCTTATGTTTGGCTTTCTTCATTTCCACAATTTGTATGGAGTCTTCTTCAATATTGAGTGATCTATTTTGGGTGTAGCATGCAGTGTTGATGGCTTCAGCCCAGAAATACTCAGGAAGATAGACTGCTACAAGAAGGGTTCTTCCTGCTTCAATCAGAGTCCTATTCTTCCTCATTGCTACTCCATTCTATTGAGGAGTCCTTGGGGCTGATAAGTTGTGATTGATTTCATTTTCTTCGCAGAACTGGTCCATATCTAAAAAGTCAAACTCTCTTCCATGATCACTTCTGATGGTCTTGATCTTCTCATCCTTTTCATTCATGATCAGTTTGAAGAGCTTGATAAGATGTGAAATAGTTTTATCTTTAGAACTTAGAAAGGATACTCATGTGTATCTAGTGTAGTCATTTACTACCACTAGAGAGTATTTCTTTCCTCCAAGACTTGCAGTTGGGATAGGCCCGAATAAATTCATGTGTAGTAATTGAAGGGCTCTATCATTTGAGTTCACTGTCTTGCTCTGGAAGGAGGTCTTTATTTGCTTTCCAAGCTGACATGCTTTGCAGGGTTTTTCCTTTGATAAAGTTAAGCTTTGGCAATCCTCTTACTAGGTCTTTGGAGGCAAGTTTAGACATACTCTTGAAGTTAAGATGAGATAATCTCTTGTGCCAGAGCCATCACATATCTTCAAAGGCTTTAGCAAGGAAACAGACTGTCTCATCTGAACTTAATTGGGCAAGGTTAATCACGTAGACATTTTCTTCTCGAGCTCCTACTAGCCTTAGAGATTCAGTCTTTAAATCTCTGACTTGGCATTTGCTGTTGAGGAAAATGACTTGATGTCCTTTGTTGCACAGTTGACTGATGCTTAACAGGTTACGCTTTAGTCCTTTAACATAAGCCATTTTACTAAATGATATTGTACCATTTCCAATTGAGCCATATCTTTTAGTTTTCCCCAAGTTGTTGTCTCCAAAGATGACTGCAGGACCATCCTTTTCATTGTAATTTGACAGAAGAGCATTGTTTCCTGTCATGTGTCTTGAGCATCCACTGTCAAGGTACCAGATGGATCTTTTTTCCTGTATGACAAATCAATCTTCATTTTGGTACCCATATTTGCTTGGGTCCTTTTTTGTTAATACCTTTTGGGACCCAAATCTGTTTGATTTTAGATCTTTGCAATATATGGTAATGATAACTTGATAAATATTTATCATTTCTATGATAGTGCTTATGATTGATATGATGTTGATGATGATGTGTGTATATTTGTGAATTGCTATTTGTCCAGGACCTGTATGAATTTTAATTGCTCATAGTCCTTCTGTTAGGCTGATACACATACTGCTTCCATACTACTCTACGATTCTCATGTTTCGTAGAGTGAGAGTAAACTCTATGTTTTCTACATAGTTGGTTCGTAGAGTAAGTTTTACTTGACTCTATGATCCTTCGAGATTCAGCTATAGGTGTTGACTTACTTTTTGATTTTCTGAATCCTAGACCAGTATGAGTTTTATTTTCTAATACGATAGCAGGATTAGCAGAGTGTGGGCTGCTGGGAGAGATTGATTTTGAGGATTTGACGAACACAATTCCTTTAATAAGATTAAAGGAGTTGCTTTCATTTACTTCCATTGATTTCTCCATATTAAGCTCTGAGATAGGATTCTCAAAGCCTAATCCTGATCTATCAGCAACATCTATTTGGCTTGAAATCAGGGTGTCCATAGATAAACTTGATTTGTTCCACATGAAAATTGTCTTTTCTAGTTCCTGAATTTTGGAGATTAGTGAAGACTCTTTCTGAGTGATCAATTCATTTATCTTTTTCAGTTTTTCATTCTCAGTCTCAAGACAAGAACAAAAAATTTCAGTTTGAAGTGTGGCTTCTAATTTTATGCTAATTTTCTTTTTTTCCTCTTTTAGATGAGAATGATCTTTAGATAACATTCTAAACATTTTCATGTATTTATGTAATTCTGTCATTAAGTCATGCATGCCTTCTCTAAGATCATCAATGTTTAATTCAGGAGAGTAGAAGTCAAATACCTCATCTACGTTGAATTTCTTTTTGTTGCTTTCTTTTTTTTTTTGCCATCAAGCACAGGTTGGCCTTCTGTGGCTCTTCATCGTCACTTGACTCATAGTTTAGTTCTTCTCCTGCGTCACTCCTGGAGCCTTCAGCTATGAAACTTTTGTCTTTCTTCTTTTGCTTGTGGGGGCTCTTAAATTCTCTCTTTGGATTTGCTTTTGTTTTATCATTTCCCAGAGGCACACAAGTGATCTAGAAGGGGGGGGGGGTTGAATAGATCTCTTAAAAACTTTTTTTTTTTTTTAAGTTCAAAGGTTTATTACTAATTAATAAATTTAATTGAGATTTGTTTACACAGCGGAATATTAGTTTGAAAAACTCCCCTTAAAGATTTGTAAAGCAGCTTCATTGAGTTAAGACTATATTGAAGAAAATCACTTGTTAAGTAAACCAATTAACAGTCATATGTATATATGTATATATATATAAGACAGAATGTAAATGACTGAAAGTAAATGACACCAGAGAGTTTTAAGTGGTTCGGAGACTGAATAACTCCTACTCCACTCTTCTACTACAACGAGTAGGAAATCCACTAAGGATGGTTCATACAGAACCCTTCAAGCTCATTAGCCTGGAAACTCCGATTCACTAAGAACCCTTCAAACCCAGTAGGTTTGGCTAATTTAGTCACTTAGACAAGGACATCACTGCCCTCTTCAAGTCCAACAGACTTGGCCCCATGCTTGTTAATAGATGTTGGAGTTGCTACTGAGTTTGTACTTTAAGTCACATTGTCTTTAAACACTCAGTAGCAGGGTGTGATCATTCCTGGAATAATATTGAGTTCGGCAATGATGCTTGACTTCTTTATATGATCAATATCTTCTTGTGATCACCCATTGTGCTGCTAGGCTTTTACACTTCAGCTCCTGTGGTACTTGATAACTTTTCGAGATGAACTCCTGAGATGACTGTAAAGCTTCTTCCTTTTGGTACTCAGTTGTTCCTTCTTATCATAGACAGTTTTAACGCTTCTCGAGATGGGCTTCTGAGATGACCGTGATGCTCCTTCCTTTTGGTACTCAGTTGCTACCATGTATGTATCAAGTTGGCGTTTAAGCTTCTCTCTACCATGTGCCTAGCAGCTCTGAACACTTTTCTTGTAATAGAGTCATTTATCTCTATATCTCTCTCAATTTAGTGTTTGTGTTCTGATGGATCGTAGAGTCCGTCAGCATATTCATTTTATGTTTCACTCTACGATCAGTTGTTGTCTACCATCATCTCACTTGTATTCACAACAACAACACCTCTTCTGTGAGTTATTTTAGCCTTTATATCTCTGGGCATATTTCACCGTTGAAAGAAATCTCGTTGGTTTCATTTGACTTTGTGCAGATCTTTAATATCTTCGATGTTGACTTTCTTGCTGCTTGTGTCAGTGCTTTTCCCTTTTCTGACACGTTCTGATATATTAACCTGTAGCTCAACTTTCTCTGAATTTATAACCGTTGCACTCCCAGAGTTGTTCAGCAAGGATTATAAATTCCTTTGTTAATTAATCTTCATATTCATCAATAAATACCTTCCTTGACTTTTAGAACCAACTGTTCTGATGCATTCAGAGATGTCCCATTGGTCTGACTTTATTCACCATTTTCCTGAGCAGTGGGTCCTGACTTATTTGTTTAGGCACAAAATATTCTGACTCTGACATGCGTCTTATTTCTCAAGAGCACTTACTTTTTCTTGAATCTGGGCGGGGAGTATTCTCTTTTCTCTCACACTATATTGCAGTTATGATTCTTTGTTGTTTATTGATATCGTAGAGTGATTATCTGCTCATCTGGACTCTACGAATTCATCTCCACTCGTTATTTGAAGTATGTCGGGTAAATGGTTGAGATGGAGCGTACTTCTCTTTTACTCTGTGATCTTGCTTTTGTGATCAGATCATAGAGTTTGTCTGCAGTGCTTTGCTTTATGATTTCGTTCTACGATCTTGTCCTTTTGTTCAAATCGTAGAGTTTGTGAACTGTCGTGCTTCTTAGTGAAATCGTTGAGTTGTTGTCTTTGTTGGCACATTGTTTAATTCTACTCAACGATTGTTCCATGTGTGGAGTAATGTCTTGTCATCCTGTATTACTTCACGATTTCTATTATTTGCTCAAATCGTATAGATCTCGTATGCTTGCTCTTTACGTTTACTCTACGATCTTGCCAGAACGTGTATATCGTAGAGTACATTTCTTCTCTGGTTCAATGTTAACTACAGGTTTGCTTAGCTGTCCGTTCAACGATCGTAGAGTTAAGCTCTACGATTTGTACTTGATCTATTCTTTAACTTTGCTTGTAAATTCAGTAGACCTCTTGCACATCTGACTCTCTTTGATGATCGTAGAGTTATCCTGGTAAGGAGTCGTAGAGTTCACTCTACGATCTATACAGAAATATTGAGTCTTCTTTGTAAGGAATCGTAGTGTCCGTTCTACGATCGTATAGACTGATCAGATCAAACATAAGATCAACCTAACAGATTTGATATTTTCTAACTAAGTCCTTTCTTATATTGTTACATCATTTATTGAAAGGACTTTACAGACTCTGACATACAAAAAATAAAGCAAAGATACATTCTTATGTTACTCTGCTTATTTCATACAACTTTTATGCAGAGTGACTCTTACAAAAAGATCAACCTAACATTTCTGATCTTTAAAATCTAAGTCCTTTGTACACAGATATCTTTTAAAAGGACTTACAACATTTGAATCTCCAACTTTCATTTTCTTTTATGAGACAAGATAGTTTTCAGCAAGATCATATTTATGCTAAACAAGTGTGTAGATTTACAGTATTTAGACATGAGTAACATATACCATACATACATGATCATGTAGACACATAATTTGATTAACATATAATTACTTTGTCAATTAAGCACATAATCAATTAAGCACATAAGCACTTTCAGAGTATCTAAGCACATAATCAATTAAGCACATAAGCACATTAACACATATGCACTTTGTCAGATACACATTGACAATCAACCATGACAATCAACCATGTAAGCACATAAGCACTTTCAGAGTATCTAAGCACATAATCAATTAAGCACATAAGCACATTAACACATATGCACTTTGTCAGATACACATTGACAATCAACCAAGTAAGCACATTTACCATAATCATCTTTGCACAACAATCATCATCATCAAATCAAAACAACCTCCAACAATCCTTTCTCAGCTCTTCTCTTAAGGGCTTTGGACACTTAGCAATGAAATGACCTAGCTTTTTGCAATTGTAGCAAAGATCATTTGTTTGTTCTCTGCTGCAGCTTCTGAAATTTTGCGGTCTGTTTCTGTTGATGAATCTTTTAAATTGTCTGACCAGCATGGCAGCTCCTTCATCGTCATCTGATTCATCTTTATCATAGTCAGAATCATCTTTAAGATTGCTTTTGTGAGCTGAAGTTGAGGCTTTAAGAGCAATATTTTTTTCCTTCTTTCTTCCCTCAGATAGAGTCTTTACCCTTTGATTTAGCTCCAGCTCGTAGCTAAGAAGATTTCTATAGAACTATTGTACAGACATCTTGTGCAAGTTCTTTGACTCCCAGATGGCTGTGGTTTTAGCATCCCATTTGCTTGGTAATGCTCTCATGAATTTGATGATGAGATCTCTATTTGGGTAAACTTTTCCAAATGATTTGAGAGAGTTTAGCAGCAAGTTAAATCTCTCATAGGTGTTTGTAATGTTCTCCCCTGATATGTGGGTGAACACTTCATATTGCTGAATGAGTAGTGATTGATTATTATCTGTGACTTCTTCTGTTCCTTCGTGCATGATCAACAGAGTCTGCCAGACTTCTTAAGTTGTTTTGCAGTTGACAACGTTTTCAAACAACTCATCATCTAGAGATTGGAATAGGATGTTTTTGGCCTTTTGTCTCTTTGAACATCCTTTTTTTCGTTGTCTGTCCATTCTTCTCTTTTCTTTGCTACTATCTTGTTTGGATCTTCATTTGTTAATGCAAGCTTCATTGGTATGACTGACCCATTAAGTACCGTCTCGAACAGCTCATCGTCTATTGCATCAATGTAAGCCTACATACGAACTTTCCAGTTAGCAAATTTTTCTTTGTTGCACATAGGTGGTCTGTTACCTCCACCAAGTTCTGATCCATTCCTGTTGTGTGCCATTAGATCTACTCAAGCTTGTAAAACTTTAAATGTGAGAACCTGCTCTGATACCAATTGTTAGTTTCCAATGACACGAAAGATATCTAGAATGGGGGTTGAATAGATTATTTAAAACTCTTTCTTTATTTTATTTTAAGAGAGAATGAATTGTTAATCAATTAATTTAACACAGTGAAATATGATTTATTTACCCTTCTTGATGTAATAATTCAACAAGAAGTTATAACAGTTAATAGACACAAGATAAAAGACACCAGGTTTTATGTGGTTCAGAGTTCACAAGACTCCTACTCCACTGTTCTGCACTTCGAGCAGCAAATCCACTAAGGATACTCTTACAATTTTCGAATCACTAAGATTCCTTCAAGACCAGCAGCCTTGGAACTTTAGTTCACTAAGAGCTCTTCTAGTGAGTAATGTTGGTTTGGGTGTGCTACTAAGTTGCGTTTAGCATAAGTTTCTGAAGAACTTAGTAGCGAAGCAAGATACTTTTCCGTTTGATCTTTTTGAACTCCTGTGTATACTTTCTTTCTTGTGTGTTGCTCTCTTTTTTTTCTTTTTCAAATCTAGGCGTCTCTTAAAGGAGCTTCAGATTTCTTCCCGTTTGAAATGTGCCCTATGCTTCAGTTTCTGCTCGTTACCTCACGATGTGGAGCTGCTGAGTATTATATTCATTTAGCTCATTAATGCTCTAGTGAAATATTAATTGACCTGCTAACACTGTCCATAAAAGGTGTTTCCTTTTTCCTTGGGATAAGACATGTCAGTCGTAGGTTTCTGCTAACTTTCATTGAGGCGTTTAGTCTTCCACAAAATATGACTGATAGGACACAATCTTCTGACTTTAGCACTACCTTGAAATCTTCACTCTGTCGCTTAGCATGCTTTGGTCAGTCCTCTAACATTTCTGACTTTAAGCTCTTGGCAGAGGTTTATCTGTCACATCGATGTAGACTGTTCTTCTCAACTAAGTTGCTTCTGTCTTTTAGTATAA
>OX359264.1:14750000-15097500 GCA_947179155.2 Hedera helix
TAGATGGTGAGTTTATGTATACTCACAAGAGACGTTTAGATCAAATCATAATATTTTTGATATTAAGACGTAATAGAGATGTAAAGATTATGATTCGAGAATGAATAAACGAATGAGATTGTAAAGTTTTAAATAATTGAGTTTTTATTAACTATATTGTTGTGGTATGATATGGTTATTAAGAATGATGTTATACATTAACACACGAGATCGGCTGTAGCAAGTATATGAATTCTCAGGGCATTACATTAGTGATCCTACAATTATGAATATTTTAATTTTGAGCTATCTAGAATTTAGATCTCATTAGCATGATCAATTATCATCATGATTATAAAAGCCTTGCTTTAAAACTATGAGTTTATCCAATTAATTAATTCTACTAATTAAACATGGATAATAAACGCCTTTAATTTAATTCTTTTATTAATAAATTGAATAAGATTACAAAGTAAATGTCATCGTATCAAATGTGATTGGCTCTACATCAATCTCAATTTTTCTTACCGTTCTTTGTTGTGTCATCCTTGCAGAAGGCCATTGATAATTATTCGTTGTCATTGTCTCCAATAAATCACATGCCTTAACAAAATTCTTTCCCATAAGATCACCACCTGCAGTCGCATCTATATTTGTCCTTGTTGTATTACACAACCCATAGTTGAACATCTGAACCTGGAGCCACTTTGGTATTCCATGATGCGGACATCTTCCCAGTAAATCTTTGCATCGCTCCCATGCTTCATATAAAGATTCTGAGTCATTATATATGAAAGATGTGATTTCATTCCTCATTCATGCGGTCTTTGCTGGCGAAAATATCTTTGCAAAGAACTTTTGCACCAAATCTGTCCAAGTGGTGATAGAACCCGGTGACAATGAGTGTAGCCAATTCTTCACCTTGTACCGAAGTACGAACAAGAACAAGTGAAGTCTAATTGCATCATTAGTGACTCAACTGTACTTGAATGTGTCACAAATTTCCAAGAAGCTCACCAAATTATCGCTCAGGTCGTCGTTAGGCAAACCCCCAAACTACACTGAATTCTAGATCATCTAAATCGTGTTTGGCTTGACCTCGAAGTTATTAGCATGTATGGCGGGCTTATGAGTGCTTAACTAAATCTCTGTGACTAGCGACATAGCAAAATTCCTCAATGATTTTTTATCTTCATCCGCTATGGTCTCTTGATTATTAATCTCCCGACAGTACTTCCGCAGTCTATAAAAGGTTCTCTCAACTTTCTTTTTGTAGGGAAGTGGTTCCCGTCCTTTAGATCACATTTACATGCACAAATCAAGAGTACTTGAAAAAGAAGTAAAAATAGAAAAATAAAATAAGCATTTAAATTTAGATTACTTTGATTGAAATTAATATTAACAAAATTATTAAAATAATTCCCCGGTAACGGCGCCAAAAACTTGGTTGCCTATTTTCTTACTTAGCAATTACACACAAGTATACATGATCAACTAGTAATATAATGGCAAGAAAAGTATCGTTCCCACAGAGAATTAATTAATCAATTACTAAAATTTTACCAAATTAATCGTATCTAAACTAATGATTTAAAATTATAAAAAAAAAACTAATTAAATTAATAATTAAACTAACCTAATAACAAGGATTAATATCAGATTAAAAGATTTAAGATTATAAATTTTCACATATGTTTTATTCAAATCTCTTAACTTTTTATTTAATTATAACATCACCAAGAATTCGTTAGTATTTATAAGTCTCTTTCGATGATCAAATAAAGATCTCCTTTATAAAAAAATCACCATATTACTATGTGAATTAAATTAGAAATAAGTCATTAAGATCAGATTCACCAATTAGTTATACATGTCATATAGGTATATGTATGTCCTACATACGAATTACGTATTTCATCCCTTGTAGAATAACACAAACACATGTCATTATATTCAAGTCTAAATTTATAATCTATCCGTCGAGTTTATATAGATTAGCACGCTAAATTTTTATCAGACAATTAAACATTAAGCACAAAATATAATGAAACAATTCATATGGTGCCAATAAAAAAGAAAGAAATTCAAGTTAAACTACACATTGGGTTTAGTTGCAATCATAATTAAAAATTAGTTCAAAATTAAATTAAAAGGAATAATCCACAAATAATTCAACATCTTAAGATTACAAAAATAAAAGAGAAATAATAGAGGTAGAAATTGAAAGTTGTATGCCTTTCGCCATTCACATTTGATTTGATAAAATATGTACTTTGTAATCTTATTCGTTTATTAATAAAAGTTTTCTTTAAAGGCATTCAATTATTCATGATTAATTGGTTGAATTAATTAAATGAATATACCCATAGTTTTGAGCAATGCTTTTAGAATTATGATGTTGATCATTCTAATGAGATCTAAGTTCAAGATAGCTCAAAAAATAAAATATTCCTAATTATGGGATCACTAAAATGGGGATTAGTGAATCTGGATAGATTAATACATACAATGCTTTCTTTTTTAAATATGATGATTAATCTTATAATCATTTATGAGGAGACATTAAAGCTAGTATGTATGTGATTATTAGAGAATAAGTTCATTGAACGTGACTCCCTTAAGGAACACCTAATAAAGTTTTACTGACCTGTCAATAGAAGTTTCTTATGTGATAGTAGTACAAGTGATCATTGGACTTTAGATCATCATAATAACTTATGTATGATGAATTATACTTTAAAATATTCTTTAAGACCTTTAGGGTATAACAAAAAGTATGCTCGGGTATAATAACAACTAAATAAAAGTAAATATAGATTTAAACAAATAACATAAATAAAAGTAATCCAAATGACAAATGAATTTGATTTCATTGCGATAAGCTGGGACACTAGAAGAGGAACTACAAGGAGTTTCTTATAGTGGTTAAACAGAAGAAGCTTGGCGAAACTTCTATTGCAGATATAGATTTGTTCATAATGAAATAGATTTTTGTATAAGGCAAGTTCTATTTGGGTCTTAGATACCGGATGATGGTCTCACATATACAAGTCGTTGCAGAGACTAAGCAGAAGTAAAAAACTAAACAAATAACAAGTAATCCTGTGTGTGGGGAATGGAGCAAATGTTGCTACATTAGCTATAAGAACTTATAATTTAGCATTGCCTACGAGCAAGTCTATTAAGTTAGTAAGTTATTACTATGATCCGGTTCTTATAAGAAATATTATTATTGTTCCATGTGTTGACAATGAAGGTTTTGGCATTATAATAAAGAATAATCATTATTCTATTTATAATGATAATATTTTATTTAGAACTGGTTGATTACTTGATAGACTTTCTACATTTGACTTGCATGATTTTTTTTTTCAAATTGAATAAACTAAATGCAAAGAGATGATATGAATCATACATTCATATGGCACTGTAGACTCCATTATATTAATGAAACAAAACTAAACAAGTTGCATAAAGATGGGCTTTGAAAGCCTTTTGATTATGAATCATATACAACTTGTGAATCTTGTCTCTAGGGAAATATGACTAAATCTCCAGAGTTGTAGAGTTGTTAGAGTTGGTACACACAGTGGTGTGTGAGACCTATGACAATATATGCAATAGGAGAGATTCATTTATTACTTTTACTGATGATTTTAGATTTCGATATATGTATTTGATGAAATACAAATTTGAATCATTTGAAAAGTTGAAAGAATTCAAAAGTGAACTACAAAAACAAATGACCAAAAGTATTAAAATTCTTCGATTAGGTCAAGAAGTGAATACTTAAGCATTAAGTATCTAGATCATCTCATGTGAAATGATATTCTCTCACAATGGACATGGTGATGATCTATAATGAATTTTACCAATCTTTCAGTAACCTTCTGGGGTTATGCCCTAGAAATGGCAGCATATCTACTAAATAAGGTTTCTTCAAATCCGTCCCTAAGACCCCGTATGAGTTATAAATAGGGAAGAAACCAAGTCTTAAGTATGTTAGGATTTTGAATTGTCCAGCTTATGTCAATAGGTTGGAAAAAGGATAAGCTTGGGACAAAGTCTGACAAGCATAAATTTGTTGAATATCCTAAAGAAAGTTTAGGATATTACTTCTATAATTTTACTAACCAAAAGATGTTTGTTGAAACACGCAGCCTTCTAAGAAAAAAAGAGTTTATCCTTGAAGGGGTTAGTGGGAGTAAGATAGATATTGAAGAAGTTCAAGAACCACAAAACACTACATATCAAGTGAAGGAATCTGTTTAAGTAGATAATGTGACGCCCCCAAATTCGGGTCTCAAATACCCGGATCAGGTCATCACAATCCAATACAAACATCCACCTCTAAACAACATACAATAACTAAATGCAGAATAATAAACATATGTTGTTCATTCAAAAGGTGTTACTAGTTCCAAGATATGTTAACCTTACACAAAAGTACACAAATACCCTTAATAAAGTACTTAGGGTTTATATTACATAACAAGTAATTTAGTTAACTAAAAGGTTGCATCCTGAAGTCTATCACTTTATCTTTCCCTTACCCTTTTTCTTCACAGAAGTCTCGGGTTGCACTGCAATAAGGTTTCATGATATAGCAAGGGAGAGCAACTAGTTTGCTCAACAAGTTTAAATAACAACAAGAAACAATATATCATGAATAAAAATGAATAGCTGAACAATTCAACAATATGAATAACATAAGCAGGAATAATAATTTACTTTTAGAATCAAGATAGTCAAATAGACTATGAACTTATAAACATCAACTGGAGTCAATAGCAGGTTGACCCAATGGTTACTACCAGAAATATGTACCCGAGGGGCTCAGCCTCAGTACAATATGTGTATGCATAACATTTAATTTTCGTGTTTTGTACCTGATATTAGATATAGGGTATTCCCCTATAATAAAGAGGTGTTCATAATAGTCTAAGAATCCGCATCTTCAATGATTTGGATAGCTTTTAAAATCTTTAACACAAATGTCTAGCCGAACAATGGCTTAGACCTACTTTGAATAGTTCTTTAAACAGTAGAATATTAAATAAGGTACAAGTCAAAGACTGTACACGATCAAGTGCACCCAGTGCGAATAACAATAATATCGATGTGGAATAATTGTAAAGTAATTTAAACAACTAAAAGCATGCTTGAAATTATAATTCAAGCTTAAATAAATAACTTGCTCAATGAAATGAGTTTAGAGATAAGAAACTTGCGCAAAATAAAGTTTGAAGTTAGAAAACTTGTCTGTCTGCTCAGCTACAACAACCTAGCTTTAATTAAATGGCTTTGAAGGACCTAACATTAATCAAATCGGTCTGACAATTAGTACTGCGTATACTGGCATGTTTGTACGCTTACTATGAACTTATCAAATAAGTTTAATACATAATTCACATCATTCGACATACTAACATAATCCCAACGTAAACACACTTAGGTTAATGATTTAATAACTTATGAGTATTCATCCTAAGTATTAAGCATTTAAGGAACCTTTAAATAATTTAATCCAATTGCGTAATTAGTGAGTTATTAAGTACGTTATATTTAATTAACTCTTATTTATTTAATTACCATTTGTTCTTAGTTAAATAGTAATTAATTAACTACCCTTAGTTATGACTTACATAATAATTAATGACTTCTAAAATCTTATTTTTCTTTAATTATTATTTACCATTAATTAAATAATAATTAATTAATTATTTATCTTTACTTATTATTTAATGGTTAATTAAATGACAATTAATTAAAAGATAAATCTTATTTATTTTGGATTGTCATTGATAACCAAAATCAAAAGTTTTATGTTCTCCTATCGTCGGGTGAATAGTCACTCAACGATTTGTACAGTCTGCCTTAGCAGACTTACTCTATGAATCAAATGGTCTGCCTCAGCAACTTAGTCGACGATCAAAAGCAGTTCTACGATCGGAGTGATCTCACCCTACAACCACTCTGTAATGGTCGAGGTTACACTACGATAGCCGAAGGCTCTGGCTGAGGCCACTCTATGATAGCCGAAAGCTTGGCCGAAGGCTACTCTACGATAGCCGAAGGCTCTGGCCGAGGCCACTCTACGGTAGCCGAAGGCTCTGACCGAGGCCACTCTACGATAGTCGAAGGCTTTCAGATTTCAGTTTTAAACACAATAGTGAACATATTAACCCTTCTGATTCTTTTAGACAGTTTATCATTACTTGGTGATTTTACTGGTTTCTTTAATAGGTTGACATGAACACAGGCTACTTCACATCCATTATACAGCTTATATATATTGGACTCGTCATGGTTCTTCATAACAAATTCCTCCCAACAGCAAGTAACCACAACAACCCATTTTAACATAATATGGAACAATAACTAACTTCCTTAAGATATTAAACAGAATTATTTATACCTTCAAGCTGGTTTGAAACGAAATGGGTTCCTAGTTGTTGTTCTTCTTCGTCTTCTTCTCCCAAAGTAGGTGATGTAATCCGAGGACATCTACTTCATCGTTACCACCACTGGATACTTTACTCACAACTTTCCGATGGCTTCCTTGCTATATCTCTCACTCACTACACTCCATCTATAATTCGGAGCTCAAAATGACTCTCTTGCATCAGTATTGAATAACTCAGCAAGCTTTTCCAAGAGAAAACATGGTCTCTACTTATAGAAAATTATTACCCGTTGGTTACTGAGGTTTAGGTGGAAACTTTACCAACCCATCTTTCAGTTATACCTAGAAATCACCACTTTAGGTTGTACTCGACAGAGTAGGGTCGCTGACTAAGCTCGACAGATTATCACACACGCAAAGATAATATATTAAATTACCCATTTAACAGTAAAGGTCCCCATGCCGGGTCATCTCTGATTTGGGACAATATACTGACTTAACTGCCCAGCAACCCATACACTCAATTAGCTATTCTCTCTCCTCCTATTCCACGATAGGTTTGGGGATTTGTGTTCCAAAAGATTGTCATGTGTTAACTCTTTTAATAAATAATAAATTACACAATTAATTCCAAGTGGACTCATGCTTTGAACTTCATTTAATACCCATTGAACTCTTATTAAATGACTTGGACTATTATTTAATCAAGTCTATTTAATTTAACACTAGCCATTAAATATAGCACAATGATTAGTTATTTAATTTAATTGAATATTTAATTAATGACAACTTATCAATTCTATTGATATTAAAACTTTAGGGTTTGTTCACTAATTTAATTAAACTATTAGTGACTCCCTTTAATTAACTCTAGCAATTAATCACATAATCATTTAATCACGTAATTAATTAATCTCATATAAGATTTAAATAATCTCGTAAAACTAGCTCATTAGAAATTTAATTAATAATGACGTAAAAATTCTAGGTCATTACATTCTCCCCCCCCCCCCCCTATAAAAATTCCGTCTTCGGAATTGTAAAGTAAGGTTACTCAAATAAAAACGGGTAATTCGCCCTCATTTCCTCCTTTAGTTCCCACGTAGCTTCTTCAATTACGTGATTCCTCCAAAGTACTTTGACATAATGAATTATCTTATTCCTTAGCTTCTGTTCCTTCCTATCGAGTATTTGAACAGGAACTTCTACGTATGACAAGTCCTTCTCGACTTGAATTGGTTTATATGATATAACGTGCTTGTAGTCCGGTTTATAAGGCCGCAACACTGACACATGAAACACATTGTGAATGTGCTCAAGTTCAGGAGATAATGTTACCTCGTACGCCACTTCACTGACTCGCCTCAAGATTTCGAACGGTCCTATGAACTTAGGGCTCAGCTTGCCCTTCTTGCCAAAACGCATCTTCTCCTTCCAGGGAGATACCTTCAGAAATACGAAACTGCACACGTCAAAGTCCCGTTTTTGGCGATGCAAATCAGCGTACTTCTTTTGATGATCTTGAGCTGCTACCAGTCAATTTCTGATAAGCTGCATTGTGTTTGCAGTCTGCTGCACCATTTCAGGTCCAAGCAGTCTTCGCTCACCAACCTCGTCCCAACACAACGGTGTTCGACACTTTCTTCCATAAAGCGCTTCGTACGGTGGCATGCCAATACTAGCGTGATAGTTGTAGTTGTAAGCGAACTCTACCAGTGGCAAATGGTCGTCCCAGCTGCTCTTTAAGTCCATCACGACCGCTCGGAGCATATCCTCTAGAGTCTGAATCATTCGCTCACTCTGGCCGTCAGTTTGAGGATGATACGTTGTGCTTAATCTCAATTATGTTCCCATTCTTGCTTGCAGACTTCTCCAGAAATTTGATGGGAAGCGCGAATCTCTATCGGACACAATCGATATCGGCACTCCATGTCGGGACACTATCTCCTTCACATAGAGTTTCGCTAACTGCTCCAGATTGTACTGTATTCTGATAGATAGAAAATGGGTGGACTTGGTCAGACGATCCACTATTACCCAGATGACGTCTAACCCTTTATGTGTCGGTGGCAAACCCACCATAAAGTCCATCGTGATGTGCTCCCATTTTCACTCCGAAATCTCTAGTGCTTGAAGCAGTCCGCTCGACCGCTGATGCTCTGCTTTAACCCACTGGCATGTTAGATATCGACTGACACATTCTGCCACTTCCTTCTTCATATTTGGCCACCAAAAGTATTTTCGTAGATCCTGATACATCTTCGTGCTTCCGAGATGTACTGAGTATCTCATACTGTGAGCCTCTTGCAGAATCTCCTCGTAATTCAGGCACTAACGGTACCCAAACACGATTTTCAAACCTTAGCAATCTCATGCTATCAATTTTAAACTTGACCTCTTCCCCATCGGTCATCCTCTTTTTGATTCTGTCACATTTCTCATCTTTGTCTTGAGCCTTTTTTACCCTATCTAACAAGGTTGTACTCGCTTCCACTTCTATTGACTCCTTTGAATTTCTTACCTCCAAATCCATTTGAGCCATCTCTTGAACCAATTGTTTTTGTTCTGTTAATATGAATAACTTTTTCCTGCTCTTTCTACTTAGAGCATCTGCTACTACGTTGGCCTTGCCGGGATGGTATAGAATTTCACAATCATAGTCTTCATTTAACTCTAACCATCTCTGCTACCTCATGTTCAACTCCTTTTGTGTGAAGATATACTTCAGACTTTTATGGTTTGTGAATATCTCACATTTCTCTCCATATAAATAGTCTCCATATCTTAAGGGCAAACACTACCGCTGTCAGCTCCAAGTTGTGGGTAGGGTATCCCTTCTCATAATCCTTCAATTATCTTTCGTTCTTCCGTGTTCACTTGATGTGGCGCAAATCTCGCTAGTTCATTGAACTTGGCAGCATATTCTGCTACCGTCATGTTACCTTGTTTGAGTTCTAAAAGTTTCACTTCCATCCTTGTTTGAATACTATTTGAAAAATAGTTTTCAAACAATAACTCCTTAAAACGAGTACACGTAACAATTCCTTCTTCTGCTCGATTTTTATTAGCCTTCCACCAATAATTAGCCTCTCCCTTCATCATGAAGGTGACAACTGTTAGAGTTTATGCCCTAGAGGCTAATTATTTGATGTAATTGCTTAACATTTTTTGATATTATATTTGATTGAATAAATGGATTATTTTATTATGATTTCATTTACTGCGTTATATAAATGTTAACATAATAAAAGCCCTTAGAATAATGATACGAATTATATAGTTTTAAGTATGTGACTTGAACATGAGATTATATAATTATAATTAGTATCATTGCTCTTAAATGTCCCTAGTCGAGTATCATTGTTAATGGGACAACAATGATGCATTGAGACTAGTATGTGGATTGACTGATGGCCAAATCTCATTGGTCATAAATATACGAGATATTTGAGTCAATGCATAGGTACATGTTAGAGAACAATGTACTGGACTGACCCACCATGAGAATTCTACATGGAGCATTATGCAAAGTGTCATAAGAAATTCTTATAGTGACAATGATGTAATGATCCTCCGACCTGAAGTCATTATATTATTACACGAGAATTTGTGTACTTTGATATCATCAAATGTCACCTTTAATAGGGTGGACAATAAAGGTGATTATTGGGTACATCATGAATCGTGTGAGGAATATGAGTGATCTAGATGGAATTTAACCCTCCTATATATTAGGGGTGATATCCATAGGCCTCTTGATTGAGTAGGACTATGAAATGTGTGAGGATCCGAATTTTCAGAATTTCTTTAATAATATCAAATGAACATTTAATTGATTAAATTATCAAGATTATTCAAATTAATTATTATTTTATGTGATGAGATTTAATTAGTAAATTAAATCTGTACAGGGATTATGATAAATGGTATTGAAATTAAGTAATTGAAAAGTAAATAAATTGTTTTAAAACAATTTATTAAGAATAAGAGAAATTTCAGATAAATGTACATTAATTTGTACAATTAAATTGTTATGAAAATGTGGAAATTTAGATTTAAAGGAAATTATATGGTAATGTGAGAAGTAAGATTTAAATATGTATATTTATATATGTAAATGTTTAATTGATAATTATAAATGTTATTAAGTATGGAAATTAAGGGATTAATAATTAAATTAATCCAATTTTAAATGGAAAAAATTAAGGAGAGAGTTGTAATAATATAAATATGGATTTTAGATTTTATTAAGAATGTTGGAAAAAGTTTAGAATTTATAAAGAAGAGATGTAATTATATAAATTATATAATAATAATTATATAATTTATATAAGGAAATTAAAGTGAAATATGAGAAAAATAATAATTATATAAATTATATAAGAATAATTATGTAATTTATATAAGGTAATTATATGGAATAAAGTTAGAGAAAATTAAGAAATTATTTAAAAGGAGAATGAAATTATATAAATTATATAATATTAAATTATATAATTTATATATAAAGAAATTAATGTGAATATTAAAGAAATTGAATAATAAATAAGAAAAAGGAATGTTTTAAGTTATTAAAAATTATATTTATGTATAATGGAATTATTATGACTTTTATGAAGAATAATATTTCAGAAACGTGAACATGTTAGTGTAACATGTTGTCCAAGTAACGAAGTGAAAAGTGATGAAAAATAATTTGTATATGTCCTATGAATTATTTTATGATTTTTGGAAGTGTAAATTATCTCATATAATTACATGCATGTCGTTATGCGTGTACAAAATTTATCATGTAAAATACCAAAAAATGTATTAATATTATTCATAAATTATATTATGATTTTTAGTAAATTAAAATAAATATTTTATATATTTTATATAAAATATTTATTACACGAAACAATTACGTAAGGTATTAAATTAAAATGTTATGCTTGATTGTTGGAACATTCGAGAAAGAAAAATTGGTTGTGCATGCGAGGTTAATCCGAAATTGATAGTAAAGTCGGTGGAATTGTTTAGAAAATTAAAAGCAATTAATTTCTTTTGTCTATAAAAGGAAAAAGAGAAACAAGGAAATAAAATAAAAAAAATAAACAAAAAACCACTCTTCCTCTTCATTTGGTTCTTCCACCGTGAATGCCATAACCACCACCATGCCACCGGAAAACACCAAGGCTACCAATGAGGGAGAGATATTTGATGTCATTCATGGGAGAAACAAGCATTGGAAGGTAGAAAACTTTAATTATTTGATTTATTTTGTTATTTTTGGTAGTAAAATAATTTTGAGAAAAATTAGTAATTAATTAAGAAAATTATTCTAAATAATTTTTAGTGATATATTTATGAATTATGTGATTTATGGAATAATTATGTTGTGAAATTGATAATTAAAATGGTTAAAAATTTGCTTTGGGTGGTATACTGTTGCTGCGAAAAAACTGGGAGAAGAAAAAGGGCTGCCGCGCATTGCGCGGCAGCCATTTTTTTTCTGGCGCGGGGATATAAACGACGCCGTTTTGGGGCAAAACTGAGGTTGGTCCGCGCCATGCGCGGAAGCTCTGTAACAGTAAACAAAACGACGTCGTTTGGTGAAGGCGGGGGCGAAGGCAGCGCATTGCGCGGCCGACACGCTGGAAATTACCAGCGTGCCCCTGGTCATTTCCGTTAATACCGAACGTGTCCCTAGCTTTGTAAAATGACCGGAATGCCCCTGAACTTTCCGGAAAATTCCGAATTTGTCCCTAGCGTTGCCGAAATGACGGAAATGCCCCTGGGCTTTTCCGGAAATACCGAATGAGTCCCTATGGGCGCGGAAATTACCAAAATGCCCCCAGAAATGATTTTTAATTGAAATAAATGTTTAAAAATTGTTTAAAAATTCCAGAAAATTATAGAAAAATACTAAAAATATAGAAATGATATTTGGGCATTAAATTTAATATTTTTGTAAAAATATTAAATTTTGGAGATTAATATTTAAATATTAATCTATTAAGTTTAAAAGCTAGAAAATGATTAAATGAAAATTCGGACAACCAGATATGTTAAATTTTATCCAATGAGCCGGGTTGTCCGTATTAGAGGTATTGGATATTAAGTTAAACGAATATTTTAAGGAACGAGGTTAATATAATTGGCCATATAAATTAATAATTGGTCCGGAGATGATATTAATTAAGTAAATTAATATCATAAGGAGATAAATAATTATTATTTAATTATTTTATGATCATAGGTTGATCGAGTTAAGGGTTTGAGCTATCAAATTAATTAACTGGACTTCAGGCAAGTTCTTCAGTCCCTTTTATGTTAAATGTTGAATTATTATGATATGAAAATTCTTGTTTTAAATACGTACAAATTATGTGCTATGTGATACGTGTTTAATATGACCACAATGTGTTCTTTGTGCAATTATATGAGATATATTGCTATATTTGAAGCACAAGTACATGATATATTACACACACCAAGCATGTTAAGGTATGTGCTACGTGAGATATAAACTGTTGAACTTGCTGAGCCGTTGTGCTCATTACTTGCTTAAAATAAACTTTTGCAGGTTAAGAAATGAATTTCGGAAATATCAGATTATGTAGAGAAGGATTTCCCAAAAGGTTGTAAATGTTATTATTATATGTTTATATTACAATTTAATATGGATACATTTGCAAAGTTTGTATTGACGTGATGTATGCATGTATAAATGGGATCCAGACAGGGTGAATAGAGTTACATTATGAACTATAATTGTTCAAGATGATTATTATGATAGAAACGATTATATATCCATGTTTAAATGATGAATTATGAAGCAAAGAAAGATTTTATGGATATGAACAATATTAAAATTTGAATGTTAAGTTTTAGGATATTGGTACAGAAGGAAAAAGTTAAGGTCACGATCCAGGGACTAGGATCCAGATGTAAAGATTTATAATATCCAAATATCTTAATACAACGATTGAATCGAGAAAAAGAAAAATTTATATGAGAATTTTGGTGATTGATAATTTTAAAATCAGATAATGGATCAATTAAGGGTTTAAAATAAGGTAATTAAAGATTTTTAACGGACCGAAATTTGGACGTAAGAAAGATAATGTTTAATAAATACGAAATTTAAGTTAATAAAGTGGGTCGAATTTCGGGGTCGTTACAAAATGCATGGCCATGCTCAAATATTGATTTGTTTCATATAGTCTACTCATTGATCAAGAAAACTCAGATTAAATTATGAAGAGTATGACACATTCCATGCCTCGAGTTTAATCTAGGATATAAGGTTAAAAGGATTAAATTACATTGAAACATTGGTCATGAAAAGGTTGTATCGAATCACCGATCTTATTATTATTTGGGTAGCAGTGATGCATTACTAGATGCCGCTCACTGTTTATAATTTTATAATATGATTTTAAAATTATTGCCAACATAATAATAACCTATAGGGTCACACACTTAGAACGTAATTAAAAAGGAATTAATTTAAATTGTAAGTATTTTAAATATGTCAATATGATTGATAGTATTTAAAAATTATGAATTTAAATTAATAGGATAATTTGTATATATATGTATATTAATTAAGTAAGACTTAATTAAAATATAATATATATAAATTCGGATTTTATTTTTCTATTTATTTTAGGTTTTAGTTAATTCCTATTAACTACTATATATATGATATATCAGTAGTCTAAAAGTCACGTAAGGAAAAACTAAAACCCTAGCCGCTTTCAGAAAGAGGCTAGAGAGAAAAATAATTGGGAAATCCTAATCTTGGTGGCTAGTACCGCGGTTCCTTTTGCTGTAGATCGTGGGACGATTCGCGGAGCGTTCGTGTGGATACTGTAGAGACGCAGTCGCTGGATTGCATTGAAGATTTGAAGCTGTTCCAGAATTCAATCGTCTCCTGTCCATCTCAGATAATCGGTAAAATAATCTAAACCTCTGATTAATCTGATTTCGCTTGGATCCTGTCTTAGGGTTTCGGAAAAAAAAAATTTAAATTCCGCTGCTTTCACTGTGTCGAAACCCTAACGACAACTGTTGTCTGATGTTCCTCCGCAACATGCGTAACTTCAAACACTTTCTCTATCTCTTCTATCCACGTTTGAGCTTCGATCGGATCTATGGTTCCTCGTAACTCTGGTGGTCCTACTATTTTAAAGTCCTTAAAGCTCGCCAATTGATTTACCAGCGAACTTCCTACTACTAGAGTTCGGTTTTGAATTGCTTCTGCTAACATATTAACAAAAGTTTGCATCGCGTCTACCTGACCTCCTTCATTATCAATTGATCCTTCAGCTCTCGGGTTTCGGGGTTGTCTACGCGGCGGCATTGCCCGTTTTTAAAATAAAAATTACGTTATTATCTTACTTTTTGCCTATTATAACCATTTGTGTAGCATTTACTATTTAATGCTCACATTAATCACTTCAAAGCATAAAAACATTACGCATTTATATTTATACGCAAACAGTAGTGCCTTAGCACATTACATTCTTAAACATTCATACATAAATGCTCATATCCCATACTGACCACAAAAGTCAAAATTTATCCCAATCACCTATCCCATATACTTCTAGAGTTGGGATTTACAAATACATGATATCTCTGAATCCTCTTATTCACTTCTTCTTCCTTTTATATAACATATTTTACATTTCTTACCAAAGATCTTAATAACTTGAATGTCATCTTCTTCTTATGTTTCTTACACGTACTTGATTGCTAAGCCGTGTATCACTACTCTCTTTTAATTGTTTTTCATCTAGTAAAATTTGCTACCATGCTAACCCTTGGCGTTTATTCCTCCACATTTCCTTCATTAAGCTTATTCATATCCATCAATCTCTCTTCATACTCTCGATATCTTCTCATGCTATTTATTAGCTTCTTCATTTCTCCTTCTCTCTGAAATTTCCATATCTTTAAAACCTATACTCAATCCCCTCTCTGATAATCGTACTTAATCAATTCTCTTAGAATTTGATAACTATATTGTCACATATACGATCATCCACCTTATGCTATTTCAGATTGATAGGACTAAATTATACGATATTTTTATTCCCTAATACTTAGTTTTTATATTTATTGTGTGCTTAAATGTTTAATTATTTAGCTTATTTTGGTTTTAATAGGTTTTATAGGATTTTAGTTAATTTATGTTAATTTAGGTAATTTTATAGTATTTTTATATTTCTTTTTATTTATGTGTTTTTATTTAATTTTAGTATTTTAGGTGTTTTATTTATTATTATGTGTTTTTAGGATTTTTAGTATTTTTATATTATTTTTATTTATTTTTATATTTTATTTTGTAGGAAAAATAAAGCTTGGGGGCAAATCTGGAAAATCCGCAAAACTTTGATGGCAGTATGGTAATTAACCAGCGCTGATGGCAAAATCGTAATTAAATCGAAAATGTGACCGGTGGCATTATCGTAATTTCAGCATGACGGCTTACCGCGCAATGCGCGCGGCGTACTGAACGGAGAGGCAAAGAAACGACGCCGTTTGGCGATGAAATGAAACGGTCCGCGCAATGCGCGCAAAGAAGCGGAAACTGTTGACGCAGGGAGAATGGAACGACGTCGTTTGGATCATTTACCGCGCAATGCGCGGGCGTGTCGATGACGTCAGCATACGCGGAAATTGCGTTGACCGGTCAACTGACTTGGCTTAGGACGCGTTTGGGCGCGCGTTAATGCTGGAAAAAGAGATTTTTTGGGATTTTTGCTATTTTTTGATTCCAAATTGGATTTTTATTCCAACTAGGGTTAGGATAATAATTATTTTTCTTTTTCTTTTATTTTTATTTATAAATCCTATTAGGGTTTGGACAAGTTAGAGGCCTATAAATAAAGGGCCAATCTCTCATTATTGAAAGTAAGCTTTTGGGAGTTCTTTCTCCTAATTTCTTGGAGAGAGTTTTTCAACTAGTAGGTATTATTTTTATTATGTTTTGTTAGTTTTTATTTTCAGTTCTAAAGGGATGTTGAACCTTATTTTTAATTAATGTTTTAATTGAGTTTTATTATTTATTCCTTCATGCATGAGATTTATTCTTGATAATCTGTTCTAATTGTTTTATGATATTTATTTGATTAATTTGATTTGGCCAGTTGAATTAATTAAGTTTTTGTCATATGCTAGATTAAGATTTGATATTAAGCAAACGATATTTTATCTGATCATAAGTAGCAATTAATAATATTTGATTGTGGTCAAACTTTTGAATATTATTATGATTATCAAGATGGCAAGTTAAATGGTCCGCGATGTTGAGATTGTTGCTTGGAATAATCTAATTCTCTAATTTTTAATGCAACTGTTATATTAAATCTAGACTGATAGTTCTAGGTTATATGATAGTTAGGGTCTTTTGTGAGCGATTGCTGCATTAGATTTATAATTTAAGGAGGATTTCGGGTAACTTGGCGATTGTCGGTTATCTAGGATTATTAATTTCAATTGAAGGAAAAGATAATAATAACTTGATTAATTTGTTGATTAAAAGAAGGGGATACTGAACTAAGGAACTGAAGTTTATTTTTAATTGATTTTTCTCATCTTTATTATTTATTATTTAGTTTTATTTTAATTAGTTAATTAATAATTCAAAACCCCCCATTTAATTAGATATTTTTGAAAACATTAGATTTATTAAAACAATTCACTCTCTGTGGGTTCGACTCTTACTTTCACTACTACATTAATATTTTTCAAAGTAAGATTTTATTTTTGGTTGCTTGCGACAGCTTCCCAAATTTTGGCGCCGTTGCCGGGGAGTGTTTTGTTTTAATTTATTCTTTGTTTTCTTTGTAGTTTATTTTTTTAGTTTATTTATTTATTTTATTTTTGTTTTTCATAGTTTAATTGAGTGTGCAGGTGAAGAAGAAAATCATGGCTCGGAACCAAAACGATGATTATTTTAATGCGGTAAAAATTTCTTCTCTTCAACAACAAGTTGATGAACTAACTTCTGTTATCTATGCTTGGGCTGCAGGTAGAGGACAAACAATGAAAACTTGTAGGATTTGTTCCATAGTAGGACATCCAACGGAGTTGTGTCCAATGTTTCGAGAGGAGTCATATGGACAAGTAAATGATGCCAATGGTTTCTTTGGACCGCAAGGAAACTATGATCCCTATTCAAACACGTACTACTCAGAATGGTGGGATCATCCAAATTTCAGCTATGGGAATCCACAAGTGCACCAACCTGCAAGTCAACATATGCTAGATTACCAACAGTTCAATCAGACATATCCCAACGATCAAGAACATGACCAATCTTCTAACTCTCATTTGTCTTCAGAAGATATGTTTAAATATTTTATGACTGATGCTTTGCAATTTCAACAGGAAACAAATGAGAATATTCGGCGTATAAGTATTCAAGTGGAACAACTGAAAATTGCAGTCAGTCAATTGGAGGTGCAAAGTGTTGAAGAATTACCATCTCACACAATGGTGGATTACGAGGAAGATGACAATGAAATTGTGTTGAGCAGTGGTAAAGATGAGGAAACTCCAGAAACGAAAGATAATGAAAAGGAAAATCTGGAAGAGGCCATTACGCATAGCTTGGGATTGACAAAAGAAGAAGAAGAAATTGAGCCGAAACAAGATTTGAAGAGGGCTACAGATTCATTAAATTCTTTGCCATTGATTTTAAATAAATTTGCAGACCTTTTCATTCCATTACCTGTTACTCAAAATAACTTTTTACCTTTTATTTTGCAGGATTTCATTCCAGAACAATCATATCATGCACAGACGAGATGTAATCTACCTATGAAGAATGTTGTGATGGATGGAGTACGCAATATACATGAGATTGGAGTGACGTAGTGGTTTGACCTGTTGTCGAGCCAATGACAATAAATAAAGGCGCTGCTTGGGAGGCAACCCAAGAAATCAGATTTGCATTTCTTTTCCTTTTTCTTTTTATATTTATTTGTGTTTTTTTTTCTTTGCATTTTACTTTACATTGGGGACAATGTAAATTTTAAGTGTGGGGGAAGGAATTTAGGATTTTTGTTATTTTTAGGTCTTATTTTGAAATTTTTTGTTATTTTTAGGTCATATTTTGATAATTTTAGGAAATTTTAAAAATTTTGAAATTTTGAATTTTGTGGGTATATTCACTGCAAACCCTCACGAGACAAAACTCGTCCACTTGGGGTAACCTTGGGGTTTAAAGGCTTGTTGCACATGCTAAGTGTAACCGTGTTTCCTACGAAAATGGGGTATTTTTATTTTTTTTATTTTTAGGATGAGTCACTTGAGCAATGAGTTAATTGAATTTTTAATTTTTAGCCAATGATATACTTTTGATTTTTTATTTAATAACTCTTGGAAAAATGATAAATTTTTGCTTAGTCTGGATTTTGACTTTTTATTGATTATTACTTTGTTTAAAGATCTTTAAAAGTTTTATGCACTTATATCCATTTGTTTGAGCTAGTTTTAATGAAGAGAAAGTTTAAATGGTTAAATGCTTATTAAAGATATTTTTGAACTCTATATCTTATTTGATCATTATTTGAAGTGAAATATAAGACAAAATATAATTTGGAGGAGATGATTTAGGTACTTTTCTAGGATTGTTTAATTGAGAAGAATTCTTGTGGTGGGTTGAGATGGAGCGTAAAACGCACTCACTCATAAACACATGAAAAAGCGAGATGGAGCGTAAAACGCACTCGCTGGTGAGATGGAGCATAAAATGCACTCACCGTGAAAAGAAAAAAATGAAGAAAGAAAGAAAATGGGAAGGAGCATAAAATGCACCCATTAAAAGAAAAAAAATTGAAAAAATATATATATTTGAAAAAAAACTGATATTGATAATCCTAGTATGTTTCATTGATTAAAAACCTTTTGATCTTCTAATGTATATTTGTCTGTATTAGCAAGAAGTGATGTGAAAAATAAGTATTTTGAGTTTTGTTGTATGTCTTTTATAAGGTAATTAATAACCTAGACTTATCTGAGTTTTGATTAGTTTAATACATTTGGATTCACACACTCACAAAAGATCTTGAGTATAGTAAGATTAATAAATATGTTAAAGTTCTAGATTTTGCATGATTTTGAAACTTTCTTTGAGTTATCATTTTAAAAAAAAAAATCTTTGAGGATGATGTGAAATTCATATTAATTTATTGCTCATGTAAAAAGTCGAGTTAGTTGAGTCGCTTTAGTCTGTTGGGCTAGTTAGATTTATTTAATTTTTGTTTATTTTTATTTTTGTTTTGCCCGAGGACGAGCAAAAGCTAAGTGTGGGGGTATTTGATAGGACTAAATTATACGATATTTTTATTCCCTAATACTTAGTTTTTATATTTATTGTGTGCTTAAATGTTTAATTATTTAGCTTATTTTGGTTTTAATAGGTTTTATAGGATTTTAGTTAATTTATGTTAATTTAGGTAATTTTATAGTATTTTTATATTTCTTTTTATTTATGTGTTTTTATTTAATTTTAGTATTTTAGGTGTTTTATTTATTATTATGTGTTTTTAGGATTTTTAGTATTTTTATATTATTTTTATTTATTTTTATATTTTATTTTGTAGGAAAAATAAAGCTTGGGGGCAAATCTGGAAAATCCGCAAAACTTTGATGGCAGTATGGTAATTAACCAGCGCTGATGGCAAAATCGTAATTAAATCGAAAATGTGACCGGTGGCATTATCGTAATTTCAGCATGACGGCTTACCGCGCAATGCGCGCGGCGTACTGAACGGAGAGGCAAAGAAACGACGCCGTTTGGCGATGAAATGAAACGGTCCGCGCAATGCGCGCAAAGAAGCGGAAACTGTTGACGCAGGGAGAATGGAACGACGTCGTTTGGATCATTTACCGCGCAATGCGCGGGCGTGTCGATGACGTCAGCATACGCGGAAATTGCGTTGACCGGTCAACTGACTTGGCTTAGGACGCGTTTGGGCGCGCGTTAATGCTGGAAAAAGAGATTTTTTGGGATTTTTGCTATTTTTTGATTCCAAATTGGATTTTTATTCCAACTAGGGTTAGGATAATAATTATTTTTCTTTTTCTTTTATTTTTATTTATAAATCCTATTAGGGTTTGGACAAGTTAGAGGCCTATAAATAAAGGGCCAATCTCTCATTATTGAAAGTAAGCTTTTGGGAGTTCTTTCTCCTAATTTCTTGGAGAGAGTTTTTCAACTAGTAGGTATTATTTTTATTATGTTTTGTTAGTTTTTATTTTCAGTTCTAAAGGGATGTTGAACCTTATTTTTAATTAATGTTTTAATTGAGTTTTATTATTTATTCCTTCATGCATGAGATTTATTCTTGATAATCTGTTCTAATTGTTTTATGATATTTATTTGATTAATTTGATTTGGCCAGTTGAATTAATTAAGTTTTTGTCATATGCTAGATTAAGATTTGATATTAAGCAAACGATATTTTATCTGATCATAAGTAGCAATTAATAATATTTGATTGTGGTCAAACTTTTGAATATTATTATGATTATCAAGATGGCAAGTTAAATGGTCCGCGATGTTGAGATTGTTGCTTGGAATAATCTAATTCTCTAATTTTTAATGCAACTGTTATATTAAATCTAGACTGATAGTTCTAGGTTATATGATAGTTAGGGTCTTTTGTGAGCGATTGCTGCATTAGATTTATAATTTAAGGAGGATTTCGGGTAACTTGGCGATTGTCGGTTATCTAGGATTATTAATTTCAATTGAAGGAAAAGATAATAATAACTTGATTAATTTGTTGATTAAAAGAAGGGGATACTGAACTAAGGAACTGAAGTTTGTTTTTAATTGATTTTTCTCATCTTTATTATTTATTATTTAGTTTTATTTTAATTAGTTAATTAATAATTCAAAACCCCCCATTTAATTAGATATTTTTGAAAACATTAGATTTATTAAAACAATTCACTCTCTGTGGGTTCGACTCTTACTTTCACTACTACATTAATATTTTTCAAAGTAAGATTTTATTTTTGGTTGCTTGCGACAGCTTCCCACAGATCATAGCCTAATCATCGATGTCAAGCATTACTATATATTACAACCTACTAGTAATATTTAGAAAATAATACTGGGTCGTACTCCATTTCTATTAATATTGTAATATTCCGAACTTCCGAGAAAGTTGTAATCCGACTTTATGTGAATAAATAAAATTTGAATTACATCTTATATGTGTTATGGAATATTCGTTATTGTTTATTTATGTGTTTCGGATCAAGTATCCAGCCTTAGCACGAAAAAGGAGCATAAAAGTTTTTTTTTTCAAAAATCTGAAAAGAAGATAAAACCTAAACCCTAAACCCTAGGGTCTAAACCCTAGGAAATCTAACCTAAGCCCCCGAGCGAAACGTAGATATCGAAATGACATTCTGTTTCAGGATTCATCTTTCCCGCACTTTGAAAACACGATATAGCCGATAAAAGTTTTTCTCGAAAAACGCGTCGGGGATAGGACGAAATAGGGAAAAGACGAAAAATATTTTTTTGCCTTTTTGATCGTCTAACCATTTTCTGAGATATAAAAATCAAAAACACTATTCACCGAAAAGCGTGCAACGTCTTTTTGAATTTTCGTTTTACAGAAGAGTGTTTATTCGGAACAAAACTCCGTATTATCTGACTTTTAAGATCAGTAAAGACCAATTCAACTGGAATATTTAGAAATGAACTAGGTTAGAGATAACTAGATTAGGAACCCTAATCTAGACTTAAACCTAGTTACAGGATAATTAAATTATCTAACTAATTAACCTAATTAGGTCATTATCACTAATCCGGTTGGAATTGAACTAGGTTAAGGTAAATAGATTACCATTTAACTTAATTAACATGTAATTAAACTTAACATAACTAGGATTAAGATTAATTAAACTATAGATTAACTTAATCTATATGTTAAACTAATCGGTGAATTAATAAACCTATTTAACCTAAGTTATTGCTAATTAACTTAATCCTAACTAAGCTAGATTATCAAAAGGACTACTCTAACCTTGATCAAGCTTGGTAAATGACCATGACTACCCCTCAATTAAATGGTTAATTCACCAACCAAACAAGCCCTAGAACTATTCCTTTGGTAGGCTAAGTTGTGGACCAATTGGAAGCTAACATGTGGATTATTGTGATGTCACTAAACATGATGATTACTAGCATTTAATGGCATAAAATCAGACCTTTGGGCGTTCATATCAAGTGGGCAAGGGTGGTGCACTTGAAGTTAGCTTAGCTTGGAAGTTTTGTAACAATGACCTGTTTGCCCTAGCTTTGGTTGGCCTATAAATAGCAAGCAATATTCACCCATTCTATCATTCATTTTCAAGCTCAAAAATCAAGTATCAAAGCTATACATATATTGAGAGAGAGTTTTAGTGAGTTACTATCTTGGATATTGCAAAGAAATAGTTAAAGCTTGCAAACACCAAAGGTACAATCATTTATAGTTTTTATGTTCGATTTTTCTTTCGTCTTAAAATTTCAAAAGCTCAAGAACGCGAGTCGTAGCCATGTACGATTGTCGTTCTCCATGTTCTTCATGTGTTCTTGAGCCTTTCTACTTTTTGTAGTAGTTATAATGTCGAATGTCAATTCATAGTTTAAAGCTTAATGAACATACGTAGTGGTCATGTACGGTTCATCCGTTCTCCGCGTTTGCGTATGTTCTTGAGCATTTTTAGAAATTGTTTTAATCAATTATGCAAGCCGATATAATGACCAATTTTTGTCAATTATAAAGTGTTTATAATCACTTATGTAAGCAGTTATAATGCTCAAATTATTTCAAGTATGAAAACCAAAAGCTCAAGAACATAGTCGTTACCATGTACGGTTTAACCGTTCTTCGTGTTCTTCGTGTGTTCTTGAGCAAAAGTCATGAATCTTTCTATGAGAAGGTTTGTGATTTGTTATTTTTATGTTATAAAGTGATATTGAGTCTTATAACATGATTTCTTAAAGAGTTAAAGCAAGCGGTACCATGTTTCACATGGTTAACCCTAAAAATATTGTTCAAAGTAAGCATACTGGCCTTTCTGCTAAAATTACGAAATTTTAAAGTCAGAATATGTCTTAGTAACCTAAATGAAAGTCGTAGATCATGAAATTATAAGCAATTTAGACTCAAAAATCACTTTAAAATGTTTCCGGATGACAAAGTTATGGCAGTTACCGGAAAGGACGTCGAAGCTGAAAATTTTAAGGGGCATTCGGGTAGAAGCACTAAAATTTGAGTTTTTGAGTTAACCAAATTTTATAAAAATTCTACCAATGAAAATAGTCTAGTTTAGTGATAAAAACACGTATATAACGAAAAAATTCGATGAACTAACATTCGGTACGCGAAACCCTTTGTATAGGCGCTTTAAACGATTACTGGGAAACCCTAAATTGTGCTAAAGGCAAGTTTTCTATCCTTAAACTTTGTTTACTTTCTTTCTATGTGATTTATACATTTTGTGTATGCAACGTGTTATAAATCTTTGATACGAGAGTTATTGCTTCTTGTTTCGGCATAACTTGCAAAATGAAATGATTATTCATGATAAATTCGAATCATGCTTTATTATATCAAACCAAGTCGTCTTGGGGCTATCCTGACATGTGAAGTAAACTGATGGTCGTGACCCCAAATATTTTTTTATAATATTCTTTAAATGATATAAATTGTGTTATGTGCTTATTGTGATATGCATGGTGCACAGTTATGGCTCTTTTGACCCATAGGATTAGTGGTTTTTGGTTTTTTGAAATACAGCTTGCATGTCGTGCCTTTCTATAAATTCTAATGTAATATTCTCTTATCATCTAAATCCCCTCGAATGTAACTCGAGGTTTCTTTATAACATGTAATGTACAAGTTTAATCAAGAAGACAAGATGATGATGGAGAGGAGACACACGTGAGCGAGGAAGGTCCAACGAAGCTACTATTTTGAAGACCTTTTACCACCTTAGACTGACCTTCAATCTTTTCATTAACTTGAAAGGATTGACATAGGGTTGAGCCATAACTGTGACACGTTTAATTTTTGCACTTTATTTATGCTTGTATATGATATGCTATGATAAATAACGTGCATGCTTAATAAGATTAAAATTGGTGAGATCTAAATTAATTAATAAAATCCCTCATAAAATTATTAAGTCTAAATCAGATGCCTTCCAATGAATGACACTCATCAAGACCTTGATCAATGAATGTAGGTTTGCCAAAGCAAAGTACCCCATTTATCTTGGTAAGATGCGATAGGATAATTGTGATATCCAAAATGTTAAAAGCATTGGGCCCGACTTAACTAAGTTATCTCAATAGGATTGTGGACTTAGAGGCATAGAGTTTGGCAGGTACCATTAAATGGACTAGAACAAATGTTGTTCACCAAACTGTCTGAGAGTTATATATGATATAATTGACAAATGGTTGTCTACCTAAATAATTATGTTTTAAGAGATTAGCCAAAGCTAACTTAAGGCGTAATGAAATATGGATCTTAGCTCACTAGAAAGATTTAATAGAAAATGCTTTCCGAATTAATGGTGAGGGCTATTAATTTGATTAAAATAGTGGGAGGTATATTTGGAATGTACTATTATCAATTACATAATATCAAAACTCTGCAATTTGACTTATTATTTTTGCACTTATAAATTGTAGATATCAATGGCAACCAACAACACAAATAGTCTTTCACTACGATCAGTCCTTGAGAATGAAAAGCTGAGTGGAATTAATTTCCTAGACTGGCATAGGAACTTGAGGATTGTCCTCAAACAAGAGCGCAAGCTCTATGTCCTTGATGGGCCCATTCCTGCAGCACCAGCTAACACTGCACCACGTGCAGAGCATAATGCTTACAAGAAGCATCAAGATGATGCTCTAGACGTGAGTTGTCTCATGCTAGCAACTATGAACTCTGAGCTTCAGAAGCAACATGAGTTAATGGATGCTTATGAGATGATCGAGCATCTCAAGAAATTGTTCGCAGGGCATGCTCGACAGGAGAGGTATGATACAAGCAAGGCGTTGTATCACTGCAAGATGGGTGAATGTGATCCAGTTGGTCCACATGTTCTGAAAATGATTGGGTATATTGAGTACCTTGCTAGGTTGGGTTTTCCGATTACTGCGGAAGCCCAAACTGATCTAGTTTTACAATCTTTGAACAACAGCTACTCGCAATTTGTCATGAATTACCTCATGAATGAAATTACGAAACCACTTACTGAGTTGTTGAGCATGTTAAGAACTGCCGAGAACAACATGAAAGAGACAGGACCCGATCCCATAATGATGGTACAAAAGGGGAATGCTAAGGGAAAAGGGAAAGGCAAGAAGAAGATAGGATCTAAATCTGGTGCCAAACCCAATTTCAAAAACAAACAGGCTTTAAAACCTAAAGGTGGGGTAGCTAAAGAAGGTGATTGTCACTTTTGTGGAAAACCTGGACACTGGAAAAGGAATTGTCATGCATATCTGGAAGAACTGAAGAAAAAGAAAGGAAGTACGACTTCTGATTCAGGTATATATGTTATAGAAGTCAATTTGTCCACTTCTACATCATGGGTATTGGATACTGGATGTGGTTCTCACATTTGTGTTAATGTGCAGGAACTCCGAAGGAGTAGGACTTTGGCGAAAGGAGAGGTTGACCTACGAGTTTGGAATGAAGCAAAAGTTGTTGCACTAGCCGTAGGAATTTATCATTTATCTTTGCCCACTGGGCTAGTATTAGAGTTAGAAGATTGTTATTTTGTGCCTGCTATGAGCAAAAACATTATTTCTGTTTCTTGTTTGGACAAGAAAGGTTTTTCGTTTTTAATAAAGAACAATAGTTGTTCGTTTTACTTAAATGAAATATGTTATGGTGTTGCACAATTGTTTAATGGTCTTTATATTCTTGCTTTAGAGATGCCTATCTATAACATAAATACAAAACGATTTAAATCAAATGATTCAAATCCGACATATCTCTGGCACTGTCGTTTAGGCCATATAAATGAGAAACGCATATCCAAACTCCATAAAGATGGATTTTTGGATTCATTTGATTTTGAATCATATGAGAAATGCGAGTCTTGTTTATTAGGTAAGATGACTAAAGCCCCTTTCACTGGTCATAGTGAACGGGCTAGTGATATATTGGGACTTATACATAGTGATGTATGTGGACCCATGAGTTCATTAGCAAGAGGTAGGTTCTATTACTTCATTACATTTACTGATGACTTCAGTAGATATGGATATGTCTATCTTATGAGACACAAATCCGAATCCTTAGAAAAGTTCAAGTAATTCAAGAATGAAGTTCAAAGCCAATTTGGCAAAAGCATAAAAGCCCTTCGATCCGATCGAGGTGGTGAATACTTAAGCCAAGATTTTGATGACCTTCTAAAGGAATGTGGTATTATATCACAACTCACTCCACCTGGAACACCACAATGGAATGGTGTGTCTAAGAGGAGGAATCGCACCTTGTTGGACATGGTACGATCAATGATGAGTCATGCATATCTTCCAATAAGCTTATGGGGTCATGCCCTAGAGACAGCTGCATTCACACTTAACCGTGTTCCTACAAAGACAGTTCAAAAGACACCATATGAGATGTGGACTGGGAAACGTCCTAGTATGTCGTTCATGAAGATTTGGGGTTGCGAGGCGTTTGTAAAACGTCTGACTTCTGACAAGCTCGGACCCAAATCTGACAAATGTAATTTTGTGGGATACCCTAAGGAAACAAAAGGGTATTATTTCTACAAACCTTCTGAGAACAAGGAAACAGTGGGAGGAAAGTAGAACTCGAAGAAATTCGAGAACCACAAAATATCATTGAACCTGAGTTAGAACATGAGCAGGAACCACAAGATATTGTGGAAAGTGAACCTGCTCAAATTACACAGGGCATTCCTAGATCTAGTAGGACACGCCAAGAGCCCGAGAGATATTATGGATTTCTTGTGACTCAAAACGGCGATGTGATGCTCATAGATCAGGATGAGCCTGCTTCCTACCAAGAAGCTATGAATGGACCAGATTATGAGAGATGGCTTGTAGCCATGAAATCTGAGATGGACTCCATGTATACTAACCAAGTATGGACCTTGGTTGATCCACCCGAAGGAGTAAAACCAATCGGGTGCAAATGGGTTTTCAAGAAGAAAACCGACATGGATGGTAATGTACAAACCTATAAAGGCCGACTGGTAGCAAAAGGTTTCAAACAAGTTCAAGGTGTTGACTATGATGAAACCTTCTCTCCAGTGGCAATGGTTAAATCCATCAGGATCTTACTTGCTATTGCAGCCTTTTATGATTACGAAATCTGGCAGATGGATGTCAAAACTGCTTTCCTTAATGGAAATCTCCTTGAGGATGTGTACATGACACAACCTGAGGGTTTTTTCACTCCAAAGGATGCTAGAAAGGTATGTAAGCTGCAGCGATCCATTTATGGATTGAAGCAAGCCTCTCGGAGTTGGAATCTTCGATTTGATGAAGCAGTCAAAGAGTTTGGCTTTATAAAAAATGAAGATGAACCTTGTGTATATAAAAAGGTTAGTGGGAGTCAGATTGTATTCTTGGTATTATATGTAGACGACATATTAATTATTGGGAATGACATTCCTTCCTTACAGGCTGTAAAAACATGGTTAGGAAAATGTTTCTCCATGAAAGATTTGGGTGATGCAACCTACATTTTAGGTATCAAGATTTATCGAGATAGATCGAGAAAAATGCTCGGCCTAAGTCAAAGTACATATATTGATAAAGTGTTGAAACGGTTCAGCATGCAAGAGGCAAAAAGAGGACACTTACCCATGACTCATGGTGTAAAGATCTCTAAGGCCCAATGTCCTAAATCACAAGATGATGAACAAGATGATGAGGAGCGTATGAGAAAGATCCCTTATGCTTCGGCAATTGGATCTATCATATACGCAATGATATGTACTCGTCCGGATGTTTCGTATGCTTTGAGCATGACGAGCAGATACCAGTCGAATCCAGGTGAAGGTCACTGGACAACAGTCAAGAATATCCTCAAGTACCTAAAAATGACTAAGGATTCATTCTTGGTATATGGAGGTGAAGATAAACTGGCAGTAAAGGGTTACACAGATGCTAGTTTCCAGACTGACAGTGATGACTATAAGTCTCAGTCAGGTTTTGTGTTTTGCGTTAATGGTGGTGCTGTTAGCTGGAAAAGTTCGAAGCAAGAGACAGTAGCCGATTCTACAACAGAGGCTGAGTATATTGCTGCTTCTAGTGCAGCCAAGGAGACTGTATGGATTAAAAAGTTCGTCACTGAACTTAGTGTTGTTCCAACCATTGTTGATCCAGTTGAGTTATACTGTGATAATGATGGAGCCATTGCACAGGCTAAGGAACCCAGATCTCACCAACGATCCAAGCATATACTTAGGCGGTACCATCTCATCTGTGAAATCATTAATAGAGGAGATGTACATATATGCAGAGTGCCAACAGATAATAATGTTGCAGATCCACTGACCAAGGCTTTGTCGCAGCAGAAGCACGAAGGTCACACTAGTTCCATGGGTATTAGATACATGAGTGATTGGCTCTAGTGCAAGTGGGAGATTGTTAGAGTTTATGCCCTAGAGGCTAATTATTTGATGTAATTGCTTAACATTTTTGATATTATATTTGATTGAATAAATAGATTATTTTATTATAATTTCATTTACTGCGATATATAAATGTTAACATAATAAAAGCCCTTAGAATAATGATACGAATTATATAGCTTTAAGTATGTGACTTAAACATGAGATTATATAATTATAATTAGTATCATTGCTCTTAAATGTCCCTAGTCGAGTATCATTGTTAATGGGACAACAATGATGCATTGAGACTAGTATGTGGATTGACTGATGGCCAAATCTCAGTGGTCATAAATATATGAGATATTTGAGTCAATGCATAGGTACATGTTAGAGAACAATGTACTGGACTGACCCACCATGAGAATTCTACATGGAGCATTATGCAAAGTGTCATAAGAAATTCTTATAGTGACAATGATGTAATGATCCTCCGACCTGAAGTCATTATATTATTACACGAGAATTTGTGTACTTTGATATCATCAAATGTCACCTTTAATAGGGTGGACAATAAAGGTGATTATTGGGTACATCATGAATCGTGTGAGGAATATAAGTGATCTAGATGGAATTTAACCCTCCTATATATTAGGGGTGATATCCATAGGCCTCTTTGATTGAGTAGGACTATGAAATGTATGGCCATGCTCAAATATTGATTTGTTTCATATAGTCTACTCATTGATCAAGAAAACTCAGATTAAATTATGAAGAGTATGACACATTCCATGCCTCGAGTTTAATCTAGGATATAAGGTTAAAAGGATTAAATTACATTGAAATATTGGTCACGAAAAGGTTGTATCGAATCACCGATCTTATTATTATTTGGGTAGCAGTGATGCATTACTAGATGCCGCTCACTGTTTATAATTTTATAATATGATTTTAAAATTATTGCCAACATAATAATAACCTATAGGGTCACACACTTAGAACGTAATTAAAAAGGAATTAATTTAAATTGTAAGTATTTTAAATATGTCAATATGATTGATAGTATTTAAAAATTACGAATTTAAATTAATAGGATAATTTGTATATATATGTATATTAATTAAGTAAGACTTAATTAAAATATAATATATATAAATTCGGATTTTATTTTTCTATTTATTTTAGGTTTTAGTTAATTCCTATTAACTACTATATATATGATATATCAGTAGTCTAAAAGTCACGTAAGGAAAAACTAAAACCCTAGCCGCTTTCAGAAAGAGGCTAGAGAGAAAAATAATTGGGAAATCCTGATCTTGGTGGCTAGTACCGCGGTTCCTTTTGCTGCAGATCGTGGGACGATTCGCGGAGCGTTCGTGTGGATACCGTAGAGACGCAGTCGCTGGATTGCGTTGAAGATTCGAAGCTGTTCCAGAATTCAATCGTCTCCTGTCCATCTCAGATAATCGGTAAAATAATCTAAACCTCTGATTAATCTGTTTTCGCTTGGATCCTGTCTTAGGGTTTTGAAAAAAATATTTTAAATTCCGCTGCTTTCACTTTGTTGAAACCCTAACAGATCTGTCCAGTGTATTGTATGTTATGCATAACATAGGATGTCGTTAGGTTGATCCCCTTTCTATATCCACTGTAAAAGGTTCTAAGTCGAAAGACAAAGAACAGTTCAAGGTCTAACCACCACTTAGTCTTGCTATGTTAAACATTGTAAATATCAATTGTTATTCCATGAGTCCTTACAATCCTTATTCGGTGTGAGTTCTCTTATATGTTATGTGTTTAAGACTTGCTGAGCATTTTAGCTCACCCTTGCATATAAACCTAATGTGCAGACAAACCCGAGAGCTCCGGCTCGAAGAAGAAAGGAAAGAAGAAATGCGTAGACTAGTTTACTGCTTTCCTTAACTGTTCTTAACTGTAGTCATAATGACATTTTGTAATAAGAACAAGTTCAACACATGTAACCGAATATTATATAAATATTATCAAGTTTTATCACATTCTCTTGTTACGTCTTTACTTTGATTAAACTTAGAATTGTTAAAACTTAACATAGTATTAATAATGATCTATTTATCTGGATGATGATCGGTAAATAACTTGTGAGTGTTGTACATTCGAGACAGAACTAAGCGATGTTGACTAGTCAAATCCATCGTTAAGGTTCCTCGGACCCAGGTATAACTCGTTATTACCATTCTGAATGTCGGATAAGTAGGATTATTAATATGAAGAGATATCACTATAACCAAATACGTTTCGAATGAGGGTTTTAACTATTTGGGTAATGTTCTGTACGGAAAGAGAATTTTGCACCGGACAAAGATACAACCATTTGTCACGGATAAAGATGCAAACATTTATCACGGGTGAAGATGCAAACATTCACCGCGAGATTCTCTGTTCCCAAGAGCCGTCCTAATAATTTAATGCCGTGAATGTTGGAACATATAAAGTTATAGAATATCTAAATATTAAGGATAAAATGTTATGTTTGAGTATTAAGTCTCTTGTATTGATTACAAGGACTTGATATAAAATAATGAAAGATCTTTGGGAATTAAGATGAGAACTTTGTTTGAGAATAAAGGAAATCATCTATAAACCTATTGATTTGGCATTTATAGTGAGCACCAAGTCATCTATAGTAAGTATAGTGATTTGAGGGCGTCATAGGTTGGTATCAAAGTTGTAGATTATAGCTCTAAAGTAGCAAGTACTTTAGGATATAATCTGATCGTTTAAGTTAAATAGACTTGTGAAGAGTCTAATAGATAATTAAAAGATGATAATAAACTTTAAATCTTAATTAATTAAAAAACATTATATGAAAGAATTATACTAATTAAAGTCAATCTTGTTTTGTAGAAATGGCTGACATACACGAAGACAACGCTCAAGCCTTGGACTACGAAAGTGATCCAAGCGAGCATTCTAGTAGTGAATCTGAAATAGAGGAGCCAAATCAGAACTTGGAACTACATGATGCCGGAGAGGCAAACCTAATAGAAGATGTAGATGTAATAGACCTACCAACTTACGATGAGATCATCGCCGAGTTGGAAGAGGATGCTGCTGAAATGATGGCCTATGGAGAAGCTTAAGAAGAGCGTGTGGAACAACTCCAAAATGAAAACCAGGCCTGTAATGACCACGAATTTCATTAGTCATTGTAAATATACTTAATAAATATTTAGCAATGAATTTAAATTTTTCTCATTAATTAATTGTGCATTAGATAATTAAATAAATGTACTTATGTGCTTGTATATTTATTTAAAGAATTAAAGCAAAGTGTATAATTAATTAAAGCAAATCTAATTGGATTATATTTTAAATTCAAATGAGTTGATAAACTAGGTTAAAGATATTAACCTAGTAACCCATGTAATTAATTTAATTACTAGCCCATGTAATTAATTAAACAAGCCCAATGCTTGATTTAATTAAATGTAGCATAGTTATTTAAATGCTAGCCCAATGTGGTATTTAAATTGAGCCCAAACAATTTAATTAAATGAGCCCAATAGAAGTTATTCCCAAGCCCAATGTGAAGTCCATTAAGGGTCAAACTTTGGTCAATATATATATAGATATGTATATATATATATAGATGTATATATGCACATTTTAGCATTAAAAAAAAAGGAAAAATGGCTTGGAAAATCCATTTTGCTGAATTTTTGGAGGGCCCCACTTGGATTGCTTGATTTCCATGTTGCTTCTAATTCACTCTATGACAAGGTTGGCCAACCACCCTAGTCAATCACCTAGTCAATCACCTAGTCATTCCATGCAATAGTAATTGTAATTAAGCACTAATTTCACCAACATGGGTGAATTAGCAAGCTAATGAGGAGTTAGTTGATGGCTATAAATAGAATGCTCCACACTTGGTTCAAGTTTGTTAGTCATTTGCTAGACATTTTCTAGAGAAAAGAGAGAGAGCTTTTGTGAGTTAAAAGAGAGATACACTTGTGTTTGTGTGAGGAAAAGCTAGAGGAAGCCTTGGTGTATGTCCACTAGCTACACAACTTACTTTGGTAGAAGGAGAAGAAGAGCATTCAAGACTTCAAGGTTTAAAAGTGCTCTCAACTTCATCTTATTTCATTTTTGTAGTCTAGAAAGCTTTTGATCGGTTAAAATTAATTTTTAACCGATCAAAACTCGTTTTGATGATCTAGAAGTATTTAACTATGTAATATATGTATATTCATAGATCTATGTGTTTATAAAATGTTTTGGTATGTTAGAAATACATAAAAATGGTATAAAAGTTCATAACTCAATTTTACCGGTAAACCTTAACTATGCATGCTAGGTTATGGTTGTATTTTGAAATGTACAAATCGGAAAGTGGATTTTTATGGCTAGAAAGCTAGATCTATGAGTTTTAAAGATAAAACCTTTTTGAACTTTTCAAAAATAATGAATAACAAAGAAGTTATGGCTTTTACCGCAAAGGATGTTGATTTTAAAACCCTATGTTGCATTGTGAGCCATTTTGAGTCTAGTTACGTTTGGAATTTGGATTTGTGGTCTAAAGAGAAATTGTAGAGGGGAAAATTCTGATGATAATGGACTCAAGAATCACCCCAAAATGTTTTCGTATGAAGAAGTTATGGCTGTCGGAGCGTCGGAGGGTCGAACAGTCAAACAGTTGACTTTCGGATAAAACGGCTGACGCAGCCGCGTCAGGAGTGACGCAGCTGCGTCAGAACAATCTGCTAAGCAGATTTTTGGTGCTCCGGGTCGGGTCGGGTCGGTCCGGGTCGGGTCGGGTCGATCCGGGTCGAGTTTTCTTTGAAAATTTAAGTTGAAATAGGTGTAAAATGAATATATTTGGGTATTAAACAAATTTATATGGAGTCTATTTGTAAATCAATGCTATCTAAATGTTTAAATTAAATACTAAGGTTAACCCAATTTAAAAGTTAACTTTTGGTATTATTTAAAGAGTATTAAAATATTACTACATGGTTAATAATATTAATAAGTAATCAAATATTATGAAATGATTGATAATATTAGTAAGAGATTAAAATATTATTAAATGAGTAATAATATTAATAAGTCAATAAAATATTATTAAATAAAGAATAATATTAGTAAATGAATAAAATATTATTTAATGATTAATAATATTAGATAATGAATAAAATATTATTAAATGATTAATAATATTAGATAATAAATAAAATATTACTAAATGATTAATAATATTAGATAATGATTTAAAATATTATTAGATGATTAATAATATTAATAAGATAATAAAATATTATTAAATGATTAATAATATTGGATATTAAATAAAATATTATTAAATAATTAATAATATTAGATAATGTTTAAAATATTATTAAATGGTTAATAATATTAATGAGGTAATAAAATATTATTAAATGATTAATAATATTAGATAATTAATAAAATATTATTAAATAATTAATAATATTAGATAATGATTTAAAATGTTATTAAATAGTTAATAATATTAAATAATAAATAAAATATTATTAAAGGATTAATAATATTATGAGGTGAATAAAATATTATTAAATGATTAATAATATTATAAGGATGATAAAATATTATTAAATAATTAATAATATTATAAGGACAATAAAATGTTATTAATGGATTAATAATGTTAAGTGATTGATAAAATATTATTAAAAGATTAATAATATTAGAAGACTAATAATGTATTATTAAACGATTAATAATACTACAAGACTAATAAAATATTATTAAATTGTTAATAATATTATATAAGTGTATGAACTATATTAAATAATTAATATAGGTTTTTTTTGTGTTTGAAATATTATCAAGTAATTAATGATAATGTTTCCTATGTGTTTATATACCCATAATTATATAATTATGTGGTTCGTAAGGTTTATAAAGGTCATTATACTTACAAGTATAAGATACTAATTTAAGATCAAACTGATTTAATTGTTAGGTCCGTTCAAGGATTGTTAAATTAAGTTGGTTAGCAGTAAACGACGCACGAGGCAAGTCTTCTACCCTTAACTTGTACTTATTGTTGCAATTATTATTCAACTTTAATTATTTTGAGAAATTCAATTATTGTTGAGCAAGTATCTACACTCGTAGATATTTGACAGACCTTTAAGTGAATTAATTATCGAAAATTACTTCACATCGTTATTGATTATTTTATTCCCACATAGTGCTTTTGCAAACTGTTTAAGAACGTCTAAGCTAATTGTTTCGGCTAGACAAATGCATGTTAAATTCATTTAGTTGAATATTATAAAAGCTTATCCAAACCATTGGCTGGTGCGGATTCTTACAGTAAGACTGAGATAGAACAACCCTAGTTAAAGGGGATTTTTATTTGTCGGAGACCCGACAGCGCGCAAGAAAACTAAATGTGATGCATATACATAGGACATGAGAGGACTGATCCCCTCAAGTGTCCCGTTATTTTTAACAAGGAGTCAGACATTGTATGTCTGTTCTACCTTAGTAGCAGTTCAAGGTCATTAAAGACCACTCAGCAGTAAAGAGTCAATTCCTTCTTTTATTGAACATTGATTCTTGTTATCTTTCACAATTGCTATTGTTGAAACCTTGAAGTTATTTCCCTTCATCATGATATATCGTATGATTGTTGTTTATAAACTTGCTGAACCATTTAGTTGCTCATTCTTGCTATATCATGACTATATTTCAGCCATTCCCGAAAGCTCTAAATCGGACAAAGGCAAGGGGAAAGCGAATGCTTAGTTTTAGTAATTGCATGCTAGTTTATATTACTGTTATGTAATTACTGTTGTAAATCTTTTGTATTTCCCTTAAGATATGTAATGTTTAAGATTAAGGTAATAGACCTTGGGAAGTTGTAGCCTTTTGATTAAGGAACCTTTTGTATTATTCCGCGAAGTTGAATACAATTTATGTATTTCATTATGGTTAAGTATTGTACAGTGAGAACCAAACCCGAGGTTAAAGAACCCGGATTTGGGGTCGTCACAAGGCCAACATGAACAAGGCCAATGGTATTATGGAGGTACTAGAAAGGCGGTGGTTGGATGAAGCTGAAAGAAGCTACCAACTACAGATGCAACTAGAAGCTTCCCAAGAGGAAGTATATCTCCTACGAGCAAATCGTGCTCATATTAAACGAGCTTATGGTGCTACTTATGCCAAGCTCGAGAAAAAAATAACTAAATTCCCATCACCCGCCAAAGATTTGGGGTTCGAAATCAATAGGTCTGTGGTACTTAGTATGATCCACAAGATCAAAAAGAAGGCTAGAAAGATCTAGTCGAATAACGTGTAATATATTAGTATGTTGTAAATGTTTTGTTTAGCATTTCCCATTTTTATAAGGGATGCTAATAGTCGTTATGTAATTAAGCTCATTCGGATAATGTACTGTACAAATTTTATTTATAAAAGAAGTTTGTTTAAGAAATATGTCTTGCAATTTTTAATGCTTTCATATTTACACGTATGTTTCATTTTATTTAGAAAATAGCACCGCCGAGACCAAGAACCAGGGTAACAGCAGCAAGTGTTAGTGACGAAAGTAATGTTCAGACTCCCGATCCTATGCAACAATTCCTTGATAGGCTAATAGGAGTCTTAGATAATAGAACTGCAAATAATGTCCCACCACCACCCCCACAACCACAACCACAACCACAAATACCACCACCTCAGCCACAACCCCAACCACATAAAGTCTTATTTAAAGACTTTAAAAATGTAGGTCCTCCCGAATTCAAAGGAATCGCTGAGCCTATAGAGGCTCAGTGCTGGATAAATGAAATAGAAAAAGCCTTTGACTTAGCAGAGGTTGCTAAGGATAAAAAGACTAAGTTTGCCACTTACCTTATGAAGGGGGAGGCAAACTTCTGGTGGGAGGCCACTCGAGCCCGTGCTGGGGAAGGTGTGGTTGTGTGGGAAGCATTCAAGGAAATATTCTTTGAGAATTACTTCCCTCGAAGCTTGAAGAATAGAATGGAGGTACAATTTCTGAATTTAAAACAAGGGGACATGACTGTTCCCCAGTATGCCTCCAAATTCAATGAACTTGCTCGTTTCGCTCCAAATCAAGTAGATACGGAGGAACGAAAGGCAAAAAGGTTTGAGAAGGGTTTAAAACCCTGGATTCATGGTAAGGTAGTTGTCTTACAAATAGATAGTTATGCCCATTTACTAGAAAAGGCTATCATTGTTGAAGGCAGTAGTGACGCCATCACAAAATTTAATAAGGAAAGGAATAATAATAAAGGAGGGAATGAATGGGGGGGAAAATAATAAGGGAGGAAATGGGGGAGGAAATAATAATAATAATAAAAGAAGGTTCAATGACGGAAACTCCTAACAAGGAGGGGAGAATAAAAAGAAAACATTCGAGCCATGTAAAAACTGCGGTAAACAACACGCAGGAGAGTGTCTAAAAGGGAAAAATGTTTGCTACAATTGCAAACAAGAGGGACACATAGCAACCGCATGTCCTAGCCCAAGGAAAGACACATGTTTTCACTGTGGAGCCACGGGGCATCCAGCTAAGTTGTGCCCCAAAAAGGGAGGAAATGCCGGAGGGGACAATAGCAACAAATCTACCCCAACAAGTAATCCAGGTCGTCCAACGGCAAGGACATTCAACATGACCATGGGAGATGTTGTAGCATCACAGGATGTAGTTTCAGGTATCATTCCGATCAACACCATAAGTGCTTACGTGCTATTTGATTCGGGTGCTACTTGCTCTTTTATTTCCCATGAATTTGCTAGAAAACTGAACGTGCCTAGTGAATTGTTAGAAAGTCCTTTAATGATAGAGATTGCTAATAAAGAACTAATTCCTGTTAATAAGATCATAAAAGGTTGTTGCATAGTGATCAAGGGTCATGAGCTGAGAGTCGATCTTATTCCAATCCAATTAGGGGAATTTGATGTAATTCTAGGCATGGATTGGTTGACCAATCACCAAGCGATGATCGATTGTCAACAAAAGTCCGTTAAACTTCTTACAACGTCCAAGTCAACGGTAGTCTTCAACGGAAGTCAATCACCAAGAAAATCCCGATGTCTAACTGCAAATCAAGCAAAGGGATTACTTCAGAAGGGATGTCATGGCTATTTGGCATATATCGTAGACACCCAACAGAAAGTGTTAGATATAGACAAAATACCAGTGGTTAGAGAGTTTCAGGATGTCTTTCCCGATGATCTACCCGGTCTTCCACCTGATAGGGAGATTGAGTTCGTTATTGATTTAGCTCCTGGAACTGCACCGGTTTCGAAGGCCCCATACAGAATGGCGCCTGTGGAATTGAAGAAGTTGATGGTACAATTACAAGAACTGTTGGATAAGAAATACGTTCAACCAAGTGTTTCTCCATGGGGAGCACCAGTGTTGTTTGTCAAGAAAAAGGATGGAACTTTAAGATTATGTGTTGATTATCGTGAACTCAATAAATTGACCATAAAGAATAAGTATCCATTACCTAGGATCGATGACTTGTTTGATCAACTCAAGGGAGCAGAGTATTTCTCTAAGATTGATCTACGGTCAGGTTACCATCAACTAAAAGTGAGAATGGAAGATGTGCCAAAGACAGCATTTAGAACACGTTATGGACATTACGAGTTTCTAGTGATGTCCTTTGGATTAACAAATGCACCGACGGCATTCATGGACTTGATGAATAGGGTTTTTAGGTCTTGCTTAGAAAAGTATGTTGTGGTGTTCATCGACGATATTCTTATATACTCGAAAACACTAGAAGAACATGTTATGCACTTGAGAAGTGTACTAGAAACCTTACGAAAGGAACAACTCTATGCCAAATTTTCAAAATGTGAGTTCTGGCTAGAAAAAGTTCAGTTCTTAGGTCATGTGATTGACAAGAGTGGAGTTTCAGTGGATCCATCAAAGATAGAAGCAGTAATAAACTGGGAACAACCAAAGACCCCAACTGAAGTGAGAAGTTTCTTAGGTTTAGCGGGGTACTATAGACGTTTCATTCAAGATTTTTCAAAGATAGCAACCCCGTTAACCAACTTAACCAGGAAGACCGTGAAGTATGCTTGGACAGATAAATGTGAAAAGAGCTTTCAAGAGCTAAAGAAGAGGCTAAGTGAGGCACCGGTATTATCACTACCTGATAATAGTGGAGGTCTTGTAGTCTACAGTGATGCCTCACATAAAGGATTAGGATGTGTTTTAATGCAACATGACAAAGTAATAGCTTATGCTTCGCGACAGCTAAAGGATTATGAGTTAAGGTATCCTACTCACGATCTAGAATTAGCGGCGGTAGTATTTGCTTTGAAGATTTGGAGGCATTACTTGTATGGGGAGAAGTGTGAAATTTATACATATCATAAGAGTTTAAAGTATATCTTCACACAACGAGAGTTGAATATGAGGCAAAGACGATGGTTGGAATTGATTAAGGATTATGATTGTGAAATCCTATATCATCCAGGAAAAGCCAACGTAGTTGCAGATGCTTTGAGTAGGAAGAATCAAGAGAAGTTAAATGTGTTAACAACTCAGGATGAATTAATTAAAGAGTTCGCTAGACTCGACATAGAAGTGAGAGTTCCTTCAGTCTCGACAAGGAAATTGTTCGTAATGGAGGATCACTCAACCTTGTTGGGTAACATCAAGAAAATCCAAGAGGAAGATGGAAACTATAGGAAGTTGAAGAAGTCAACAGAGATTGCAGACGACAAATACAAAATGGACAAGGAGGGAATCATTAGATTTGAATCCAGAATTTGGATTCCTGCAATTCAAGAACTCAAGGAAGAGATCATGTCAGGAGCACATAGTACTAAGTTTTCAGTACACCCAGGCAGTACCAAAATGTACAAAGACATCAGTCAACATTTCTGGTGGCCAAACATGAAAAGAGAGGTGGCTGAATTCGTTAGTAGGTGTTTGACATGTCAGCAAGTTAAAGCTGAGCATCAAAGACCAAGCAGATTGTTGCAACCGTTAGAGATTCCAGAGTGGAAATGGGAGCATATTACGATGGATTTTGTAGTAGGCCTACCAACCACACAGAAGGGTCATGATGCCATTTGGGTAATAGTGGATAGACTAACAAAGTCAGCTCTCTTTTTACCAATTAAGATTAAGTTCACTTTGGATCGATTAGCAAAGCTATACATTAAGGAGGTTATCTCTAGACATGGCGTGCCAGTTTCAATTGTGTCAGATCGAGACCCAAGGTTCACCTCGAACTTCTGGAAAAGTATTCAAGAACATCTAGGTACACAATTGAGAATGAGTACTGCTTATCACCCACAAACAGATGGTCAAAGTGAAAGGACTATCCAAACCTTGGAGGATATGCTGAGAGCTTGTATGATGGATTTTGAGGGAAGTTGGGAAGATCACTTACCTCTGGTGGAATTCGCTTACAACAATAGTTATCACGCTAGTGTAGGAATGCCACCATATGAAGCTCTATATGGAAGGAAGTGTAGAACACCGATGTGTTGGGACGAAGTTGGTGAACGGAAGATGCTTGGGCCAGAATTGGTTCAACAAACAGCGGAGGTAGTTCGAACAATTCAATTGAGGTTATGAGCTGCTCAAGAAAGACAGAAGAGATATGCCGATCTACATCGACAAAAGAGAGACTTTGAAGTTGGTAGTCATGTTTTCCTAAGAGTATCTCCCTGGAAAGGAAAGATTCATTTTGGAAAGAAAGGAAAACTCAGTCCAAGGTTTATAGGACCATTCGAAATATTACGAAGAATAGGTGAGGTAGCTTATGAAGTAGCCTTACCTCCAGAGCTGGAACATATACATAATGTATTTCATATTTCAGTATTACGTCCCTATAAACCCGATTACAAACACGTCATCAACTATGAACCCATTCAAATCGAGAAGGATCTAAGCTATGAAGAGATTCCTGTTAAAATTGTTGATAGGAAGGAACAAGTCTTGCGAAACAAGATCATACCTTCAGTTAAGGTCATATGGAGAAATCAATCCATCGAAGAAGCAACGTGGGAATTAGAAGATAAAATGAAGATAGAATATCCACATTTATTTTCTTAATTGTATAAGTTAATTTCGGGGACGAAATTCTTTTAAGGAGGGGTGAATGTAATATTCCGAACTTCCGAGAGAGTTGTAATCCGACTTTATGTGAATAAGTAAAGCTTGAATTACATCTTATATGTGTTATGGAATATTCGTTATTGTTTATTTATGTGTTTCGGATCAAGTATCCAGCCTTAGCACGAAAAAGGAGCATAAAAGTTTTTTTTTTCAAAAATCTGAAAAGAAGATAAAACCTAAACCCTAAACCCTAAACCCTAGGGTTTACACCCTAGGAAATCTAACCTAAGCCCCCGAGCGAAACGTAGATATCGAAATGACATTCTGTTTCAGGATTCATCTTTCCCGCACTTTGAAAACACGATATAGCCGATAAAAGTTTTTCTCGAAAAACGCGTCGGGGATAGGACAAAATAGGGAAAAGACGAAAAATATTTTTTTGCCTTTTTGATCGTCTAACCATTTTCTGAGATATATAAATCAAAAACACTATTCACCGAAAAGCGTGCAACGTCTTTTTGACTTTTTTTTTGACAGAATAGTATTTATTCGGAACAAAACTCCGTAATATCTGACTTTTAAGATCAGTAAAGACCAATTCAACTGGAATATTTAGAAATGAACTAGGTTAGAGATAACTAGATTAGGAACCCTAATCTAGACTTAAACCTAGTTACAGGATAATTAAATTATCTAACTAATTAGCCTAATTAGGTCATTATCACTAATCCGATTGGAATTGAACTAGGTTAAGGTAACTAGATTACCATTTAACCTAATTAACATGTAATTAAACTTAACCTAACTAGGGTTAAGATTAATTAAACTATAGATTAACTTAATCTATATGTTAAACTAATCGGTGAATTAATAAACCTATTTAACCTAAGTTATTGCTAATTAACCTAATCCTAACTCAGCTAGATTATCAAAAGGACTAATCTAACCTTGATCAAGCTTGGTAAATGACCATAACTACCCCTCAATTAAATGGTTAATTCACCAACCAAACAAGCCCTAGAACTATTCATTTGGTAGGCTAAGTTGTGGACCAATTGGAAGCTAACATGTGGATTATTGTGATGTCACTAAACATGATGATTACTAGCATTTAATGGCATAAAATCAGACCTTTAGGCGTTCATATCAAGTGGGCAAGGGTGGTGCACTTGAAGTTAGCTTAGCTTGGAAGTTTTGTAACAATGACCCTTTTGCCCTAGCTTTGGTTGGCCTATAAATAGCAAGCAAAATTCACTCATTCTATCATTCATTTTCAAGCTCAAAAATCAAGTATCAAAGCTATACATATATTGAGAGAGAGTTCTAGTGAGTTACTATCTTGGATATTGCAAAGAAATAGTTAAAGCTTGCAAACACCAAAGGTACAATCATTTATAGTTTTTATGTTCGATTTTTCTTTCGTCTTAAAATTTCAAAAGCTCAAGAACGCAAGTCGTAGCCATGTACAATTGTCGTTCTCCATGTTCTTCATGTGTTCTTGAGCCTTTCTACTTTTTGTAGTAGTTATAATGTCGAATTTCAATTCATAGTTTAAAGCTTAATGAACATACGTAGTGGTCATGTACGGTTCATCCGTTCTCCGCGTTTGCATATGTTCTTGAGCATTTTTATAAATTGTTTTAATCAATTATGCAAGCCGTTATAATGACCAATTTTTGTCAATTATAAAGTGTTTATAATCAGTTATGTAAGCAGTTATAATGCTCAAATTATTTCAAGTACGAAAACCAAAAGCTCAAGAACATAGTCGTTACCATGTACGGTTTAACCGTTCTTCGTGTTCTTCGTGTGTTCTTGAGCAAAAGTCATGAATCTTTCTATGAGAAGGTTTGTGATTTGTTATTTTTATGTTATAAAGTGATATTGAGTCTTATAACATGATTTCTTAAAGAGTTAAAGCAAGCGGTACCATGTTTCACATGGTTAACCCTAAAAATATTGTTCAAAGTAAGCATACTGGCCTTTCTGCTAAAATTACGAAATTTTAAAGTCAGAATATGTCTTAGTAACCTAAATGAAAGTCGTAGATCATGAAATTATAAGCAATTTAGACTCAAAAATCACTTTAAAATGTTTCCGGATGACAAAGTTATGGCAGTTACCGGAAAGGACGTCGAAGCTGAAAATTTTAAGGGGCATTCGGGTGGAAGCACTAAAATTTGAGTTTTTGAGTTAGCCAAATTTTATAAAAATTCTACCAATGAAAATAGTCTAGTTTAGTGATAAAAACACGTATAGAACGAAAAAATTCGATGAACTAACATTCGGTACGCGAAACCCTTTGTATAGGCGCTTTAAACGATTACCGGGAAACCCTAAATTGTGCTAAAGGCAAGTTTTCTATCCTTAAACTTTGTTTACTTGCTTTCTATGTGATTTATACATTTTGTGTATGCAACGTGTTATAAATCTTTGATACGAGAGTTATTGCTTCTTGTTTCGGCATAACTTGCAAAATGAAATGATTATTCGTGATAAATTCGAATCATGCTTTATTATATCAAACCAAGTCGTCTTGGGGCGATCCTGACATGTGAAGTAAACTGAGATGAACAAATATGTATTACTGTTCTTGATCTGTCCAGTGTATTGTATGTTATGCATAACAGAGGATGTCGTTAGGTTGATCCCCTTTCTATATCCACTGTAAAAGGTTCTAAGTCAAAAGACAAAGAACAGTTCAAGGTCTAACCACCACTCAGTCTTGCTATGTTAAACATTGTAAATATCAATTGTTATTCCATGAGTCCTTACAATCCTTATTCGGTGTGAGTTCTCTTATATGTTATGTGTTTAAGACTTGCTGAGCATTTTAGCTCACCCTTGCATATAAACCTAATGTGCAGACAAACCCGAGAGCTCCGGCTCGAAGAAGAAAGGAAAGAAGAAATGCGTAGACTAGTTTACTGCTTTCTTTAACTGTTCTTAACTGTAGTCATAATGACATTTTGTAATAAGAACAAGTTCAACACATGTAACCGAATATTATATAAATATTATCAAGTTTTATCACATTCTCTTGTTACGTCTTTACTTTGATTAAACTTAGAATTGTTAAAACTTAACATAGTATTAATAATGATCTATTTATCTGGATGATGATCGGTAAATAACTTGTGAGTGTTGTACATCCGAGACAGAACTAAGCGATGTTGACTAGTCAAATCCATCGTTAAGGTTCCTCGGACCCAGGTATAACTCGTTATTACCATTCTGAATGTCGGATAAGTAGGATTATTAATATGAAGAGATATCACTATAACCAAATACGTTTCGAATGAGGGTTTTAACTATTTGGGTAATGTTCTGTACGGAAAGAGAATTTTGCACCGGACAAAGATACAACCATTTGTCACGGATAAAGATGCAAACATTTATCACGGGTGAAGATGCAAACATTCACCGCGAGATTCTCTGTTCCCAAGAGCCGTCCTAATAATTTAATGCCGTGAATGTTGGAACATATAAAGTTATAGAATATCTAAATATTAAGGATAAAATGTTATGTTTGAGTATTAAGTCTCTTGTATTGATTACAATGACTTGATATAAAATAATGAAAGATCTTTGGGAATTAAGATGAGAACTTTGTTTGAGAATAAAGGAAATCATCTATAAACCTATTGATTTAGCATTTATAGTGAGCACCAAGTCATCTATAGTAAGTATAGTGATTTGGGGGCGTCACAAATATCCTCAAATCCATGAGAACTCTTCAATCTCTATCTACGACCTACTCCTAACTTTCACCTCCTATTGTTCGTCGAACTTACCACACACTATATGAGTTCAGGAACTTACCACATCCATATGGTTTGAGGAACTTATCCTAGTCAGAAAGTTTGACGAGAAGAGGGACCCTTAAATTTTTTTATAGGAAGAGAGCCTATGGTAAATCCTAGGGTAGTGATGATCGCAGATGATATATCAGGAGGAATATTAGCAAGGAAGCATTGGCTTTTGCCTTTTAGATGCATTAGGTTGAAGCCCATAAATTACCCTCTTCTTTAATTGCTAAGCTTTCTTTATTTTTAATTTTCATTTATTTAGTTTTTTTTATACAATTATACCGTTTGTTGAATTTTCCCTAAGCTATACTTGAAAGTGTAGTTAGGACTGATGCTCATGATAAACTATCTCTTACCCTATTCCGTGATCAATAAGTGCGTGTCAAACATTTTTAATTTTTTCATAGGCTATACATATCCATATTATCAAGTCTCTTTCTACCATCGTTATCAAAAGTTTAAACATTTACACCAGCTCTTTTCCAACTTTTCTCAAGTCCCTTGCTTAATTTGGCATGACTGTTCATTTCAGTATGGGGTAACTTAATTTATTTATGACCAGGAACTTTATGCAAGAAAATGCATGGAGAAGAAAAGATAACATTTAAGCTTTAGTCATATTGATAATCATGATTTATGAACTTTAATGGTAGCATACTCCATATTGTCAAGTCTCTCTCTGCCACCAAGTTACAAACATTTTCACCGGTTAATAGTTACAAACATTTTCACCGGTTATTTTCCAATTTTCTCAGGAACCTTGCTCAATTTTACAGTACTGTCCATTTTTAATATAGAGTAAAATTAATTTATTTATGAACAGAAACTACATGCTAGAAAATGGACAGAGAAGAAAAGAAGCATTTAAGCTGATTTTTATGAAATTTCATGGTAACGTGCATTGCCCATATCATTTTCTCAACAATTATGTATATATGTTTGATATAAAAAGAATAGTTCTATGATATGCCTGTCATCTTAGGATGGCTATGATGATCCATGATATCATATGAAGCACTGTACAGAGTCTTTACCAGTAAGAACATTCTCAAGATTTGAAATATCATTTTTCTCCTCAAACGTGGAGTTCAAATTAATATCTGTTGAATCTTGAAAGTATGTTAATCTGTTTAAGAGATTCTAATTTCTGCTAATGAAATCCATGTAAACATACGGACTGGTACATATAAAAACAAATGTCCTTTTTAGTTTTGCCTACAATCATCCCACATTTCAGAGTAAGTAAAGCAATTATAGTGTAACAAGATGGCATCCCCTTTTGACACCCTTCATACTTTACATGATTACTTATCAAAAATAAAAGAAAACAAAAAATATTCCTCTTTGAGAATCATTGTCTGCCTTATAAGAGCTGACGGATTTTATGTTGGAGATTGTAGTGATGTTTGTCGTTTATGGTTCATGAAGATCCAACTTTTTGTATAACTGTGAAAAAAAAAAATCAGTTGCATGTGTTCAACTGAACCTTTAATATAGTGTTAGTGTAGCTTTTGAAGTAAATTCACTGTTTCGTCATTTATTCCTTGCTTGTCCATAAATGCACGTGACTGTGGGGCCCTGATGTAAGTGGCTTGACTGATAAATTTTTAACTAGGAACTGTATTTATGCCCCCAAAGTGATCCCTGGGTCATCATCAATGCCGTTGGAGCTATGACTGATGCACGAGTTCGTGAGGTTGGTCCTTTTTGTTATTTACATTATCTTAGATTCTTTCTGTTCGTATGAATTTCTTTTATCTATACATAGGAATGTGTATGTATATTTGATCAAGTTGCCATTTAAATACTTCAACTGCTCATTTTCATATTTATTTCCTTCGTTTTAGCTTTTTTCTTATTGTCATAGTTTCTCCTGATGAGTAAATGGTAAAACCTTTAACCTGCTTGAAAATGAAATTCATTTTCAATTGAGATTAAAGTTTTGCTTTTTTTTTTTTTTTTTTTGGTGATGATTTTACAAATAATCTCTAAGCCAATACAGCTTATTTCTTGTTTTTTTCTTTAGCAATATAAAGCGTATCTCTGATATTTTATTTGCCAAAACCAATTTGCCACCTACTCTATGATCCTTATGTACCATATGCTTCTATTTATTTACCTATTCACATGTACAGATTGCCAGGACATTTCGGGATAAAGATATACCTTGTGATGCAACATGGATGGATATCGACTCCATGGATGGCCTCCGTTGCTTCACTTTTGACAAGGCATGATTTTCCATGACTATGTTACATAGTGCATATTGTTAAATAATTATTAACGGATCATGCTATTTCATAGAATAAATATAAATTAAATAAGTACTTACATGAATTGAGAGAAGACATCTCGTATGTATCACGTATTCGCTGCGCTTAAGGGTGAAGGTCTTCAATTGTCTCTCTCAATCTTAGGATGGATATATGGGTGTGTATAAAAATTCTTGAGACGACAATTGGGACCAAACCCTAACTATTTTATCTATAGAATAGCTAAGGGTCAAAATCGTCCATCAAGATTATGAAACCCTAGGGCCCATTATGCCAAATACTATTAGTAATATTAATTATGGGTCATATAATTACCAAGCCCATAAATAAAGTAATTAAATTAATACAATATGTAAGCCCAATAAATACATAAATAGTAAAGGCCACATTAGGAAATAAAATATTCTAACATTCTCCCACTTGGCCGAAATACTCTTTATATACAAAACATAATGCTTACAATCATTAATTTGGCCAAGCATTAATTTAATATCTACATCCTGTTCAAACAAAAGCACCAACACGAATTAATACAATCTTTGTGTCACAATTAACACAAGATCCCCATTAGTTACATAACTAGTACTTTAATTAAAACAAGGATTAACATTAAGCATAACAGGTATGAATAGAGTTTACATAAGTGGTAATAATTTAAACTCATTCATATGGTCCAAACATAACTGTTTGCTCATAAGTTCTCAAGTGTGCACAATAAAGAGAATAGCAAACCATAAACGTAATGTGAAGTCAAAAAAACGAGCTCAAAATTAAGTTGTCTTACATCAAAGTAACTTACTAATTAAGACTACCAGTTAAACCCATGCCGGCAACATGTTCTAAAAAGAGTTTGGGTGGTAAGCCTTTCGTAAGTGGATCCGCTAACATATCATGCGTACTAATATACTTAATGACAACATTTTGATCTTCAACTCTTTCCCTGACGAATAAGTACTTAGTGTCAAGGTACAGTCCAGCACCACTCGAACTTGTGTTGTTGGAAAAACTAACAGCATAATTATTATCGCAAAATATTTTCAATGGCCTTGAAATGGAATCTACAATCTTAAGTCCTGAAATAAGATTCCTCAACAATATGGCGTGACAAGTAGCATGATAACAAGCCACATATTCTGCCATCATCGTGGAAGTGGTTGTTAACTCTTGCTTATGACTTCTCCACGAAATAGGGCCTCCTGAAAACATAAAAATGTACCCTGATGTAGATTTCTTTTCGTCTTTACACTTAGCAAAATCAGAATCAGAATAACCAACAACTTCAAGGTTATCTGTTTTTCTGAATGTAAGCATAAAATCCTTAGTACCTTGTAAGTAGCGTAACACCTTTTTAGCTGCTTTCCAGTTATCTAAACCTGGATTTGATTGGTAACGTCCAAGCATACCAGTTATATACGATATATCAGGACGAGTACAAACTTGAGCATACATAAGACTCCCAACCACAGAAGCATAAGGAATAAGATTCATTTGATCACGTTTCAACTGATTCTTAGGACATTGATATGAGCCAAATTTGTCACCCTTAACAACAGGGGCAACAGTAGGGGAGCAATTTTGCATGTTGTATTTGTTAAGAACTTTGTCAATATAAGCTCTTTGGGATAATCCTAATATCCCGCGAGACCTATCTCGATGAATTTCAATACCTATGACATAAGAGGCTTCACCGAGATCCTTCATATCAAAATTTTCAGAAAGAAAACGTTTTGTCTCATACAACATGTCTGAGTTATTACTTGCAAGTAGTATATCATCAACATACAAAACAAGAATAACAAATTTACTCCCACTGACCTTCAAGTATATGCATTGATCTACTATATTTTTCTTAAAATCAAAATTACTCATCACCTCATGAAACTTAAGATACCATTGTCGAGAGGCCTGTTTTAACCCATAGATGGATTTCTTTAGTCTACATACCATATGTTCCTTGCCTTTAACCAGAAAACCTTCTGGTTGTGTCATATAGACATTCTCATGCAAGTCACCATTAAGAAATGCAGTTTTAACATCCATTTGATGTAACTCCAAATCATAATGAGCTACTAGAGCCATGACTATTCTAAATGAATCTTTCCTTGATACTGGAGAGAAAGTTTCATTATAATCCACACCTTCCTTTTGAGTGAAACCCTTGGCAACCAATTGAGCTTTATATCTTTCAACGTTCCCTTTAGGATCTAATTTGGTCTTATAGACCCACTTACAACCAACAGGTTTAACACCTCTCGGTAATTCTTCAAGATCCCAAACGTTATTAAGCTCCATTGATTTCAACTCATCATTCATGGCATCAAGCCATTGAGTTGATTGAACAGTCGTAATAGCCTCTTTATAGGAAATAGGATCATTAATCTTACTTGAATCATAGTCAATCTCATTAAGATATGTTATAAAATCATCAAAATTAACAGGCTTTCTGGGTCTTTCGGACCTACGTAAAGGCTGCACAATTTCAGGAATATGATTTTCAATAATGTGGGGTTCATCATTAGGTGGTGGCTCAGCTATCTCAGGAGCATCATTCGCCTCATCCTCTTGAATTACAGGATAAGGAACATAAATCCCATTTTCTTCAAGATCAATATTTCTAGGCTCACCACTCCCACTTAAATCGTCATTCTCTAAAAACTCTGCATGCCTAGTCTCAACAATTCTAGTAGTATGTGAGGGACAATAAAAACGAAAACCCTTAGATCTCTCAGGGTATCCAATAAAATGACAACTAATGGTTTTAGAGTCAAGTTTCTTTATCTGTGGATTAAAAATTTTAGCCTCGGCCGGACAGCCCCATACCCGTAAGTATTTTAAACTAGGTTTCCTACCTGCCCAAATTTCATAAGGAGTCTTAGGGATAGATTTGCTAGGAACCCGGTTTAAAATATGAACAGCTGTCTTTAATGCCTCAGTCCACAAAAATATAGGTAAGCTGGAATTGCATAACATACTACGTACCATATCCATAAGGGTACGATTTCGCCTCTCAGCTACACCATTTTGCTGCGGTGTACCAGGCATTGTATATTGAGTAACGATTCCATTTTCTTGACAAAATAAGGCAAATGGACCAGGACTATGACCTGTGTCGGAGTGTTTACCATAATACTCTCCGCCTCTATCTGATCTCACTACTTTAATTTCTCGGTCAAGTTGATTTTCAACTTCAGCCTTAAAAATTTTAAACATATTTAGTGACTCAGATTTTTCATTAATCAGGTAAACATAAGTATAGCGAGAATAGTCATCAATAAACGTAATGAAAGATTTGTGTCCACCAATTCCAGGAGAAAATGGTCCACATATATCAGTGTGAATCACCTCAAGGAGTGCACAACTTCTAGTGGCTCCTTTCTTACTACCTTTCACAAATTTTCCTTTTATACATTCAATACAATGGTCAAAGTTAGAGAAATCTAGTGAATGAAGAATTCCATCTTTTATAAGACGTTGCATTCTGTCTTTTGAGATATGGCCTAAACGTTGATGCCACAATTTTGAAGAATTCTCATTCTCTAGTTTTCTCTTATTTCCGCTTTTAAAGGTATTTTCTGTCACATTCATTGTTAACAAGGATTCAGGAAAGACATTATCCAAATTTAACTTATAGAGGTTTCCCTCTAAAGTGCCAGAACCAACAACATGAGAGTAATGATAAATAATTATTTTATTATTCCCAAACTTAAACGAAAAACCATTAACGTCAAGTTTAGATACAGAAATTAAATTCCGTGTCATACTGGGAACATAAAGAGTATCATATAAATACAAGATGAAACCACTCTTCAAAACTAAAGGAAGAGTTCCTACAGCTTCAACTTGTATAGACTCTCCATTGCCAACTTTAATGGTTCTTTCCTCCTTTTGGAGTGTCTTCTTTGAAAGGAATCCCTGCAATGAATTAGTAATGTGAACCATAGAACCAGTGTCAAGCCACCATGTATTAGAAGAAACGTCAATTAGAAAGGATTCATAAGTCACATAATTGAAGGACATACCTTTCTTTTCAAGCCATTCTCTAAACTTAGGGCAGTCTTTCTGAATATGTCCTTGCTTCTTACAGAAGTGACATTTAGGACCAGCCTCAGATTTGTTACCTGAATAATTTGCCTTATTTGTTTTGGTAGAAATTGGCTTATCCTTATTTTTAAAACCTTTGCCATTTTTATGGGCCTTCTTCTTATGGAATCCAGTGGTAGTCAGATGAGCAACATTAGGTTTTTCAATCTTAAGCCTTTCTTCCTCTTGTACGCACATGGCGATCAACTCGCTCATCTTCCACTTTTCTTTCTGCGTGTTATAATTGATCTTAAATGGATCAAACTGTGCAGGAAGAGAAGTCATAATGAAGTGAACGAGAAAACCCTCAGAAATCTCCATGTCTATACCCTTTAATTTAAAGGCAGTATCATTCATCATCATAATGTGCTCGCGCACTCCACTAACCCCATCATACCTGCTGGTGAGCATTTTCAAAATAAGGGTACTTGCATGAGTTTTAGAAGATCCCTTAAATTGTTCCTCGACTGATGCTAAATACTCTTTGGCATTCTCAGAGTCAGGAATGGCTCCTCGAATGGCTGTCGTGATAGAGTTTTTCATAATCATAAGGGACATGCGGTTGGATCGCTCCCACTTTTCATAAATAGCTTTTTGCTCATTTGAGCTTGTAGCTGTAAGTAGAGCAGGAGGATCCACTCGTAATGCATAGTCCAAATTCATAACGCCGAGAACAATTTTCACTTGCTCTTTCCAAACAGTAAAATTAGTCTCATTCAATGCTTCAATTCCAGAGAGATATCCAGAAATAGTAGTAGGAGTCAATGCTGAAACATGATCAAGCTCATAAGTATGCTTACAAAAAACTAAAAGAAATCCACAATGTACAACGATAATTAATAATTAATCATAATAAAAAACCAACTGTAGGGCAAGCAGTTAGTTATATAAAATCTATTTACGACACCCAAAATAGATTTTAATGAGAAGTTGATGCATAATTATCAATCTTTCGTTGGTCCAATTAATAATATGCTAATAACATCCCCATAAAATAATGCACAACACATTTATTCACGCATCACCGTTGGGCAGAAACGAAATAAACATATTACTTATGCAATAAAATTCCAATTAATAAATTCTAATTTTAATTTTCCGTTGGGTAAAATTAAAATCTTCATCTATTAAATGTAACATTATGTGACTTTTCTTAATCTTTAATTGTTTTAATTAATAACCCTCCGTTGGGATGATTATTAATTGTCACAATAAAAGAGTCACTTATACATGTAAATTATTATAATCAAACTCAAATTTCTTTAAACATCATATTAATCAAGTTTGAAAATTAACATTATTTATAATTTACATGTAACGATTTAAAAGCCCTAATAATATTTCATGTTCCAAAAGACTTAAAATATGATATAAAATTATGAACATGAATTGATTATATATATATAATAATCAAATTTATTTTAACTTAATATATGAGGGCATAATAATACCATATAGTCAGAACGACTAAAATTAATAAAATCAACACATGCATATTACTAATGGTGAAATAATATATATCATCAAAAGAATATATTATACGTGAAAATTCCTTAAAAAAACATGCCCCTCTATTAATGGTCTTGCTCAAAGCAAGTATGTCATGTTGCAGAATAGTGAAATTCCAATGAACCAAGAAGATTTCACCCATGTACAAACACACGTATGTAATTTAAGAAATATTACTTTCCACATTAAATATCTAATTGATTAATGTAAGCATGACATGGCGAGGCATTGATGTTCATGAATTGAGGGACTCAAAATATAATCAGGATATGATGCTAACATAAGCCAAACAGGTGAATCAATTAAAATTAATATTAAATACAAGAGTCCGTATGATCAGAATACATGGAGCAACATTCATATTAATTGCAAATTGACTACATGACCTACTGTAGGAAGAATTCATTGGCAAAATACTTGATGCGGCACGTAAAATCATAATCACAATAAACAAGCCGAAATAAAAATTTTAACATAATAACGTAATTAATTTATTCTATGTAATAGCGTAACCTTGCTCGTGATACCAAATGTTAAATAATTATTAACGGATCGTGCTATTTCATAGAATAAATATAAATTAAATAAGTACTTACATGAATTGAGAGAAGACATCTCGTATGTATCACGTATTCGCTGCGCTTAAGGGTGAAGGTCTTCAATTGTCTCTCTCAATCTTAGGATGGATATATGGGTGTGTATAAAAATTCTTGAGACGACAATTGGGACCAAACCCTAACTGTTTTATCTATAGAATAGCTAAGGGTCAAAATCGTCCATCAAGATTATGAAACCCTAGGGCCCATTATGCCAAATACTATTAGTAATATTAATTATGGGTCATATAATTACCAAGACCATAAATAAAGTAATTAAATTAATACAATATGTAAGCCCAATAAATACATAAATAGTAAAGGCCACATTAGGAAATAAAATATTCTAACACATATGACCTGCCTCTCAAATTTGCAAAATTAGGCAATGCTATATTAATTCATTTACATGTTCAATTCCTTAATGTGGACGACCAAAATTGTTATTTGGATTTATTCAACACAAATTCTTTGACAGCTGTTGTGGCAATGAACGCTTCAGAATCAAATTGCCACGTCACACATAAGAAGAGAGGGAGGGGGAGGGGGAGGGGGAGGGGGCTATGAATAAACATGACTGTATAGTAACTTCCTCCGTCTGTAAATGAGAAATATGCATATAAGGCTTGTATAAAACACGCTTAGACATAATGTTATGAATGATATTTTTTTTCAGTTTTAAACTTTCAAGGCTAAAATTTATTATTAAATGAGTTTTTTTAAACAAATCATGTTAATCTTAACAATTTGGTAAAGAAGTGAACAAATAAAATAGGTTTCTCATTTCTATAGTAGTAAACATAAAAGGGTGGAAAACCTATAAAATAATCAGCACTATCCTATGGACAGCGTGAACTTAAGAGTAAATATTAATTGCCTTTTCAAGAGGGAGGGAAAACCTGTTAACCATGAAGAGCTAACTTATTAATAAACATGAAAATTGAGTACAAAACAATCGAAACATGAAGTTGCTATACAAAACTCCAAATGCACTTACCTTGATTTTGGGCCAATTTCAGTATGGGTTGGGAATTTGTTCACTGGGAACCTTTCTCTATGGGTCATTTCCTTTCAAAGCAAATTTGAATCTTAGCCTCCTCTATAATGGGTAAAATGCAAATCTGTTTCTATCCATCTTATTTCCACTTGTTTAAACCATCCCTTTTATTTGAGTTGGGGCTGATCCACTTGTTTCACCCGTTTTAATTCCTTTTGGATGGAATTTACTGTCTGTTAACGCCTAACTTTATTTCACCTGATTTATCAATAAAATCCAAAACGAAATGCGTTATCAATGGAGTGCCTGGATCATGTTGGAATAAAGAATATTTGAACACAAACAACAATGACACAAAGATTTACGTGGAAACCCAAAACGGGAAAAACCACGGGTGTTAGCCAAGAGCTCTTTAGAAAATCAGTGTCTGTATTACAAATTGCTCTCAGAAAACATAAAAAACCCCTCTAGAAAAAGTAAAAAGTCTTTCTAATATTTCGGAGGTTGTCCGAATATATTCATCTCTGCATGGCTAGATGTCTCATCGTTCCCTCGTGTATAGAAAAGTGATGTTATTATCCACTTAATTCCCGCGGTCCAATGAGGTAAGGCGAGAAGGAGGGATCGTGCATGGGACAGGCCTGCCAGTTTATGTGTAAAAGCTGTTCGGCCCAATTCTTGTATGGAGCGACCCAGAGCCCAGAGTAAGAAAGACTTGGCCCAATAAATCTCATCCTAACATTACCCCCACTCTTTTATTTTTGTAATTCAAAAATAGGAGAGTTCTTTTGCCACCTGGCAGCAGACGCTTCGCCAGACAAATATTTCTCCAAAGTCAAACTGTCGCCTGCCTCTATGTCAGTCGCTCCCATCACCACTTTCCCTTAAATGTAGCCGTCTCCGCTTCTCGCGCCGCTTACCATTCTTGATAAAAGAAACGTTACCCAGTCGCAACCTCGCTCCTCGTTATCCCGATCAGTCTAACATCTATTTCAAAATAACCCTTCTGCTCCGAGAGTCCCCGGCCAACTACCCCCCTGTCCCCGTCGACCAACCTCCTAGCTTCCACAAGTATGGCCCAAAAACCCGATTCCCCGCCCCTTTTCAGCAGTCCGATTACCAGTCCCATTACCGAGGATCCGATATCCCCCGCCCTTACCGAGGCCGAGAAAGAGGAAAAGTCCATCCGAACCAGATATAGCTCCGTGAAGGCCTTCGAACACGCCAACACCGGATCCACCATCGGGGAGACAGACCTAGAGGCCATCCGGGGCGAGTTCCGGCATCCGTTGCATTATGAGCTCAGAGCTCCGGGGGATGGCGATAGGATGTACCACCGGGTAGGAGCGAAGTATACTGCCGTTCATGTTCAAGCTCTTCGGTATGGGCTTCGATTTCCCCTCCACGACTTCATCATTTCCTTCTTTACCCTCACCGGAATTGCACTGTCTCAGCTTCTCCCCAATTCTTACATCCACCTTGTCTGTTTTATCGCCTTTTATAAGGAGGTCGGTGTCGAACCTTCCACCGACTTCTTCTTTTCCATGTTCACTTTGAACAAGGCCCAGATCCCTGGGTTTCGTTACTTGAGCAAGATATCGGGCCGCCGAAGCTTAGCGCAACCCCCCACTACTAACAAATGATGGCACTCGAAGTGGTTTTACATCTACAGTACCGAGGTGGATCAGTTGCAAAGTTGGAATGAGCCCCAAAAGCTTAACGTGGGGTATGAATGGATGGAGGCTGAGCGCCAAAAGGAGTTCCACAGTTTCATCAGAAAGATACCGTCAACGCCTTGGGATATAAGCCTTTTAACCGATGAGGACTGGTTATACCGCCATGGTTGTAAGTCTCCAGTTCTGGTATAAAATTCTATCATGTTTAAGATTCTAATTTAGGGCTTTCAATTCTGATGTTTCTTGTTTTCCCCCAGTAGTGCTGACCAAATGTTAAGTTGAATTTTATTCATATTTAATATATATTTTTGGCTTAATTAATTGCAAGTTCTTAGGTATTTTAATAGATTTTAGGTAATTTATTTATTATTATGCATTATTATTATTTTTAGTATTTTTATATTATTTTTTATTATTTTCTATTTTATTTTGTAGGAAAAATAAAGTGGAGTGGCAAAGTTGTAAATCTGCAGCTGTGAAGGGCAATTTCGTAAATAGAGCATCAACCCTGGCGCGCCATGCGCGCGGTAGAATTTACTGAACAAGAACAGACGACGTCGTATAGAGCTGGGCGGAGCGGCAGCATAAGGAAGGAACGACGTCGTTCACAGAAGAAACAGGGAACAGGAGCACGCGCAATGCGCGAGGATTATTTTACGCTGAAATGGGATGCGGCGTCGTTTTGGCTGACGGCTGAGAAGGCGCTGACGTGGCAACGCGCGAAGGCAGGAAAGAGGAAAAGTGCGGAGGCAGTGTTTGTTTTACACAGAAATTCTGGAAGCAGATTATTACGCGATTTTGTTCATTAATTTGATTCCTAATTGGATTTCTTTTCCACATTAGCTTAGGATTAATATTGTACTCCTATAAATAAATTAGGTAGCTATTATATTCGGGAGATTAACATAGATTAACATAGAATAGCAGATTATTAGAGTAGATTATGAGTAGATTTAGGAATAAATATTCAACGCGGACGGGTTCAACAATTGAAGACGAAAGTTTGGAGATTGAAGATTATGATCTGAGTGACAGCGGATTAATACAGATTTGATTTCTCCTCTTTTTCTTTTATTGTTGTAATTTTGATATGTTGAATTATTTGTGGATTATTTTATTTGTGCATTATTTAATTATGTTTTGTGTTTTAATTTTAAGTATGCTGGGTTAGATTAATTTCTAGGGTTAATGATGATTATACTTGATTGATTTCATTGCACAAATTCATGCCAATCAATTTTACAGATTTAGTACTTTAACGTAAATAATAATTCTTTTTATTGAATGCCTATTTTTATCGCTCAAATATAAAATTGGATTCTCATTATGATTTGTTGGATTCAGTTTATAATTTGTTAAAAGCGGATATAAATTGTGTTTCGATAGATATAGTGAGTGTTTTAATTTTATACATTTGCTTGGCTGTAAAAGAATTAACAATTGAATTTTAAATTAATTGAGCTTAATTGATTTTATTTTCCGCATCTAATAGAGTCGAGAGACCAAATTAGTGTGAGATAAAGAGTAGAGTTTTTGGGCATGAAAATTGAGAAAATGATATTAAATATATGATTCTACCACCCTAGTATTTTATTATTGAGTAATTTCTTTATTAATTTTAATTAGTTATATTTCACAAATTTAAAATCATTTGTTTAAATAAGATCAAGGTGATATAAATTTAATAATTGGTTAATAGTTATTTTAATTCCCTGTGGGTTCGACACTCTATTTTATCACTGTATTATTTGTTGATTGCGTACACTTGCATATAAATTTCTAACTAATTTTAAGCGCAACAATGATAAAAAATAGTAACTGCAAGTGCATAGCATCAAATTGAAGAACGGGCAAGTACAGGTCGAACCACAGAGACTAGTTAATTTCCAATGTATCCTTAATTTAAATTTCAGGCAAATTAGGAATAAAAATTGTGAAGATGATTAATTAACTAAATAATTTAATTAAAAATTAATAACGAAAACTAGTAATGAGAAAAATTACCTAGGAATCTGAATCCATTAAATACTAACATAATAATTAAATTATTCCTTTCCTTAATTAATTTCTAATTATTTTTCCTTCCCTTAAAAATAATGATTCGTATAATTAATATGGGCAATCATAGATTATGAAAATTTAAGGATTAACTATAACTCATCAAAACTTCATTGAGCAAGCATGAATTTGAATTTTGGTACGGACCAGGATTCGGCTTTTGATAGGGTTGAAAAGTTTGATTTTGAGACCGATTAAAAGCCTGATTTGAAGAGTTATTTGGGTATGATCCTTGGTTCCATGCAAAATTAGGATGATTTCTCCAACCTGGATTATAAGTGGGTGCAAATGGGTCGTTCCTAGGTCTTTGAGACATTACATTGACTTGGTCAATTTCTTCAAGTTGGTTTACATGTGATGTATCCCTAGTTTCTAACGCTTCAAGTCTTTTAAGTACACTCGCTAACTTAGCTTCGGTAGCTATTGAATTGTCAATTGTATGAATACTCCTAAATGAGCTAGATTTATCGGTCTTTCGGGTGGTTTCCCATTGCATGGTTTTTTCTGCTAAGTCTTCTAAAAACTCCCAAGCCCTTTCCTCATCATTTTTTAGAAAATCCCCTTGACACATTGACTCTAACATCATTTTAGTGGAAAAATCTAAACCTTCGTAAGCAATTTGACACAATCTCCATTTTTCAATTCCATGGTGTGGACACTGGGATAACAAATTTTTAAATCTATCAAAATATTTCCAAAACGACTCGTTTTCAAGTTGGTAAAATTGATGAATTGCAGTCCTAATCTCGGAAGTTTTGTGATTTGGAAAATATTTATTTAGAAATGTAACAACAAATCCCTTCCAGGTTGTTATGGAATTATTCGCTAGGCTATATAACCACTTTTTAGCATTATCTTTTAAAGCAAATGTGATAAATCTTAGCCTAATCGAGTCTTCAGACAATTGTTGAATTTGCATTAAAGCACAGACTTCCTCAAATTCCTGAATGAATAAATATGGATCTTCTATTCCAGTAAACCTAGGTAACATACTTATAAAGTGTGGTTTTAGTTCAAAATTATTACCATTTACTGGTGGTAGACTGATGCATGAAGGGTGGGCAGAGCGAGAAGGATAACATCGGTCCCTTAAAGAAACAGTTTGTGCAACTTCCATGTTTGTAGAAGTGATGTCTTTTAAAGTGAAATCTGAAAAATCAATTCTTCTCACTAACCGAGATGTTTTATCCCTAACCCACACTTTTTGCATATACTACTTAGCAGATAAGCACGTAAACAAATAAGCACACAAAGATGAATAAGGAAAATAAAATAAAATAAAAACTACTTCTAAGGTTAACCTAAATAAAATCTAGACAGCTCCTAACTGTTCCAAGTTACTCTTTAAGGTCCACCAAATTCAAAATTAATCACACCGCTAGCCAGGTAAGTGTAAGAACGGCGGGAGTCTCTCCGTGGGTACGGTGACTAATTGAATAACCGCGCGTCCTTTAGGCGTTTACCTTTTGAACCACTTGCCTAGACACCAGTAATATGATTAATTAGGAATTCAGACTCCTCTCAGAATTCCTTGTCCTAATTGAGCTCGAGAATCTTAGGGGTCAACGTCTACTTGATTTTATTAAGTCGGTTATGCAAAGTTAGGTTGTTTGTGGGCCAAGGAAGGGTGATGAAATCCCCACCTTATCTTGTTAAGGTTTGTGCCCTTAAAATCAAATTAAACATAAGAATAAACAAATAAAATAAAAACTGTAAACAAATAAAATGTCTTAAAACTATGTGAATTACGAAAGAATGAGAAATTTAACGTACCTCAATCCGCCAGCAATCACCACAGTTTATATTTAACAAAAATAAAATAAAATAAAAATAAAAACCTAAGCAGGATGTGCTCTACGTGAGTGAATGCATGAATGCGACAATTAGTTTTTAAACTAAAAATAATAAACTAAACTACTGTTTTTTTTTCCTTCTATTTTATATAAAAAAAAAATAAGAAAAATTATGGAGATACGAAGTACCAAGAAAGCGCAGCAATAAAGTATCTATGTTTTTGCTCCTTCGATCCGCTTCGGTAATCCTGAAAAATAAAAATAAAAAATATTAGTAGTAAAAACTAATTCGAAGAAATAAAAATTAAGGAATAAGAAATTAAATCTAATCCCCGGCAACGGCGCCAAAAACTTGATGTGATAAAAAGTAGTAACTGCAAGTGCACAACATCAAATTGAAGAATGGGCAAGTACAGGTCGAACCACAGAGACTAGTTAATTCCAATGTATTCCTAATTTGCCTGAAATATAAATTAAGGATACATTGGAATTAACTAGTCTCTGTGGTTCGACCTGTACTTGCCCATTCTTCAATTTGATGTTGTGCACTTGCAGTTACTACTTTTTATCACATCAAGTTTTTGAGAGGATGATTGACACTCGTGGGAATCAGTCCAATCAGAATGACTATTATTATCAGCAACAGCCTAGTGCCACCCCAAACTACTATTATCCGAGTTGGCAATATTGTCCAGATTCTTCATGGAGCTACGAGCAAGACCAATTCTACGCTCCAAATTTTCCATACCCATGTCCACAACCACTGGTGCAGAAATCTGATTTGGAGAAAACTCTTGAAGATTACATAGGGCAAATCAACATGAGCTGGAATGATCAAGAAGTTTATACTCCAATACCATCATACTCACCAGAATTTTCGTTTCAAGTACCTCCACCGCAAGAAGATCAGAGATCGAATTTGGAGGAGACTTTGAATAGACACGTAGAGAGTAACGAGACGATTATGGCCGATCATGAAGTTTCAACTCAAGAGCACGAGTTTCACATGGAACTACTTGCCAGGATTATCAACAGCAGTCCTCACAAAACTTTTCCTAGCGATACAGAGATTAATCTAGAGGAGGAAGGTCAAGAGCAATGTGAGGCAGAAACATTAGACGATGGCGAGGAATTACACAAGGCTATTGAGGCCGAGTTCGTGATGACATATATTGGTGAAGAAAAATGTGGTGAGGATGAGATGCAATTGAGCGAAATTGATGAAGAGGAAAAGAAGGATGAGGATGATCAAGCCTTGGATTCTAAACAGATTTTAATTGTGTCACCTGTGTCAGTTGTGGAGACAGTTCAGAATTCAGTCGAATATATTCAAGTCGACATAGGTGAGGGCAAAGAAAATCACTTGGATGAATCCAAGTTTGGGGGTGATTTTCAATCATGTCTGCATGCCCACAAATTCAAAGAAAAGACAACGAGGAGGCATGACATGACAATTTTTGCGATTGAGCCTGATTGAAAGAAAGGGAAGTAGTCAGGCTGAGACTATAAAACAAGCGCTTATTGGGAGGCAACCCAAGTTTTTATTTTTATTTTTAGTAGTTAATTTTATTTGTTTTGTTAGTTTTTGTTTTAATAGATTTTAATTTTTTTTTTTGTTTTGTTTTTCAGGTAATTTTCCCAGACTTGGCGGACAGAGGGAATGATAATTGCTATATATTCAGGGGAGTTCTCTGTTCTTAATCTCTTTATTTTATACATTGAGGACAATGTCTGTTTTAAGTTTGGGGGTGTGGTTAGTTTTTAAATTTAGTAGGAAATTTTCATTTTTATTTTAAATTTTTATGTTTTTTTTTTTTTTTTTAAATTTTAGAATTTTGTGGGTATATTCACTGCAAACCCTCACGAGACACAACTCGTCCACTTGGGGTAACCTTGGGGTTTAAAGGCTTGTTGCACATGCTAAGTGCAATCGTGTTTTCCTACGAAAATGGGGTAACTTAGTTTTTAAGTTGAGTCACTTGGGCAATGAATTAATTGGATTAAATTTATGGCCGATGATAAAAAAAAATTGGTTTGTATTTCAATAACTTTTTGAAAATTGATGAATTTTTGCTTTGTTGGGATTTTGACTATTTGTTGGTTATTATATTGCTAGTGATCCTTTAAAATTTTTGAGCACATATCTATTTGTGTTGAGCTAGTTTTGACTTAAAGAAAGTTTATGTGGATGCTTGTGAAGGATATTAACTTTCTCTGTAACTTATTTCGATTATATCTTGAAATGAAATATGAGGTAAATATAAGTTTGGGGGAAATGATTTAAGTGATTTTTCTAGGATTATTTAATATTGAGTTTCCCAAGTTAAACTGAAAGAAAAAAATGTGGTGAATTGAGATGGAGCGTAAAACGCACTCACTCATAAACATATGGAAAAACGAGAAGGAGCGTAAAACGCACTCGTATTGACAAATATGTGAGATGGAGCATAAGATGCACTCACCAAGAAAAAAATGAAGAAGAGAAAAAAAAACTAAAAAGGATGGCCACCTATTTTAGTTAAATACTTGAGAAAATATGTGGTTAATGTAAATAATAATCCTAGTGTGTTTAATATGTTAAAACCTTTTGATTCTCTAATTTATATTTTCTTGTATTAGCTTTGAGGTGTGTTGAAATTAAGTTTATAGAGTGTTAAATATCTTTTATGTAGCATTTAAATTATGTGAATTTATTTGAGTTTTAATTAGTTTGATACATTTGGGTTCACACACGCACAAAGGATCAAGAGTGATGTAAGATTGATGAATATGTTAAAATTTGTGACATTGCATGATTTAAAAAAATTGAGTTATCATTTGAGGAATCTTTGGGATTAATAATTTTATGCATGTTGATTCATTGTTCGAGTTAGTTAGTTAGTAGAGTCTTAGCTTTTAGTTTTATTTTGCTTGAGGACAAGCAAAAACCAAACCAGAGGATCGGACCTGTGCTCCCACCCCTTCAAGTCCTCCTTTATTCGTGGAGGAGTTCAATGTGGAAGTGCCACCTTGTCGTAACACCGAACCCCACATCTCGGTCCAACTGCTTCAATCCTTTCAGGGGTTCCAAACCAACCAACCCAAGGCCGCTCCCGGCGACCCGGCTTGGGCATCTGAACCTTCCTCGAGGGTCGTTCGCAAAAAGAAGCACGCCAGAAAACCCTCTCAATCTACCTTGGTTGTCCGGACCCAACAGAGGGAGAAACCTTGTGGGTCCGCCTCGGGATCATCTGGGGAACGACAGCCATCCCCGCCCCCGGGAGCCTCCCCTCCCAAGAAAGATGTGTCCGAGTTGAATGAAGCTGACAAGCTGAGTATTGCGATGCAGAAGCGACGGAAGCTCGTAAGAGTTGGAGGGGCATCTTCGAGTCCGGTCTCCCCGATCCCTGCCCCGACACAGCCCTTAAAGCCAACTGCTATGCAACTTGAGACTGTGGCCTCGCAACCCGAGCTGACGAAGGTCGACCCGAGGCATCCTTGTCGACACAAGCCGGGGAGAAGCTTCAGGCAATGGCAGATCCTCAGCCGACTCCTCCAATCCAAGCACCAACGGTTCGCACCTCTGTTTCGGAACCTCCGCCCGAGGTGCTCTCCTCAGTCGACCCCTGACCCTCCTGTTCAAGGGACAACTCTTTCTCCTCCGGGGAACTCCAATGACTATTTCCCGAAGTGACCTTTTTCCCGGCCGGGGGTGATGCCGAGCTTCCCATGCAGTATTTTGAGGTTTTCAACTTTCCTCAAGATGACGCACGGCTTGACAAACTCTCATCGCAGGACTTACTACTCGGTTCCATGGTCGAGCAGGGTTGGGTAAGGATTCTCAGTTTCATCCATCTCTAACCATTCCCCCTATCTGTATGTAACAGTTGTTGTTGTTTTTCGTGCAGTTTCTAGCTCTGTTCAGCAGGCTCCTTGCTCGAGAGGGTTCGGACCCGAGCTCATACAAGAGGCCCAAGAGCTGGAGGTTAAGTATTCGAGGGCCAAGCGAGAGATAACTAACCTTGGCGAGCAAGTCAGTGAGGTAGCCCAGAAGCACCGGGAAGTTGATTGAAAAAGTCATGAGTAGGGGTTGGAGATAAAGAGGCTGCATTTGGAGAATGAAGGTCTCTCACAAACGAATCGGCGACTGGTAGAAGCCTCGAACGCCCACTCAAAGGAATTGGAGGAGTTTCATCGCCTTAGGCCTCAATTCCTTGCCCTCGAAGAGAAAAATAAGGGGCTCGCTCTGAATGTTGAGCAACTGAGTGAAGCACATGCCGCCACCCAGTCGCCCCTAAGGCGGACTGTAGAGGAGAATGGGGCCCTTCGCCAACAACTCCTGCAATATGCCGAGCTCCCTAAGCAGAATGGGGGCCTTCGCCAACAAATTTTGGAGGCCCAGCGCCAGATAGAAACCCTGGAGACGACAATTCATTCGGATCAGGCCGTCCAGGCCTCAGTAGAAGAGCAACATCGCTCAGAGGTCTCCCGCCTAGCTCTTCGAAACGACCAACTCCTTGAGCAACTCGAGAAATTAAATAACCAACACGCTCAACTCAAGGAGGTTAATCGGAAAGGTTTTGCCGAACATGCCAAGCTCCAGAAGTATGCCCTCACTCTTAAGGAGGCCTACCGTGACCTGAAAGAAGGCACGAAAGGATTGGCCACAACTCAGAAACAAATCATTGCCGAGTACATGGCCTCTGTGGAATTGACGGAGGAGATTGCCACGGAGTTCGGTAAGGGCTACCGAGCTGCTTTGTTAAAGGTCCAAGCAGCGGGTGTTGACCCCAAGGTGGTGGGCTTCTCGGATGAGGATCTTCTCTGGCTTAAAGATGACGACTCGGCCGACCCCCCTTCTCAGCCGTGACCTGTAAATAACTTTTGTATAGTATTCATAGGTGGCATTTCTCATGTAATTTCAATTAAGTCATATTAATGAAATGGCGATAACATTCACATATCTTTACTTGGTCAACTGATCAAATTAGTCAACAAACAAAATACACGCCTTTATTCGTCATCGTGCCAAAGATTAAGTTAGCCAAACAAACAAAATACATGTCTTTACTTCTCAACGTGCAACCTATAAAATTAGCCAACAAACCAAATACACGCCTTTACTTGTCATCATGCAACCGATGAAATTAACCAGCAAATAAATTACATGTTTCTACTTCTCTGAGATCCGAGTACATTGTTTCAACAGAGTGGTTTTTATACAGTTGCCGAACTACTGATAGTACTTCTTCAATCGGCCAGCATGCCAAGTGTTCTTCAGCTCGGTTCCTTCCATGTCTCTAAGCCGATAGGTCCCTTCTTTGACAACTTCAATGACTAAGTAGGGGTCTTCCCAATTAGGCATCAACTTTCTCGTATTCTGTGGGGTTGAGGCCTCGGCCTCTCTGAGTACTAGGTCTTCCACCTCAAACCTTCTGACCCGGACCTTCTTGTTGTAATGCTTGGCCGTCCTCTGTTGGTACATTGCTAACCTCAGTATGGCCTCATCCTGAGCTTCTCCTACTAAATCAAGATTCAGTCAGAGTCCTTCCTCATTGTACAGCTCTTTGAAATTGGACACCCTGAACGAGGGGGATCCGATCTCCACCGGAATCAATGCATCTGTTCCGTATGTCAGCCTGAACGACGACTCTCCCGTAGTCGTTCGAGGGGTGGTCCTGTAAGCCCATAAAACACTCTGCAACTTCTCGAGCCACCTTCCTTTGGCGTCGTCCAACATCTTTTTATCTCCATTGAGCAGGGTTCGGTTGGTAACCTCAACCTGACCGTTGGATTGGGGGTGGGCCACTGAGGTTTTTCGATGTTGAATTCCCAATTCGGACAAGAATTCTTCAAACTTTTTCCCAACGGACTGTGTACCGTTGTCCGAAACGAGTACCCGAGGGATGCCGTACCGGAATACCACAGACTCCTTTATGAACTTTACACAGTCCTGTTCAGTGATGTGGCGAAGAGGTTTAGCCTCAACCCATTTGGTCATATAGTCGATGGCTACTATCACGTATTGCAGTTGTCCCTTAGCTTTTGGCATCGGCCCCAGCAAGTCCACCCCCCAGATTACAAACGGGATGGGAGACAGTACGGACGATAATTCCTCGGGAGGCTAACGTGGGATTGAACTGTTTATTTGGCACTTCGGACATTTCTGTACGTACCCCTTGGCCTCCTTGGCCTCCTGGAACATAGTCGGCCAATAGTATCCCTGACGGATCAATTTGTATGCCAATGACTTAGCCCCCATGTGATCTCCGCAAATCCCCTCATGGACCTCATTCAGTGCATAAGACACCTCGGATGGGACCAGGCATTTTAACAACGGAGATGAGTACGACCTCTTGTATAAATCACCGTCGATCAGACAAAAATAAGAACTGCGGTACTTGATTTTCTTCGCCATAACCTTATCAGTTAGGAGCTTACCGTCGGCTAAGTACTCAATGTAGGGCGTTAGCCAACAGTTTGACCTTTCAATGCACAAAAGCTCTCTTCTGTTGATCCTCGGTTCTGTCAGGACCTCCAAGTATACCGACCCCCCGAAATCTTCAACCTGTGTAGAAGCCAGCCTTGACAAAGCATCGGCGACAGAATTCCCCTCCCTTTCAATACCGTTGACAGAGTTGGATTCGAACCTTTGAAGTAACCCTTTAGTCTCGGCTAAGTACTTGGTCATCCTCGCCCCTCGGGCTTCATATTCGCCCTGGACTGTTTAACGACGAGTTGCGAATCGCTGAAGATTATCATGTGTCGGACCTCCAAACTTTTGGCTAACCGTAGACCTGCCAGCAGCGCTTCATACTCAGCTTCATTATTAGTTGCCCTGAATCTAAAACGTATGGCCTGCTGTACCCTGAATCCTTCTGGACTGGTTAAGATGACTCCCGCCCCGCTGGCTTCTGCATTAGCTGATCCGTTGACGTACATTGTCCATGAAAGATTGCGGGTCGGCTGCCCACTTGTCGTAACAGCGACCTCCAATGGTTTAACGGCTTCTTCCTCAGGAAAAGTACACTCGGTAATGAAGTCTGCTAAAGCCTGGCCCTTAATAGCCGTATGAGGGCGATACTCCAGGTTGTACTGGCTCAGTTCTACGCCTCATGCCATCATTCTCCCTGAAGCATCGGGTTTGCCTAACACTTTCTTCAGAGGTTGAGTCGTGTAAATTATGATGAGCCGACCCTGAAAATAATGTCGTGTAAATATGCACACTTTTCCAAATTCAGATACCTGGTCTCGGCACTACGTAGCACATGGTTGACATAATAAACTAGACGCTGAATACCATTTTCCTCCCTTATCAATACTGCGCCGACCGCCAGAGGACCCACCGAGAGGTACAGGTACAATGGTTCACGTGAGACCGGCCTTTGTAGCAAGGGGGTCGTCATCAGATACTTCTTTATCCCTTGGAAAGCATCCTCACATTCTGACGTCCATTGGAAAGTCTTATCGATCTTCGGCCCTTTTAAAGTATCGAAGAATGGCAAGCACCTCTCTGCCGACTTCGACATGAACCTTCTCAGGGCTGCAATACGGCCAGCAAGCCTTTGTACATCTTTAAAACTCTGTGGTGACTGCATGTCTAGTATCGCTTTGATCTTCTCAGGGTTGGCTTCAATCCCCCTCTTACTTACCAAGTAACCCAAGAATTTACCCGAGCCAAGACAGAAGGTGCACTTAGTGGGGTTGAGGCGTATGCTGCGCTGTTGGACCATTTCAAAACATTCTTCTAGATCGCGAAGATGGTCTTGTGTTCGAGGGCTTTTGACAATCATATCGTCTACATACACTTCCATGTTCCTGCTGATCTGTTTTCGGAAGACAGTGTTCATCATCCGTTGTGGCCCCTGCATTTATCAGTCCAAAGGTCATCCTTTTGTACGCATAAATGGTCCGATGGGTTATGAAGGCTGTCTTCGGAATATCTTCCTTTGCCATGAGAATGGTGATAACCGAAAAAGGCATCTAGAAAACTTAGGACAGAATTTCCCGAGGTGGAATCAATGAGCTGATCGATGTGGGGCAGTGGATAAAAGTCTTTCGGGCAGGCCCTGTTCAGATCCGTGTAATCAATGCAAACCCTCCACTTCCCATTCTGTTTTCTGACCAAGACCACGTTGGCGAGCCATTCAGGATAGTCAATTTCTTCGATAACCCCGGCTTCCATCAATTTACCGAGTTCCTCATCAATAATTTTCTGGCGTTCTGGCGCAAATACCCTCCGCTTCTGTCGTACTGGCTTTTTACTCGGATCAACAGCCAGTCTATGCACAACCAGGTCCTCAGCAATCCCAGGCATGTCCCGAGGAGTCCAAGCGAAGATATCAGCATAATCCCGTAGAAGTCGCACTAGCTTATTCATAACAGCATCGGGCAACTCAGCACCTATTCTCATCGTTTTTGACCTGTCGCCGGGTATCAACTCAATCTCTTCAGTGTCTTCGACCGGGGACGCTAAGGGCTCGGTGTCCCATTCCGCGTAGGGCTCCATGTCAACGGTTATAGTATGCTTCTTTTTGCTAACCCCAACGGCCGAAGAGGTCACGGCGTATCAGTAGCATCTTCGAACAATGTCTCCCTTTACCTCGCCTACACCTTTTGAGGTAGGGAACTTGATTTTGAAATGTGGAATTAAGGTGACAGCGTTTAGAACTGATAAAGTGGTCCGCCCTAGGATAGCATTGTAGGTTGAATTGACCTGGACGATGAAGAACTTTACCCGTACAGTGACTTGCCTTGGAGCCGTGCCGAAGACCACGGGAAGGTCTAATGTCCCGACCACGGGCACCGCCTCATTCCCGAATCCATACAGGGGGGACTTCATCCCGACCTCTAACCTCACGCCCTGAATATCCATTCTCTGATAAGCGTGGTTGTACAACACATCTACCGCCGAACTGTTGTCTATCATTATCCTCTTCATGTCTTCAGGACCAACTTGAGCGGTGATAACCAAGGCCCCCTCGTGGGGTTCAACGGCTTCAACTGGATAGTCCTCCTCTGAAAATGATATCACAGTCTCGGGGAAAGGCCGATCTACCTTGGGAGGTTGGTCTGTCACCGTCGCGACTAATCCCGAGGCCGAACGTCGCTTTTTCAAAGCTTGAGAAGGTACCGACCCTCCAATTATGACATCCACAAGTCTTCTTGAGTGATTACCCTGTTCTGCTCTTTTTTCCGTTGCTGGATCAAGATCTTCAGTCCTCGCTTCCCTACCAACTACGAACTGTGCCAACTCTCCTTTCTGGACTTTGGCCTCTATCATGTCCATCAATCCGGAACATGCCTCAGTGGTATGCCATGTCCGCCGGTGATATTGACAATAAGGACCTGCCTTGTCTGGCCTACCCCTTGAGGGTCCAGACCCAGACTTGGTCTCATTACGTAGGGTTTCCAGAATTTTCACCCGATCGGCGCTGAGAGGCGTGTACGATTTGTTCTCTGTCCGAGGCGGATAGGGAGGCTTACTTACGTTCAGTTGTCCCCCTCTGGCTCCCATCCTGTCAAAAACAGTTGGCCGGTTATCCCCACTCTTATTTCCTCCGTATGTCTTAGCCTCTGTGTTCTTACTCTTCGGAACCAAACTATCCATGGCCTCTTCGATTGCTATGAACTTCTCGGCTCGGTCATAAGCGTCCAATAGGTCTTTTGGAGGGTTGAACATCACGTCTTTCATCATCTTTCTGTTCCGAGTGATATCCATCCCCGTGGTGAAGAACCCCAGCGCCTGTATCATGTTCAGGTCTGTAATGGTTCCCACAGCATCTCGGAACCTCTGTACATACTGACTTAACGATTCGTCGGGCTTCTGTTTGACTTGCATCAAAGAGGCTGTTACTTTTCCCCTCCTCTTATTGCTTTCCAACCATTCGTGGAATCTGACAGTCAACTCGGCCCAGGAGTTGATACAGTTGGGGGGCAACGACATCATCCATTGTTTGGCCCCCTTCTTTAGTGTTGTCACAAAGATCTGACACATCCCGACTTCGGAGTGATTGTAGTATCTCATTACCCTCTCGTACGAGCTAGTGTGGTCATATGGGTCGCCCGAGCCGCGTACATTTCCACGGGTGGTAGTTTTTTCTTTGGATCGGCCTTCTCCTAATCAATAGCCATAGAAAAAGGGGATTTTGGGTACAGAGGCATAGGCCTCGAGGTCTCCGGATCGGGCCCGTGGGTCGGCCTTGCCTCTGCCGTGGCCAACCTTTTTTTCAGCTCGGATATTTTCTCCATGACCGGGTCGGCAACGGGTACATAAGGAACCATTCGTTGATCTCCTCGTTCGGGTTCCATCTCCGTATTTCCTCGCCCGCCCCCCAAATCCGGGGTTCGAGCCCTCTCCCTTGAGTGTCGCCGGGGGGAAAAGGGTGGTCTCCTTCCTTCTGATTTCCCATGACCGACGTGGTCGGGCTGCCTCATGTAACCCTGAGACTGGTTTTGACCCCTTGTATCGCCTAGACCGTCCCGGTCCTGCCTCATATAACCCTGAGACTGGTTTCGACCCTTTGTATCCCCTTGACCGTCCCGGTCATGCCTCATATAACCCTGAGACTGATTATGACCCCTTATATCACCTTGACCGTCCCGGTCATGCCTCATATAACCTTGAGACTGGTTTTGAACCCTTGTATCACATCAACCATCTCAGTCATGCCTCATATCACCCTGAGACTGGTCTCTGCCCCTTGTATCCCCTCGGCCAACCTGGTCGCTTCGTCCCGTCCGACCCGGGGTTCGGTGTTGATCATTGGATTCAGACCGTTCCAACCAGCCATGCTTCGACCGGGGTCGGCTTTGCGGAGTATCCGCCTGGTCCCTGCTGTCGATGGTGGTGGATGGGCCTTCTTCATGCAAATCCCGTAAGTGGGCCTGCCAGTCTTGGCGTTCACGTTCTAAAGATTCCAATTCAAGCTCTACTTCCCTAATTTTGTACTGTCTGCCTCTCTCGATGTACTCCAGCTGCGATATCCTTTTTGATGGTGCCATTTCCTTTTCCAGGCATCCTTTATGGGTCTTGTGCCCCCCTGTATGAAAGGGTGTGAACAGACGCCTTCTGACAGACTCTGAATGAGCATGCACCTTTCTTCGTTCCGACTGCCCCCCTTCCCACCTTCCTTTACTCGGGCCTCTACTGCTCTTCATGCGCGGTTCAATTGAAGATCATTGATGCCCTCTGCTGGAGCTACCTCTCTCTGCCATAGGGGCGATTTTCCTACGAGAACAACTCGGTGACTTGCGTCAAATACCACAGGCCCTCCTTCTAGCGCCAATGTTAACGCCTAACTTTGTTTCACCCGATTTATCAATAAAACCCAAAACGAAATGCGTTATCAATGGAGTGCCTGGATCATGCTGAAATAAAGAATATTTAAACACAAACAACAATGACACAAAGATTTACGTGAAAACCCAAAACGGAAAAAACCACGGGTGTTAGCCAAGAGCTCTTTAGAAAATCAGTGTCTGTCTTACAAATTGCTCTTAGAAAACATAAAAACCCCCTCTAGAAAAAGTAAATAGTCCTTCTAATATTTCGGAGATTGTCCGAATATATTCATCTCTGCATGGCTAGAGGTCCCATTGTTCCCTCGTGAATAGAAGAGTGATGTCATTATCCACTTAATTCCCGCGGTCCAATGAGGTAAGGTGAGAAGGAGGGATTGTGCATGAGCTAGGCCTGTCAGTTTATGTATAAAAATTGTCCGGTCCAATTCTTATAAGGAGTGACTAGGAGCCAAAGTAACAAATACTTGGCCCAATAAATCTGATCCTAACACTGCACACTGCCTTTGCATTATATCCCGTCTTTGTATCTAATAAAATGTTAATCTTTACTGTTTAGAAAATGCTTACGATATGGATACGGATCAGTTCTCTATACAAGATGTTTAGCTTCCTTCTATGGTAACCAAGTTATACGGCTAAATTTTCTTACTGCTGTTAGGTACGTTTCCCAGATCCCCAATCTTTGGTGAAGGATCTTCATGATAATGGTTTCAAAGCAATCTGGATGCTTGACCCTGGGATCAAAGAGGAAGAGGGTTATTTTGTTTATGATAGTGGTTCTGAAAAAGACATCTGGATCCAAACAGCTGATGGAAGGCCTTTTGTTGGTAGATTTCTTTATCTGTTCACGCTTGTATTTATATCCTGGTTCTTAAATCTCTAAATTTGACTTGTCTTTTCTAGGAGAGGTATGGCCCGGGCCTTGTGTTTTCCCTGATTTTACACAATCAAAGGCTCGTATGTGGTGGGCGAGTCTAGTTAAAGATTTCATTGATAATGGTGTGGATGGTATATGGAATGATATGAATGAACCAGCCGTCTTCAAGGTGAATTTAGACAAATTCCTCTCAAAATCATTCTTCCACATGTTCACCTGTTCATTGTATCAGTCGTTTCTTTTCAGACTGTAACGAAGACTGCCTGAGAGTAATGTTCATAGAGGAGATACTGAACTTGGAGGATGTCAGAATCACGTACACTATCACAATGTATTATTCATTGCCCTTGCATTGCTCCCTTTGTTTTATATATTATTCATTAAAAGTAGGTATATATCATATGTTAAGGTAGTAGGTAACAGGACAAATACCGTTTTGATTGTAGTAATGCAACACAAATCATTTAAACTTCTTACCAGTTAAATTGTTTATATAGGTTGATGGCATGCTGATGGCATGCTGATGGCAAGATCAACATACGAAGGCATGAAATTAGCTAATGAGAGTAAGCGTCCATTTGTTCTCACTCGAGCTGGATTTATTGGTAGCCAAAGGTATGCAGCAACATGGACCGGAGATAATCTATCCACCTGGGAGCACCTGCATATGAGTATCTCCATGGTTCTCCAACTGGTAATTAGCTTGGTTTTTCTCTGCAGTTGCCTGAAATTGTTGATTCATGCATTCTTCCAATTTACTGTGAGTTATTTTATCTTCTTTATTATTTGAGGTGTGTGAAAGCTGTAGAACAGTTGACCATCATGTTAAACCTACGGAAATGGAAGTACTATAACTGACTTGAATTTAGTTAACAGAGATCTCCAGAATGTAAGACATTATTGCCTTTTCTTTAATTTAATTAAATTTCAAATGCCTTTAAAATTTGTAATGTGATAAAGAAAAGTTGATTTTATTCTTACTTATATAAACAAGTAGACTTGGCAAATGAGCCGGGCCAAAACGGCCCAGTTTTTTATGGACTGGAATTTGTTGGTCCGTGGCCCGGCCAGGGCCAGCCCACCGGCCAAATTTTTTATTTTATTTTTTACAATTATGCTATATTGAGTAAAAAATTGAAAAACGTCAATAACTTCGTACGATATGGACAAAGTTTTATTTGAGTATTGAACAAAGTGACCTATATATGTACAGTTATAATGATACCCATTAATACTTCATATCTACCCTGTTAATTATTTTTCCTCAAGTCGTCAGATTGAAATTAAATCTAGTACATACACCAAAACTTGAGTTAAGTCTGTCTTAATCTAGAATATAAAGCTCTTAATGGTGATATTTTACGATAAAGCCGTAAAGGTAATGACCACCGTAAGTTTGCATGAACAATAAAAAATTGCTAAAGACTAGTCGGATGAGACTGCGCTATTGAATTAAGAGCTTAAAAATGTGAAAAAGCGCGTATGAGTGGATGCAAAAATGTGATTAGATTGTTAAAAGGTTGAAATTTGATAAAGTTTGCAGATGGCCTTTACAAGTATATATATATAGGAGTACTTTTATTTATATTTTTCAGATAAGGTTAATATTGGATATATACTCCCAAAGTTGCGGAATATAAAACCAAACTTGATTTTTCAAATTCAAAATTGATGATGTGATTCTTTTATCATTTTATTTTTTGTAATTATTAATACTTTTTATATAATTTATAATTTTTATAATTATAATTTCTAAAATTAAATAAATTCATAACAATTAATTTTTTTTTATATTTTAAAATTGATCACAAAAAAATAATATTCATCCGGTAAGTGGAATTCAATACAAAACGAATCATATAAATGATCCAAGCGGTTGTTCCCAGTGTATCAAAATCAAGTGGCGTGTGTGTCATATTCCATAATTAAGCTGCTAAAGAGTCTTGTAGCTAGAAACATAGTTGTTACTTGTTGGTCCCTGCGATTTACTTTTAAAAGTGGATGGAGGGAATAATTGGTAGTTAGACTAAGCATGGATCATAAACACAAAGTAGATCTCATTTATTTATTTTTTTTTGTAAAAATGAAAAGAAAAAAGAATTTGGCCGCGGGCTAGACTAAAACGGCCCAACATTTTTTGGGCTAAAAGAAGTAGGCCCAAAGCCCGATTTTAGCCGGGGCGAGCCGGGCCTTTTTTGCCAGGTCTAGTCCTAGACATAGTGGAATCTAATTTCTGCACTTAGTTCTAGTCTTCCCATAAACGACGTCAAATCTGTGAGCTAGAAGAGGTGAACTAGAGATCAGTTCAAGCCTACTAAAGTAACTTAGAGGAATTGAGGTGAATAAGTCTTCTTAAATTAATAATACATGTTCTGGAAATGTCCTGAAATTCTAGAATATGATCTGGATATCTTTTTTTGGAAGTAAATGTTGTACTTCAAATGGTCAAAGAAATGTTTTTGTAACACCACCTTTCTAAAATAGAAAGAGAGGTTACCCGCAAAACATAACAAAACTATAAAATAAATCAAAAGCTCTATTTTGCCAAAATGAAAACTTTAATAACTGATAAACTCCACAAGTCAAACGAAAATAAATACCAAATTGGTTCAAACCACAATCTAGAATAGTTATTATAACTCCAAATCAAAAGCAATGTAGCACAGCCTAAACAAAATATATCTAAGTCACTGGGTAAAGGGAGCTCTCATCACACTTGCCCACGATCCCCCTGATTACCTGCTGGAAGAAAAATACAGCATGAGCCAAATGCCCAGTACGGATATAGAAAACAAAATAAAGAACTGAAACAAATAATGCCATTAACTGAACTGAAACGAACATAACTAACACAACGAAATAATTGGCTGAATCAAAGGGCTGGGTGTTATTTCATACCGAGCTCAAAAATATAACAAAAATATACCTTGTCACACAGACAAGTCAAATAATGCCACGCAAACAAAATAATGCCACACAGGCAAAATAATGTCGCGCAGACAAATCACACATTGGATCGCGAGTCCAAATGCATGAAATCGGAAGGTGTAAGACCCCGAATTTATGAAATACAAAATTTAATTTTTCTTCATATATATTTTTCCTGAAACAGTAAGTGGTTAAATTGACGAAATTGAAAGTTAAGGATGTTATATGCAAATTTTATTTTGACGGACAATATTCGTTTTGTCGGGGAATATTCGGGCCGTACGACGGCGCCGAAATAACAAATTATTTGTGGACCCCACAACGGAATATTTGTCGGATATAGAAAACGACAGAAGTAACCTTTTTAAATAAAAATAGTCAACGGTGTTAACTGTTAAAATACCGGTGATAAAAGAATAGTAGCATACGGTAATTTATGGTATTTTCTGTAGCACACGGTACTCTACAGTAGCACACGGTATTGCACAGTGTCTCATATTATTGGTCTGATAATTGACACCGTAATTGTTACGCATCATTTCATCAATAATTGTCACTGCATAATATTTTATATTATCAATTCAATTATTGTTGCTACACAGTATTTTGCATTATTGATTCAATAATTGTCATTACACTGTATTTCATATCATCGAGTCAATAATTGTTGGTGCACTGTAGTTTAAAATTATTGAATCTAATAATTGTCACAGTAGCAAATACACTATAATTTATATTATTAAATTAATAAAAATATGTAACGTGTTGTGGTAACATTATTTTATATGTTGGACTCACAGGAAGAATAAATAAATAAATAAATAAATAAATAAATAATAAAATAATTAATTTTACTATTTGAAATAGTAACGTGAATAGTGACGTGAATAGTGACGTGAATAGTAAGAAAAACATGTGGGACCCATTGTGGGGCCCACATGAAGTATGAACAATGTGAGTATTTCCTGGGTTGGTGAGGTGCGACTGCTGAAAAAAAAAAAAAATTCAGCACTGGCGTGCTCACCTACCATGCGCATAGTAACTTATTTTCTCCTATAAATAGCTTGCTCAACTGAATAGAAAAATCACACCCAAAACATAAAATTTTTCTATAAGAATTTTATGAGTTTTCTCTGAGAATAGTAAGCTTATTTTGAGTGTTTGAAAGCCAAAAGGAGTGCAGAAAATTTTCAAGTTGATCAACCTCATTTAAATCAATATCCAGTCACGTGTTAAGGTAAGGAATATCATTCTTTTCACACTCTTAAATTTATTACGGTAAGGGGTATCATTCTTTTCATCATCATAAATGGATATTATTTTCTTTCTTACTTGAAGGGATTATCATTCTTTGATTCTCGAAAATAATATCGTTTCTTTCTTGTGCCATTTACTTCCATGTATTAAATTGTGGGAATAACCTTACGGCGCGGTTTACCGCCTGTTGGTGAATAACCTTTTGTATTCATTCCTTATTAATCTTTGAGAATAACCTTACGGTGCGGATTAACGCCTGTTTGGTGAATAACTCTTCGTATTCAAATTGATGGGAATAACCTTACGGCGCGGATTATCGCCTGTTTGGTGAATAACTATTCGTATTCAAATTGATGGGAATAACCTTACGGTGCGGATTATCGCCTGTTGGTGAATAACCCTTTTTATTTGTCTCCTGTGAAAATAATTTGTCTACACGAATTATCACATGACACTTTTATTCCATATTCGTAAGTGATATCATTTTCCTTTATACTCATAAGGGATACCATCTTTTTCATCTTCCATTATTCAAACTTACTATGGTAAGGGATATTAATTCCCTTCACCTTTTGTTAATCAAACCTGCTACGGTAAGGGATATTATTTTCTTTCATACACCTAAATCGAAACTTATTATGGAACTATTGCTTCTATAATTCCTGAAAATATTATATGTTCCATAATAGTTGAATTTCATTATTTCAACTGAACCTTCCTATTTTTTTTAAACATTCCTATTGAACTGTAATCGTTATTCTGAACTGTGGAGCTGGAATATCATTTTAAATTTTACTTCACATCATGTTGGCAATTTGGACATTATTTGAATCTGCACAAAGTAAACTTCTGATACTTATTGTTTATCCTGTTCTTCTGTTCATCATTTGTATCACTGTTATTTGTATTAATCATCAAGAATCAAGCTGTTGTGAATATCTGTGGCCGGGGGCACAGATGTGATATAATTGTTGAACAGATGATAGGTTAAAGGCGATATACTAGGTTAAAGGCGATACATCTGTTCGGTGTCTTTTATGACACGTAATCATGACCGTTGGTGTTATATTGAATGTCTTTGGCCCGTAGTGCAAAGATGAACTGTTGATTGATATGATTATGACCAAAGGCTGAATCTGGTATAATCATGACCGTTGGTGTTATATTGAATGTCTTTGGCCCGTAGTGCAAAGATGAACTGTTGATTGGTATGATTATGACCAAAGGCTGAATCTGGTATAATCATGACCGTTGGTGTTATATTGAATGTCTTTGGCCCGTAGTGCAAAGATGAACTGTTGATTGGTATGATTATGACCAAAGGCTGAATCTGGTATAATCATGACCGTTGGTGTTATATTGAATGTCTTTGGCCCGAAGTGCAAAGATGAACTGTTGATTGGTATGATTATGACCAAAGGCTGAATCTGGTATAATCATGACCGTTGGTGTTATATTGAATGTCTTTGGCCCGTAGTGCAAAGATGAACTGTTAATCTGCATGATTATGACCAGAAACTGTGAAGTTGTATTATCTTGACTAATGGTATTTCAGATGATAAAAGTTGATGATATTTTTACTAAAAAGAGAAGCGAGTGGACATTATAGTCTGCATTATTCTTCTAATAGATTGCTCATTCCACTGCTATTATTGATCTGAACATTGTTTAAGAATTTAACTACAGTTTTTGATATAAACCTTGTAGTCTATTGTATTCTATCAAGAACTCAACTGTTGAAGGCTAATGATAATTTATTCGTCATTATCTTAGTCATGATATTTCTTACTGGGCTATTTGAGCTCACCCTTTCTTTTGTTCCATTACAGGAGATGAAAACGTAACAGGGTCTAGCCGGGGATGGAGTGAGAGTCTGAGGAATAGCTGTCGTAGTCTTCACGTGTTATAAAATAGTGTGGCAATAATAATGAAGACTTAGTTGTGTATTATTATACACTGTATTGTTGTACGTTGTGCTTTGTTGTAATAATTTTGTTGTAGTCTTTTGACGACTCAAGTTTGGGCTGTGTGGGCCTAGATTTGGGGGCGTCACAGTTGGTATCAGAGCTTAGGGATATGGTCTTTAATGGAGATCTGGGGTTAGAATTAGGAGGGGAGAGACGAATAGAATCGGTCACTAGTGTGTCCCACCTAAATTAGATTTTATTATCTAATGAGTTGATTTGAATATAGGGACATGAAGTGATGAGTCAGTTTATTTGAACTAACAATTATTTTGTGACCACAGTTTAGTATGGCATTTGGAAATCAGGAGGTTAACTACGGAATGCCCGAAGCCAATGTAGCTGAGAATCAAGATGCCACAAACAATTCTTCTACAAATTCAGAGTTGAATTATTTGCCTAAGGCAAAAATTATGCGTGTTCTATCCAGTAAGGATAAAGGTGAAACCTCTTCTACAGTCGTTCCAGATCCGTTCTTAGAAGCAATTAAAGGAAATAATGAACTTGCGGAAATTATTGCCTTTAATCTACTCACTAATTGGGAGAGTCATATAACCTGATTATGCTCTATAACAAAGGACCAGAATATATGGACGTTTCATATAAGTCTTTGGGATTTATGGTGTTCCAGTTATGATTTTCAAGATTATTTAAAAATGATGTTTCTATACTTTTGGGCGCTACAATTTAGAGGAATTCAGGTAAAGTTAGTCACTATCGTGGAAACTGCAGTCTATCGAAAATACTATTCTTATAGAAATCATTGGTACGCTACTACTGATGAAGTTGAGGAATCCGAGAAACAGTTCGTTAGAGAATTATTTAGTGGTATTGTCATGGTTGAAATACGTGAAGATCCGAATGAAGTACTCGGGATTCGATTTGACGATAACAGTCAAGAAACCGAATGAGGTGATAACCGGTAAGCTATTCATAAATTCTCGTGAAGTCTACGCTTTGTTAGATACTGGTTCTACCCATTCTTTTATCTCACCTGCATGTGCTCAGCGTTTAAACTTAACTCCTGAAAATTTGGACTTTGACTTATCAGTTGAAACCCCATTAGGAGAAATGACCATTACATCTACTGTCTATAAATCTTGCCTAGTTCAAATCAACAACCTCACATTACCTGTTGACCTTATTTCTTTGGAGATGCATGAATTTGATGTGATTTTAGGAATTGATTGGTTGACTACCCATCATGCTAAAATTGATTGTTTTCATAAGATTATTAGTTTTCATATTCCTAATCAACCTGTCATGCAAATTCAAGCAACTAAACCATTGAAATCTATAACTGTTATTTCTAGCCATAAAGTCATTCGTTTATTGAAAAACGGATGTCAAGCCTTTTTAGCTCATGTCATTGATTTGAACAAAAACACGTCAAACTTGAATGATATTCCTATTGTTAATGAGTTCCTGACGTTTTTCCTGAGGAACTTCCTGGCTTACCTCCAAACCGAGAAATTGAATTCTGTATCGATCTTGAACCCGATACTAAGCCCTTTTCCAAAGCCTAACACCAAATGGCTCCCATAGAACGCCAAGAGATGAAAGTTTGATTATTAGATATCGGTATCATTCGAGCGAGAATACGAGAAGAGTTTTCAAGAACTCAAGAGGAGACTTGTTTCAGCTCCTATTCTGACCATTCCATCAGGATCAGGAAAATTCGTCATATATAGCGATGCTTCAGGCAAAGGTCTAAGTTGTGTCCTTATGCAACATGGAAAGGTTATAGCTTATGCTTCTCGACAACTCAAAGATTATGAGAAAAATTATCCTACTCATGATCTAGAGTTGGCAGCAGTCGTTTTCGCGTTGAAGATCTGGAGACACTACTTGTACGGAGAAAAAGTGGATATCTATACGGATCATAAAAGTCTCAAGTATTTCTTCACCCAGAAGGAACTCAACATGCGACAACGACGTTGGCTTGAGCTGTTGAAGGATTACGACCACACAATCCAGTATCACCCGGAAAAGGCGAACGTTGTAGCTGACGCTTTGAGCAGAAGATCTTATGCGAGTACAAGTGCACTGCTGACAACACAAAAGTGTATTTTGTACGACTTGCAAAAGATGGAGATAGAGCTAAAGACACCAGGGACCCACTCGAAGATTGCTCACGTGCGAGTAGAACCAGCTTTAATGGATAAAATTAAAGCTGCTCAAGCTACCGATCCGGAACTGATGAACATGATAAAGAAAGTACAAGAAGGTGCCATTCCCGAAGCAAGAATCGACGAGAAATGAATACTTCGAGTCAACTCTCGACTCTATGTTCCTAACGATCCTGAATTGAAGCATAAAATCATGATGGAGGCACATAACACACCGTTTGCAATCCACCAGGAGGTACCAAGATGTATCGAGATCTTCGACATACATTTTGGTGGAACAATATGAAAAGGGAGATTGCAGAGTTTATCTCAAGGTGCCTAACTTGTCAACGTGTCAAGGCAGAGCATCAAGTACCTAAGGGTCCATTACAACCACTTGAGGTTCCCGAATGGAAGTGGGAACACATCAATATGGACTTCGTGACGGTCTACCCAAAGTTTCTCAAGGCTTAGATGCAATTTGGGTCATCGTAGATATACTGACCAAATCCGCTCATTTCTTGCATATACGAGAAAACTTTTCACTTGAACGTCTTGCCGGTATGTATATAAATGAGATTATGAGATTGCATGGCATGCCAGTTTCCATAGTTTCTGATCGAGATCCTTGATTCACTTCACGCTTTTGGATCAGTCTACAAAAAGCTATGGGCACTGAACTACGTTTTAGTTCTGCATACCATCCTCAAACGGACGGACAATCGGAAAGGACGATCCAAACCCTCGAAGATCTTTTGAGACTTTGTGTATTAGACTTTAAAGGAAGTTGGGATAAGTATTTGTCATTGGTGGAATTTTCTTACAACAACAGTTACCAAGCAAGCATTGGCATGACTCCATTCGAGGCTTTGTATGGAAGGAAGTGTCGCTCTCCAATATGTTGGAATGAGATAGGAGAAGCAAAATTGTTGGGACCCGAGTTGGTACGCTTGACGACCGAAAAGATCCAAATGATCCGACAACGAATACAGACAGCACAAGAACGACAAAAGAGTTATGCCGATCTTCATCGGAGAGATGAGAGATTCAACGTCGGAGATCATGTATTCTTACGTGTTTCTCCATGGAAAGGGGTTACGAGATTCGGAAAGAGAGGAAAGCTCAACCCTCGATTTATTGGCCCATTTGAAATCCTCGATCGAGTAGGATCCGTAGCCTACAGACTAGCCCTACCACCAAGTATGTCTCGCATCCATAACGTTTTTCACATATCTATGTTACGTAAATATGTGAAGGACCCAAACCACATCATTGAGTTAGAACCAGACGTTATAGCAGAAGATTTAACGTATGAGGAGGTACCTGTTAAGATCCTAGATAAGAAGGAGCAGATCTTACGCTCAAAGGTTATACCTCAAGTTAAGGTTTTATGGAGGAACCAAGATATTGAGGAAATGACCTGGGAGCTAGAATCTGAAATGAAGTCTAGGTATCCATACCTCTTCGAAATGCCAGGTACGTCAATTTCGGGGACGAAATTTCATAAGGAGGGGAGGTTGTAAGACCCCGAATTTATGAAATACAAAATTTAATTTTTCTTCATATATATTTTTCCTGAAACAGTAAGTGGTTAAATTGACGAAATTGAAAGTTAAGGATGTTATATGCAAATTTTATTTTGACGGACAATATTCGTTTTGTCGGGGAATATTCGGGCCGTACGACGGCGCCGAAATAACAAATTATTTGTGGACCCCACAACGGAATATTTGTCGGATATAGAAAACGACAGAAGTAACCTTTTTAAATAAAAATAGTCAACGGTGTTAACTGTTAAAATACCGGTGATAAAAGAATAGTAGCATACGGTAATTTATGGTATTTTCTGTAGCACACGGTACTCTACAGTAGCACACGGTATTGCACAGTGTCTCATATTATTGGTCTGATAATTGACACCGTAATTGTTACGCATCATTTCATCAATAATTGTCACTGCATAATATTTTATATTATCAATTCAATTATTGTTGCTACACAGTATTTTGCATTATTGATTCAATAATTGTCATTACACTGTATTTCATATCATCGAGTCAATAATTGTTGGTGCACTGTAGTTTAAAATTATTGAATCTAATAATTGTCACAGTAGCAAATACACTATAATTTATATTATTAAATTAATAAAAATATGTAACGTGTTGTGGTAACATTATTTTATATGTTGGACTCACAGGAAGAATAAATAAATAAATAAATAAATAAATAAATAATAAAATAATTAATTTTACTATTTGAAATAGTAACGTGAATAGTGACGTGAATAGTGACGTGAATAGTAAGAAAAACATGTGGGACCCATTGTGGGGCCCACATGAAGTATGAACAATGTGAGTATTTCCTGGGTTGGTGAGGTGCGGCTGCTGAAAAAAAAAAAAAATTCAGCACTGGCGTGCTCACCTACCATGCGCATAGTAACTTATTTTCTCCTATAAATAGCTTGCTCAACTGAATAGAAAAATCACACCCAAAACATAAAATTTTTCTATAAGAATTTTATGAGTTTTCTCTGAGAATAGTAAGCTTATTTTGAGTGTTTGAAAGCCAAAAGGAGTGCAGAAAATTTTCAAGTTGATCAACCTCATTTAAATCAATATCCAGTCACGTGTTAAGGTAAGGAATATCATTCTTTTCACACTCTTAAATTTATTACGGTAAGGGGTATCATTCTTTTCATCATCATAAATGGATATTATTTTCTTTCTTACTTGAAGGGATTATCATTCTTTGATTCTCGAAAATAATATCGTTTCTTTCTTGTGCCATTTACTTCCATGTATTAAATTGTGGGAATAACCTTACGGCGCGGTTTACCGCCTGTTGGTGAATAACCTTTTGTATTCATTCCTTATTAATCTTTGAGAATAACCTTACGGTGCGGATTAACGCCTGTTTGGTGAATAACTCTTCGTATTCAAATTGATGGGAATAACCTTACGGCGCGGATTATCGCCTGTTTGGTGAATAACTATTCGTATTCAAATTGATGGGAATAACCTTACGGTGCGGATTATCGCCTGTTGGTGAATAACCCTTTTTATTTGTCTCCTGTGAAAATAATTTGTCTACACGAATTATCACATGACACTTTTATTCCATATTCGTAAGTGATATCATTTTCCTTTATACTCATAAGGGATACCATCTTTTTCATCTTCCATTATTCAAACTTACTATGGTAAGGGATATTAATTCCCTTCACCTTTTGTTAATCAAACCTGCTACGGTAAGGGATATTATTTTCTTTCATACACCTAAATCGAAACTTATTATGGAACTATTGCTTCTATAATTCCTGAAAATATTATATGTTCCATAATAGTTGAATTTCATTATTTCAACTGAACCTTCCTATTTTTTTTAAACATTCCTATTGAACTGTAATCGTTATTCTGAACTGTGGAGCTTGAATATCATTTTAAATTTTACTTCACATCATGTTGGCAATTTGGACATTATTTGAATCTGCACAAAGTAAACTTCTGATACTTATTGTTTATCCTGTTCTTCTGTTCATCATTTGTATCACTGTTATTTGTATTAATCATCAAGAATCAAGCTGTTGTGAATATCTGTGGCCGGGGGCACAGATGTGATATAATTGTTGAACAGATGATAGGTTAAAGGCGATATATTAGGTTAAAGGCGATACATCTGTTCGGTGTCTTTTATGACACGTAATCATGACCGTTGGTGTTATATTGAATGTCTTTGGCCCGTAGTGCAAAGATGAACTGTTGATTGATATGATTATGACCAAAGGCTGAATCTAGTATAATCATGACCGTTGGTGTTATATTGAATGTTTTTGGCCCGTAGTGCAAAGATGAACTGTTGATTGGTATGATTATGACCAAAGGCTGAATCTGGTATAATCATGACCGTTGGTGTTATATTGAATGTCTTTGGCCCGTAGTGCAAAGATGAACTGTTGATTGGTATGATTATGACCAAAGGCTGAATCTGGTATAATCATGACCGTTGGTGTTATATTGAATGTCTTTGGCCCGTAGTGCAAAGATGAACTGTTAATCTGCATGATTATGACCAGAAACTGTGAAGTTGTATTATCTTGACTAATGGTATTTCAGATGATAAAAGTTGATGATATTTTTACTAAAAAGAGAAGCGAGTGGACATTATAGTCTGCATTATTCTTCTAATAGATTGCTCATTCCACTGCTATTATTGATCTGAACATTGTTTAAGAATTTAACTACAGTTTTTGATATAAACCTTGTAGTCTATTGTATTCTATCAAGAACTCAACTGTTGAAGGCTAATGATAATTTATTCGTCATTATCTTAGTCATGATATTTCTTACTGGGCTATTTGAGCTCACCCTTTCTTTTGTTCCATTACAGGAGATGAAAACGTAACAGGGTCTAGCCGGGGATGGAGTGAGAGTCTGAGGAATAGCTGTCGTAGTCTTTACGTGTTATAAAATAGTGTGGCAATAATAATGAAGACTTAGTTGTGTATTATTATACACTGTATTGTTGTACGTTGTGCTTTGTTGTAATAATTTTGTTGTAGTCTTTTGACGACTCAAGTTTGGGCTGTGTGGGCCTAGATTTGGGGGCGTCACAGAAGGTGTGTTTGGCACAAACATCACCAAACCGCATAACAGAACAGAACAGAAACTAGGGTCAACCCATACGCCTCCCACAACAAAACACCAAATTTGGCCATCGCCCACCAAACACAAAATGGAGACGCCGTGGACTGATCACACCGCCACGGAAGGTGCCATGCTTCGGTGCCAAGAGACATGTCTGTGGTACTCCCACAGGTGGTTATAGCTTAGGGATACCCTACGGTATAATCTAATAAAGATATCATGCCACAACGAATGCGACATAATACCCACAAAAGGGTTCTAAGTGTACATGTTAAGCTGAAACGAATCAATACCAAATCCCCAAAATAAATTAACATGTACATTCTACGGAATCAAAAATAATCACTACACTTGATTTAATAATACAAAGAGTACAAAATAAGTCTATGTAACGCCAACATGAAGCTATCATATTAATTTCACAAGGAACAAACATGTGAACTAATAATGAAATTCGAAACGAGGAACTAAATGAACTAATTAAATTTAATAAGAATATCGCTGAAGGAGTACGGAATCCGTACCTGGAATCAGTAATGTAATACCCAATTAAAATTTCAATTAAAGTTCGTTAACTCCTTCGGTCCGATCTAAAAACACAATAATTTAATACAATTAATTATCATTTTTAATAATTTACCTTTATGTAAAAAAAATATATTAAAATACATTTTGTAGTCAAAAGATACATTTTAATATAAAGTCACTTACTAAAATAATACCATAATATAACATTTGTTATATAATAGTATAACTTAGCAAATTACCATATACATATACATTTAAATTTACAACAGTATACAAAATTTTATACTACCTAATTATCAATTTGGCCAAACATGACATCTTATAATATAAACAATTCAGACCTATATATGTTTTATATTCATTTAGTGAATCATGCCTTAATCAATTATATTCAGGTTTAAATTATTTATTTTTATATAAATCTTAATTTTATTATTACCATAATGTTATAGTTCGAAAGACAAATTAAACAAATATATATATGCACTGCCTTTCATTCCATACATAAAGTTAGAATATATAAACTATTTGTTTATATTCATGATAACAGATCAAAATTCCTATATGAACTAACAAAATTCCTATATGAACTAACCTTCTAAACTGATGAAGTTATCCATTACAAGCATTTAAAATAATATATATATATATATATATATATATATATATATATACATATATAGAAAGATCATACCATGACAACATGTACAACAACATAAAGCAATTCACAATCTGACATTACTTTTTCTTTCTCACGGATGGAACAATTTAAAGTATAAAGAAATAAAAAAAAAAAACAATCACATCCAATAAACAAAAGAGAAGAAGCAATGCAATTTAACCTGCTTAATCTTCCAAGGATATGAACGCCACAATCAGCATTTTCTTTCTCTCGGTTTTAACGTAAGCGGCTCATGATATATATTTTTATCAGACACAAGGATACGTTACACTATAAATGATTTACGTTTTCTTTCTTTATTAATTAATATATTTAACAACTTTTTTAATTTTAATAGTACATAATTTTAATTGGACTTAATTAGTTTTAAGGCCCAAATTTTTATTTTTAAATTAAACTTATTCCTTAATTACCAATAGCCCACATAATTTTAATTAATAGGTTGACCCAAATATAAGAAAAGCCCAATTAAAATATTTTAAAGGTTTCCTAAATACCTTTATTTTATTTTATTTTTATTTTTATTTTTATAGGGTATTACAGTTTTAGTCTTGCAAGTCAACCTCAAATGTAGTCGTCCGCCAAAGTAAAGTTCCTAGGTCTGCATTTATTCTAAGGTCTACAAAAATGTTTAATCTTTCTAGGCAAAATGAAATTGATTCTGTTTATTTCTTTTAAAATTTATTTCTCTAATTTACTCCCGCTTCAATTGCTGTATTTTGAAGATTAGATCATGCTAGTTCTATCCAAGGAGGGGCGCACCTCCCACATTTCATCCATGACCTATAAATGCCTTTCATCCGACTCTTTTCTATTTTACTTAACTGCATTAGTTTTGGTATTAGAGCCTGGTTTATTTTGTTTTGAATATGATTATAGTTTATCCAGCTTCGGTCACTTGAGGTTTAGTTTTTCCTCTGGGACTCGATCTTCATTTCACCTATACTCTCAAAGTTTTTTCCAGTTACTTCTGTCCTATATACTGGACTACTTCGATTTTGGTATCACAGCTTGGTTGATTCCATGCTGAATATTTTTCAAGTTCATTCCCGCTTTAGTGGCTGCATATTGAGGACTATCCAAATATGTTGAAACCATCTTGAACTCAGAGTGGCTATTCTGCTTGCAATCAATGCCTGACCTTGTCTCACCACATTTCAAATTAGTTCCCGTACCAAGTTCTTCTCATTCCATATAACAACTCGGGTCAAATTCCGAGTCTGAATCAAATCGTAATGTACCAAGGGCCCAATCCATTGTCTCAATAATATCTTCTTGGGATATCTTAGTCCACCACATGCTCACTCAAAAGGTCATGACTAAAAGTATTAGTGATGGTAGCTTGAGTCCTTATATACGTATAAAAGTATCTTACATGTTTCAATGTGGGACTGAGGTGTTACATTCCATGTACTGAAATGACATGCATTTTAGTTAGCATTAAATTGACTGTATGGTGAGAGCTTGAGTGCTTCACTGTGCATTACGTTTCTCATTTTCTGAATAAACTGAATATTTTCTTGGAACTTTCAGTGTTTTAAACTCTTTGGTTTTTTGGCTGGGAATTTGTTTTATTGGTTGGACTGGAGTTAAGTATGCTACTTCATTTGGTTTTGCTGTTTGTTTGTATTTTTCATGATACTCTGTCGAAAGTTTACTTCGTCTCCAGGGACTTAGTGGCCAGCCACTTTCAGGGCCAGATATAGGTGGATTTGATGGAAATGCAACACCCAAGTTCTTTGGAAGGTGGATGGGTATTGGTGCCATGTTTCCATTCTGCCGCGGGCATTCTGAAGAGGAAACCACAGACCATGAACCTTGTGGCAAAGAGGTTTGCACTCATGTTAAGAGTCATATTCACTTCCAACTTGTGGTTTATATATAAATGTTTATAATCCACACTATCTGATAACATCACTTAAAGGAAAGCTAATTTTCTCCAATAACCATATGACATTAAAGCATTTGACAATAAAGTGAGTACTGAATAGTATTAACTTTAGGTAACTGGACCAGAAATAACAAATATATTATTGCTGTATGGTTCATTATGTTTCTTTCATATACATAAAAAATTTATGAGACAGTAGTAGCAGCTTTTTTTCTCAAGTAGGAAAAAATTAAAATAAGTACTTTCCTTAACTAAAATTAATATGACTTTTTAAAAATACTAGGAAACTACTGTTAGATCCTTTGGACTCCTTGACTTGTGTTTCCAAAGCCTTAAATATTTGTCCAACCAAGTTGTGCAAGCTTGTCCCGCAACAGGTTTCCTTTGCTGAAAATAACTCGACTCTTTTGACTTTGGGGCTTGGCCAAGAATACCACAGAACGAAGTTCCGAGGTGAATCACCAAAGTTCTTGAGCTTCTAACTTAACACGTCGGTAACACAAATAAGAGTGTACTTAGATCGCATTTGACACATGAGTCAGTGTTGGCATGCTTGGCATGTCACATCACGGTCCCAAATCCATGTGCTTGCTAAGAGGAATTGGCAAGAAGTGACATATGACAGTTTGATGGGGATCAGTTTACTATTCACGTGTTTTACTGTTCACGTGGGGATTGGATTGTTTCGTTTTGATGTATTTTATTTATATTTGGATTGTTATTATTTTAGGGCGTTGTTGGTATTTTATTTCTATTAAGTAGGGTTATTTGAGTCTTTAATTGTTTTATTCAGATTAGGGTTTTGGGTCTATTTAAAGACTGATGTAATCTGATTTTATTACGCTATTATTATTAATTCTGAAATTACCCTAATTGTTGGTTGCGATCAATATCTTCTCTCCCTACTGCGGTTGGGAAACCCTAGGGGTAGTGGTTCTCCTGCGGTTGGATCACCCTAGTTTTTATCAATTTTCCTTATTGAATTACCGTTACCAGTGCATTATTTGGCCATCTATTTTCGTCCTACATCAAAGTGGTATCAGAGCCGAACCTGGAAACCATTCACAGTTGTTGTACATCGTCAGGAACATCATCGAAAAGTCGCCGGAAAAACTCACCGTAACCCTAGCCACCGACTGTGGCCTTGTTGTTCCTGCTGTCAGCCATCGCCCATACCCGCACTATTCCACTGCCACTGCTACCTCTTACAGTCACCAGCATCATCATCGTCGAACCATCATCTTCACGCCAGCATCACAGACCACCACTCCCATCATCACAGTGCACCACCCAATCAGAAGAACAGAAACAACAACGAAAGCGAAGGAAACTGAGAAGGAGAGCAGAATAGAAAGAAGGAGACAAGAACGAAGAGGAAGAACAGAAGACGTACCTATCGTCGTCGCCGATCGTAGAGCCATCTCCGACAATCGGCGCCTCTGCCTAGCCGCTGTCCACTGCTATCTCTACCATCTCCGACCTTCTCAGTATTACAGCCGAGCTAAATCGACACCCCCCTCTCTCTGCATCATCGTCGCGTTGCGTGTATGCTGGTATTGAAAAAGGAAAATGGGTAACCCTCGTTCCTAATTGTTTCTTAAAACCGATCTGCGTAAAACTACCTCTTAGTCCCCCGCAGTTTAATTCTCCGTTCAAGTAGCATCCTATAGTTTGATAATTCACATTGCAGCCCTTGCACTTTTCCTAGAACAGCCTTGAAACTTTTCAATATTTGCATATTAACCCCTGTTTCGTACTTTCACTTCAGTTAGGTCCCAAAAAAAAAAAAAAAGAGTACAAAAGTTCAGCTTAAATTTTTTCTTCAAATATAGGATATATACCTTAATTACTTGGATTTTCTATACTCACTGCATAACACTAAAAATTTTGAAAATTCGTGTGGATTTATTTTTCTTAAATTGCATATTATTCCTGCTAGTTGGGCATCATTTAATTGTGATTGTTGAAATTTTGGAAACTGCGATTACATTAGCCTTAGAATATTAATTTAATTGCTACAATTAATTTCTAATTATCTCAGTTTGCATTTGCATCATGACGACCCGTAGTGGAACCCAGTATGGTATGCCTATAGAAGACACACTCAACCAAATAATGGCTAAACTGACTAACTTAGAAACTCAGGTGGGCACATTGACTGAAAACCTAGCTACAACAACTAATAGGGTTCAAGTCCTTGAGCAAGTATGACCTGTAGTTGAACCTAGAAGAGGACAAGAATAAGAAGTCAATAGGGGACATGAGGACATTTTAGTTCGTGATGAGGTACCCGAAAGGATTCTAGTTCGTGATGAGGTACCCGTAAGGGACCCTAATCAGCATAGACCTAGGCAACATTTTGAGCCTAGATACGTGGAACATCCCGAACTACGAGACCGTAGGAACCGAGACATGGGTTATGATGACCGTAGGGAGTATGACTACCATGAGCCTCGAAATTATGCCTACCGTGGACCTAGAAATGCAAACCATTATGACCGAGCTTATGAAGATGACACTAGAAAAATAAAGGTTGACGCCCCTGAGTTTGACGGTAGATTTGACCCTAATACCTTCCTTGACTGGTTGTCCAGTATGGACAAATTTTTTGAGTGGTATGACATGTTCGATGAGCGTAGGGTTCGTTATGCAAAAATGAAATTAGTCAAACAAGCAAATTTGTTCTGGTCTAGTGTTGAGAGAGACATTGAGCGTTTGAGAGACCCACCCATTACGCGTTGGGCAGAGATGAAAGCTCGTCTCCGAAAATATTATCTCCCCATCGGCCATAAAGATAGGTTGTGTGATCAGTTGAACAGTATAAGACAAGGCAATTTGTCTGTCTCTGACTATATTAGCAAGTATAGAGAGTTGATGGAGCGTTGTGAGCTTATTGAGGATCCTCGAATGACAATCTCTCGATTTAAAAATGGGCTAAGAGAAGATGTTCAGTTTCAGATGAGCTCCCTCCAGCTTACTTGTTTAGATGATGTCTTTCAAGCCGCCTTAGACCATGAGTACCATTTGAAGAGATCTTCTTCTAGGAGAGTGACCTCTTATCCGAACCAGTTTAGTGGACGTAGTGCCCTACCAGGCCGATCTTTTTCCGGATCCCAAACTACTTCTAGGGCGAGTAACACAGTGAATGGACCGAGTAGAGACCTTAGACAAGGGAAGGGTGCTTTAACACCCAAACCTACAGAGGGTGGCCGAGAGAGATGTTACTCATGTGGAGAACCTGGCCATAAATCCTTTGAGTGCCCAAAGAAAAACCGAGTGGGAATGGTGCATGAGGGACTCGAAGAGGAGGAGGATCCACACGAAGATGAGGTGGAAGGTGAGTACTGTACAGAGGATGAGGAAGCTGATGCGCACCTCGAACATATTGACAAGACCTTAAATGTCATGAGGTGCATTATCGCTAATCCTAAGAAGACGGAAGATTGGAAGAGAACGACTATATTTCAAACATATAGCAGAGGTGGCGGTGTCTCTTCTAAAGTGATCATTGATGGGGGAAGTTGTTTGAATGTGGTTGCTAGGACAGCTATTGAGTGATTGAAGCTAAAGGCAGAGCCACACCCCCAGCTATATAGTATCGCTTGGGTCAATAAGACATCTATTCCTGTGTCACAGAGGTGTCTAGTGCCGATCCACCTAGAGAGCTATGAGGAGAATATTTGGTGTGATGTCATTCCAATGGATGTTGCACATATTCTTTTAGGCCAACCTTGGCTATATGATCATGATGTGACACATTATGGGAGATCAAATACATATGTGTTTACACACAAGGGAAAGAAAATTTCCTTGGCACCTATTAGGCCTCGAACGTCATCAAAGGGGCAACCGAAGGAAAACAACACACCTGTGCAACCAACAAAGTCTCTTCATATCCTTAGTAAGAAGGAATTTGAAAAAAGCATAAAAGAGACTAAGGTTGTATATGTTGCTGTGGCTAGAGAAGTTAGGGAGGTTCCTGAGGGGAACATTAGTGATGTACCTAGTGATGTTAGGCAAATTTTCCATGAGTTTGTCGATGTGATGCCTAGCGAGCTACCGAGTGGATTACCACCCCTTAGAGATGTGCAGCATGCCATAGACCTTATACCAGGGTCTTCTTTACCTAACCTACCCCATTATAGGATGAATCCTACGGAGCAAACGGAGATGAGACGTCAAGTAGGAGAACTGTTGAGTAAGGGTTTTGTGAGGGAGAGTTTGAGCCCTTGTGCTGTACCAGCCTTATTTACCCCAAAGGCCAATGGAAGTTTAAGGATGTGTTGTGACAGTCGAGCCATCAATAAGATCACGATCAAGTATAGGTTTCCCATACCTAGGCTTGATGATATGCTAGATATGATGAGTGGATCTCGAGTGTTCACCAAAATAGATCTACGGAGTGGATATCACCAGGTCCGCATCCGTGAGGGAGATGAATGGAAAACGGCCTTTAAGACGAGTAACGGCCTGTATGAGTGGTTAGTCTTACCCTTTGGCCTAACCAATGCACCTAGCACATTTATGCGAGTTATGAATCAGGTGTTACGGCCTTTTATTGGCAAGTTTGTAGTGGTCTATTTTGATGACATCCTCATTTATAGCAATACCCGAGATAAGCACATGCTTCACTTGCGTCAAGTTCTGACAACACTTCGACACGAAAAACTTTATATCAATTTGAAGAAGTGTTCTTTTGTGCAGAAAGCAGTCATATTTCTTGGGTTTGTTGTCTCCAAAGATGGAGTTTCTGCTGACCCTGAAAAGGTCAAGGCTATTAAGGAGTGGCCAGAACCTTCGAACATACATGAAGCTAGAAGTTTTCATGGTATTGCCACTTTCTATAGGAGGTTCATTAGAGGATTTAGTACCATTATGGCTCCCATCACTGATTGCCTAAAGAAAGGAGAGTTTGTTTGGTCTAAATCAGCCGCTAAAGCCTTTGTGGAGATAAAGGATAGGATGACACAGACACCTGTCCTTGTGCTACCAGATTTTGGGAAAGTTTTTGAGGTAGCATGTGACGCATCAGGCGTAGGTATAGGGGGAGTTCTTAGTCAAAAGGGTCATCCTATTGCGTTCTTTAGCGAGAAACTAAATGAGGCCCGACAGAGATATTCCACCTATGATAGGGAGTTTTATGCAGTAGTTCAAGCGCTTAGGTATTGGCGACATTATTTGTTGCCTAAGGAGTTTGTCTTATACTCCGACCATCAAGCGCTTCAATATATAAACTCCCAAAAGAAGTTGAGTCATCGACATGCTAGATGGGTTGAGTTTCTTCAAGATTACTCTTTTGTCCTTAAGCATTGTCGAGGGGTAGAAAACAAGGCAGCTGATGCATTAAGTAGGGTATCCGTTCTCTTTAGTACCTTAAGTGTGAAGGTTGTAGGATTTGAGCGAATTATTCATGAATACCCTTCTTGCCCCGATTTTAGAGTCATATATTCTGACCTACAGAGCCCTAGTATACCTTCTACAGGCGATTTCCATATCCATGATGGGTATCTTTTTAAGGGCACCCGATTGTGTATCCCTAGTACGTCAATGCGAGAGCATTTAATTTGGGAATTGCATGCGGGTGGGATTGCAGGTCATTTTGGTCGTGATAAGAGCATTGCCATTGTGGAGGACAGGTTCTTTTGGCCTAGCCTCAAGAGGGATGTAGCTCGAATTTTTTCCGAGTGTCGTACATGTCAGACTGCTAAGGGTCGGAAGCAAAACACAGGATTGTACATGCCTTTACCCGTACCTCATACGCCGTGGGAGGATATTAGTATGGACTTTGTGTTAGGATTGCCACGGACTTCGAGAGGTCATGATTCTGTTTTTGTTGTAGTGGATCGTTTTTCTAAGATGACACACTTTATTCCATGCAGCAAAACCGATGATGCCCCACACATTGCATCTCTTTTCTTTACTGAGGTAGTTAGGCTACGTGGTTTGCCTTTGTCGATAGTTTCTGATAGGGACGTAAAATTTATGAGTTATTTTTGGAAAACCCTATGGAAGAAACTAAACACCACACTTAAATTTTCCACTGCATATCACCCACAGACCGACGGTCAAACTGAAGTAGTTAATCGAAGTTTAGGTGATTTAATTAGGTGTTTGGTAGGAGATCACGTGTCTAGATGGGATCGAGTTTTACCTATGGCTGAATTTGCATATAATAGTTCGGTTAACCGCTCTACTGGGGTGAGTCCATTTTAGATTTACACGGGTTATCATCCTAGGAAGCCTATTGACTTGGTACCTTTGCCCCATGCATATAGGTCTAGTGAGTCTGCCGAGACTTTTGCACGACATATTCATGATTTGCATGCTGAGATAAGAAAGAAAATTAATTTAAGCAATGAAAATTATAAGTCTGCTGCAGATGTTTATCGCAGGTATCAAGAGTTCAATGAAAATGATCGGGTGATGCTTCGACATCGTGCCGAGAGGTTACCTCCAGGCACTTGGAAAAAAGTGCATGCTAAGAAGTTGTGTCCATTTCGAGTTAAAAAGAAGGTTAGTGCTAATGCTTATGAGTTAGATCTTCCTAGTGATATTGGTATTGGTCCTGTATTTAATGTAGCTGATCTTACTCCTTATCATGGACCTTCGACTCCATCTTCTATTTCTCCATCTTCTGCTAACCCTGTTGAGCCTACCATTATTCCTTCATTACCTGTACCACCTGCACCTCCTTTTGTTTCCTCACAGCATACAGCAGATGACATCGAGGATGTGTTAGATGAGAGGGTTGTATCGACCAGGCGTGGAGAGTACCGTCAGTATTTGGTGAAGTGGCGAGACAAACCTCACAGTGATTGCACATGGATTAGCAGGGAGGAGTTCTACCGCATTGATCCTACATTGCTGGAGCGTTATGATAGTTTCTTTTCGACGTAGTCGAATTATTTCCAGCAGGGGAGAAATGATGGGGATCAGTTTACTATTCACGTGTTTTACTGTTCACGTGGGGATTGGATTATTTCGTTTTGATGTATTTTATTTATATTTGGATTGTTATTATTTTAGGGCGTTGTTGGTATTTTATTTCTATTAAGTAGGGTTATTTAAGTCTTTAATTGTTTTATTCAGATTAGGGTTTTGGGTCTATTTAAAGACTGATGTAATCTGATTTTATTACGCTATTATTATTAATTCTGAAATTACCTTAATTGTTGGTTGCGATCAATATCTTCTCTCCCTACTGCGGTTGGAAAACCCTAGGGGTAGTGGTTCTCCTGCGGTTGGATCACCCTAGTTTTTATCAATTTTCCTTATTGAATTACCGTTACCAGTGCATTATTTGGCCATCTATTTTCGTCCTACATCACAGTTTCTATAAACTTACCAATGGAAAAGTTAACAAACACCGTTTTATCAACCTGCAGCTTTGTATTGGGAATTCATGCTGTATCATATGGCTTCAGGTGTTTCTTTTTCTTTCTTCTTTTTTAGACTGATTTGGTGTTTCATGTTTATGTTAATGGGGGAGTATGGGTTTTTCATTTTAGTGTGGAGTGAAGCCTACTTTGCAGAGTTTGGGGTTGGTGACAATAAGGATGGCAAGATCTGAATGAGTTGAGGTCCTCTTTAAAGGGAGATTTTATCACTTAAAAGAGATCTATGACTGCTCAAGAGTTTTTAAAAACTTATTATCTCTCATACACTTCTGGATTTTATTATTATTATATGATTGAGAAGCAGCATAGGGATTTTTTGTGCAATGGTATCAATCACATATATGTTTGAGAATTGTCAGATGTTCCTAAATGAGTTTTAAGTACGATTACTTCTTTCTTTCTTTTTTCTCCTTTTTTTTTAATTTTATTTTTACTTCCACAAAAAGGGGAAGGGGTAGGCGGGCCCCTTTAGTTGAGCTAATATATTCCATTTTACAGCGGAGGCAGCGATGCCCACTCAAACAGTATCATTGGCAGCTATTGATGATTTTAGCTGTGATATTAGTAATGGAGTTAAGTGAATACTCACAATAGCTGTGATATTTAGCAGTGTTGTTACTGATGGGGACAAGAAGCCGAGAGTCAAGAAGAAGTTTGTATTTATTTACTGAAAGTTTTGTTATATTTTAATGTTTGGCAATTTGCTCCTCTATAGATGACCAAAAGGAGTTTAGAAAGCATTATGACTGTCAACTGTGTTGACTTGTGTCGACACAAGAACTTCACCCTCACTTCCTCAACTTAACTGCGCATGTAACAGTTGACATAGCTGTCTTCTACTAAAAAACATTTTTTTTTGTAGATGTTCCATAATTCTGTTCAAATTTGAGCTTCAATATCTCTTTTCTTGAAGAAATTTAATAAGTACCAGTGGCAGCTCCGACATTCTTTATTGGTGGGTTCTACTGGTGTTGAGTCACTTCTCCTCAATATAGGACATATTACATTGGTTTTCTTATATAAGGTTCTGTATGTTCATAATTACTTGCTGCAGATCAAAAAGATTCCAAGTTAAGAACAAATGAGAATTCCTTCATGTTGGGACCTCTTCTCATTTATGCAAGGTTCTCATTCTATTCCTTTTGTAATATAAGTAATAGGTGATTATACAATGTCTTTCATATTCTAATTACATTTTCCATTTCTCTGGTTGTGACCGTTATGTTTAGTATTATATGTTGATGTCTAGAGATGAATTAGTCATAATTATTAGTTATTACAAAGAGCCCTCCTGGCCCAACGATCTCTTATATAATTTTTCCAGTAGTAATTCTGGAGACTATTGCATGTAACGTAGGCTTAGCAGTTCTAGAACCATTAATGATTGGGGTACCCCTATACTTCTAATGGAGAAGTAGAGGCTGCAAATGAATTGAGTAACTATTATGAAGCTCAGATTGGACTTTTGATACTAGTGTAAAGAAAAATTTAAAATTTTGTTTTGTTTATGTAAACGAATCATGGTTGAGCTTGAATCAAGAGCTTATAGGTATAGCATTATAGTTTGATTGAGCATAATCAAGAGCTTAGAGGTATAGCATTATAGTTTGATTGAGCATAAGAAGCATATGGTTATATGGTAACTTGAGTATATGCATTATATGGGTATGATGGTGGTAACTTTAGGGTGCCCTATCATGATCTTTAAACACAATTATACACAAGGTATTCATTTTCTGACTCGGCCTTGGTACATCCAGCATTTTGGTTCCCTGCTTCATGATCACATGGTTCCTGCCCCAAGGATCTTATTTGATCCCCTGATACCCTGTTCTCCTTCCAGGGAATCTATGCATGCAGTTCCCGGTGATCTCCTCCAGTGAGTGTGCAGTATGGTTAGAACTCCTAGTGAACATTTGGTTACCTTTAGGACGAATATGCAATGCTCCAATTGTGCAGCCTGGCAATCAAAAAGAGCAGATTTTTTAAACGTGTATATCCCTATCAGATAGGTACTCGTTATGGATACCACTAAATATGTTACCATGAAGTTAAAAATTAAAATTTATTTGATACATACATTATGGGGTTGAAGGATAACATTGATAAATTATTGAAATTATAAGGGAAAGTCTTAATTCGAAATACTAGCATGATTCTATAGTAAACTAATACTACTTGAAACTTAAATTTAAATTTGATCATCAGGTTAAATATATACTAAGCTCTTTTCGACCTTTGTTGTTCTATCTCTTTCTCTCTCCCCCCATTGGCATGCTTTGTCCCATTATGTTTTGCATGTTCTTGGCAGCTTTTGTGAATGACCTTTTAGATTGTTGACCAGAACAACTTAATCGTAGATTTGATCTGTGTTAAGCCAATCTGAAGGGCTTGCAGGTCTTGCAGTCAAGATGAACTAAGTTACCTACTTCACTTTTTTACTTGTTGGAAAAACTGATTTGAGCTAAGATATGCATTTGGCTTGATTAACGGTTTAATCTTTCTGTCTTTTCTTTTCTGACATTTGATATTTGAAAATCAATCTCTTGTCATATCATTATCGTAAATCACACTAACATTATTTTTTTATATAGTTTCTCTTTCTGTTATAATACTTTCTGTTTCAGCTTTTATGTGAACACTGTTTTCACATGGCAGTAGTTTTTGCAACTAGGTTGTGGAATGTTCAAGAAAACTATGACTATTGTACTACTATAATACAGATATCATGCAGTTGAACTTCTATTATCCTTGTATTATCTGTGGAAAACTGCTTAGATGGAATAGATTGCCTTTATATAACTATGCACATAGGTACTAACCTGGCATTATCACATCATGGTCATAAGTTTTGATGCTACAAGTATTGTTGCATAGTTACATTTTGTGTTGAGTAAGTTCTTTTGATCATCGACTATTATATTTTCATCATGCATTCATATTTTATTTTATTTTCTTATGCATATTTTTTACTTATTCATTTTTCCTTTAGTATCCACGCTATCTATACGTGAGAAAGGAAGAAAAGAATGTGATCCATTGATCTTAATTGTCTAGAAGCTCTAACCAATGGTCTTAGTTATATATGCATGTACTTTTTCCCATATTTCCTTTGACAATTTCAATGTCAGTGATTTGGTGCAAAGGGGTTATAGTTTCTGTTTTGACTTGCAAAACTAGTCTAACATTTGGTCTGTTGATAGCAGCACTATGCTTGATCATGGGGTGAACCAGTTGCAGCACACGTTGCCTAAAGGCATTTGGTTGAATTTTGATTTTGATGATTCACATCCGGTATTTTTCCTGAACAATGTGAGCATATTCAAAGTGTCTTTGTTGTAGCCATAAGCCTATAGTTGCCATTTTTGAACCATTTCTATTTTATGGATATATCAGGATTTACCAGTGCTATATCTGTAAGGTGGATCAATCATTCCTTTTGGTCATCCTTATCAACGTGTTGGTGAAGCTGATCCAAGTGATGATTTATCCATACTCGTGGCTTTAGATGAGCATGGTACCTATATTTTTTGCTGTCAACATTAAAGAAGTTCTCTAATACATTTGGTCAAAAATAAGATGTCGTTAGTTTTGAATGGACATGAACCTATATTAAACTTGGACATGATCCTGTATTGAACTTTAGTTTTCATTTTCCTATGTATAACTTCATCTTATATATTGTTATGTTCTCCTGTTATTTGCTTAAAATGTTGAACCATCAGTTGTATGAGACATCATATCTTTCTCTTTCCCCCTCTCTAACTTCATTCACCCATCTGAGATTCTGAATTCAGGCATCTGGTTAAATCTGAGGCTCATTATAATTTGAAATTTCCACAGAATAATATATTGGAATAAGATATTCTTGTGGAAACAATTTAGAAGAGTAGAATTCAGCTTCATGTGGTTATTCATCATCTTCTTATGTCACTTGTCAAGAGGAAATTCTTCCTGCTCTTTGCATTTTAACATTTTGCTCGACATATTTGGTATAGTATCTCCTTTGCTAAAGTGTTATCAGATTAAATCTCACTTTAACCTCAAAAGTTTGGGTGAAACTTCACTTTTTCCTCAATGTTCCAGTACAAAACTCGCTTCTCGAGTTTTTAATTGGTTTCAAATTTGTCCGATTACAACTGATGCAGAATTGAGGATGGAAGATGCATAAATGATTTTTTCAGCCTTTATGTTTCCCTGAACTCACTTCTGTCACTAAAACATTTTATTTGAATGTTTAACATTTATGTTTTTGATTGGTTTTGAGTTGGTCAGAATTGGAGTGGAACATCTGAAGATTCTGAACTGAGAATCTATATGAGCATGTTGAGGGACATTTGGAAATAACCGTATACATCAAGTTTAGAGTTCATATGATGTAGAATTATGATGTAGAGAGAACATGGGAGTGTCTGAATCCCTCTAGATATAAAACTCTAGCTTACTTCCCCTCAAACTTGGTCTTGATTAGTTAGCTATCTGAACCACCATTTTGTTGTAGACAAAATTTCTTGTACAGATGCAGTTGACCAAATATAGCTTTTATTTTCTCAATATCAGGTAAAGCTAATGGTGTTCTCTATGAAGATGATGGTGATGGATATGAATACAACAAAGGTAGTTATCTCTTGACAACATATGTCGCCGAGCTTCAGTCTTCTATTGTTACTGTGAGTGTTTCCAAAACTGAAGGATCATGGAAGAGGCCAAAACGTTGTTTACATACACACTTGTTGCTTGGTAAAGGTGCTATGGTATGCTTTCTGACAATAAAGTACAACTACTCATCCTACCAAGATTTGATGCTAATGAACTGCTACAAATTCAAAATTCTCCGTGTATTTCTTTTGTTAATCCTGAGGTTCTCTAAATAGCTTGATGCCTGGGGAGAGGATGGAGAGTGCTGCAAATCATTATGCCTTCAGAAAGTGAAGTGTCAAATTTGGTATCCGCAAGTGAGAAAAAGTACAAGAGTAGTATGTGTAACACTGCTTCTCTCAAACTACCTAATATCAGTCCCTTCTTGTTGTTTATTCAACATCATCTATTTGTTGTCATAATTTCCTCTACAATTCAGAGGACACCTGGACTAGATTAATCTAAACCATTTGGTATGGTATTTTCAAATAATATTTCATATTTTTGTAAGTAATTTCCAGAGGGTAGGGTGCTTATCCATGTTTATTATTTTGGATGTGATAATTGATAAATTCACTTCTTTTGCGATCTATGCAGTTTAATAACTTAGGTTATGTTTGTTTACAAAATATATACTTGGGATATGACTATTTGTATTAATTTAAAGCTATTTTTGATTTTTTTATCCCATGATGAGGGATTATTAATCCCTTCATTTTGAAATATTAGTCCCATAAAGTCATTTAATAGCTTAAAATGAGAGGGACTATTAATCCCAAATTCATCATGGGATTATATAATCCCTCATAAATAGCCTTAAGAATGATAAAAAAATAGTCCAAGGACTATTTAAAGGACTATTAATCCCTCATCATGAGATAAAAAAGTCGGAAATAATTTTAAATTAATACAAATAGTCCAATCCTAAGTATGTATTTTGCAAACAAACATAGCCTTAGTTATTTATGTTGAACTTTATATATTTTCTATTAAATATTGTTGCGAGCTTTATTAAAGCCCGTCACAATGTTACCTCCAAGGCAGTCAATCTGATTGTTACAGTAGTTTGGGTTTATTGTTTGGCTAAATGGTTATTGGCTTATTGTTTTGCCTGAGAACAATTGTATGAAACTTAGAACAGTCGCTTTGTGCAAAATAGGTTGCTGGGATTGTGGGACCAGCAATGTGTAATGGCCTTCATTTTGTTAGGAGAGGTAAAATGTAGGTAAAAATATGTTAACGGTGTTTGTCCTTTGAATGATAGGATATGTTTATAACTAAATTTTAGACATTTAAGAATAATAACTAATAATATTAATTTTAATGATAAGAATAGTAAAAAAAATAAAATGCTAACAATATCTGCAATTTTGATGAATAATAATTTATTAATTTTTAATAATAATTAACATAGTTGTCAGAATCTTACGATATGTGATATGTATCGTACGATACGATACGGAGACAATTTGATACGTATCGCGGGGTGAATCGAAAATGACATCATATCGTACGATTCGATACGATTCTTACAATACAATACAATGAACGACCTTTTAAAAGCAACCAACTTGAAAAAGTTTTCATCTAGATTCAAAAGACTAAAAACAAAATTTTTTCCATTTCAATTGAAGATGTTTTTTAGCACAAACATATTCTATATCGCTTAATGAGCCTTTAGTCAGTTTTTAGAGTATTATATCTTATTCAAAATGTCGCTCTATTTTTCTCACGTTACTTTTTATAAGCAAATACGTAAATCTCCACTTGTTAATTTGAATTATTTTCTTTTCTTTTATAGATTAAATGTGAATATGAATTTTTGTTTTCTCTTGTATTTAATCTATAAAGATTACTTGAATAATATCTAATAAATTAACTTAGAGTATTTTAGCTACTGTTTAATTTTAAAATTTATTTTTAGTCTATAATAATATTTACTTTCTAATTTTATATATAGTCAAGCTAATATGCTTGATTGTCCAATAAATTGTGTTTTATATATTTACATATATATTATTATATATATTTTTTTTTTGTATCGTATGATACAATTCACGATATGATATATGTAATACGATATGAGAGTTTTTGATATACGATACGATTCACGATTTAACAACTATGATATTCAATTCCTGAAGAATTAATGAGACCCTTTTATTTACACTTGCGCATAAAAAAACCTTCAGTCATTTATAAATCACATTCTATTTTTGTAGCGTGATTCATGTTTATATTACACCATGTTTCCTAATATATGAAAATTTGATTGTAGAAACTGCAAAGCCTATTCCAGATGTGGAAAAAATTTCCAGTCAAGGGACTAGAGCTGTCAAGGACTCCTGTGGAAATGAAAAGTGGTGATTGGGTTCTTAAAGTGGTTCCTTGGATTGGGGGCTGGATTATTTCCATGGAGCACATACTTTCTGGTAATGCTCAATAGATAAAACTTTTCATCAGTTGAAAGGACTATAGTATTCATCATAGTAAATTTTGTAGCATGTATGGTTGGGAAGGGTGCCTATCTAACTTTTTGCAAAGTTTAGATATATGGTACATATGAGTTTACTCTTTGGCCATCCTCGTAAGCATAATCCGTAATGGCTTAATGTTTAAGTGAGAGTCTTATGATGTTTTTGTCTAGGAATATCAGTTGATTTTATTTTTATCATAAATTAATTTTTCCTGTTTGCAGGAAATGTTATTCATGACATCCATTGAGCCCTCATTTGACAAATGTGTAGACGCAATTGAGCTTTTAATTCTTTTGATCAATACTTCTCTATTGTTACACTATTTCAACATCGAATACGGGTCGACTCTTAAGAGTGCTTTATATAACTGTTGGTCTGCTCAACCTAATGGCTTAAGCTTTTTTATTAGAAATTTAAAATGACATTAGAGCCTACTCTGTGTATGTTTGACTCCTTTAACAAGGGCCAATCTCCATTCTGACTCTCAAATATCCACTTGTGGGAGCCCAAAAGGAGAGTCTGCAAGTGAGGGGGGAGTGTTGGTACACTAATACCACATCGAATAGGAGCAACTTTGGAGAATGCTTCATATACCTGTTGGGCCGCTGCATCTAATGGCTTAAACTTTTGGTTTGTAAACTTAACAACTGTTGGTCAAACATGGCATGGTTGCAAACCATGTGAATAGTTACTTATGTTGGTGCTGCTTTATGCTAATATGGGGTTGAACATATGAAAGCTATTAGCTTTCTTTGTTCAAGGATTTTGGTTTCGTGTATTGTTGCTCCGTGTTTTCTTCTGTCAAATTTAGTTGCTTGTTCACATAAAGATTAGGCATAAAACTCGCGTATAAATTGGAGCATCCTGAAGAAGAACTGAATCATCTCAAATCAAAAAGCTAAAGAGTAGAGAGTTATTACAATACTCTTTAGTACATACTCTTAAATTATAGTTTACTGTATATGTAATGACCACAAATTTCATTAGTCATTGTAAATATACTTAATAAATATTTAGCAATGAATTTAAACTTTTTGTACTAATTAATTGTACTTTAGATAATTAAATAAATGTACTTGTGTATGCGTATATTTATTTAAAGAATTAAAGCAAGGTGTATAATTAATTTAAAGCAAATCTAATTGGATTATATTTTAAATTCAAATGAGTCGATAAACTAGGTCAAAGATATTGACCTAGTAGCCCATGTAATTAATTTCATTACTAGTCCATATAATTAATTAAACAAGCTCAATGCTTGATTTAATTAAATGTAACCTAGAATATTTAATGTGAGGCCAATGTGTTATTTAAATTGAGCCCAAACAATCTAATTGAATGAGCCCAATATATTTAATTCCTAAGTCCAACATGGAGCCCAACAGGAAGTCAAAATTGGTCAACAATTGAACACATGTATATATACATATATATAGATGTATATATGCACATTTATGTAGCAAAAAATTAAAGCAAAAATAGGTCAATAAAGGGTCATTTGGCCGGCCATTAAAGGGGGCCACTTGGGTGGTGTGTTGCTTGAAGGTTGCTTCTAATTTACACAATGTCATAGTAGGTGAACAACCCTAGTCATTCATCATGTCCATCACCTAGTCAATCAATGAAATAGTAAGCTTGATTAAGCTTTAATTTCACCAACATGAGTGAATTAGCAAGCTAATGAAGTGTTAGTTGATGGCTATATATATGATGCTCCACACTTGAGCCAAGCTTGTTGGTTCATTTGCTAGAGCATAAAAGAGAGAAAGTGAGAGCATTTTCTAGAGAAAAAGGAAGATACACTTAGGTGTTGAGTGAAAAAGCTAGAGGAAGGCCTTGGTGAATGTCTACTAGCTACACAATGTACTTCGGTAGAAGAAGAAGAAGGGCAAACAAATCACAAAGGTTTAAAAGTGCTATAAACTCCTTCTTATTTCATTTTTAGTGCCTAGAACGATTTTGAACAGTTAAAATCTATTTTTAACCGATTAAAACTCGTTTTGATGGTCTAGATGTATTTAACTATGTAATATATGTATATTCATAGCTCTATGTGTTTATAACATGATTTGGTATGTGAGAAATGCATAAAAGTTATAGAAATATTCATAACATGTTTTACCGGTAAAACCCTAACGATACATGTTATGTTTAATGTTATATTTTGAAATGTACAAATAGAAAATTTGATTTTTATGGCTAGAAATCTAGATCTATGAGTTTTAAAGAAAAACCCTTTTTGAACCTTTCAAAAATATTGAATAACAAAGAAGTTATAGCTTTTATCGCAAATGATGTCGTTTTTAAACCCTAAGTTGTTCGATCCGTAAATTTCGTGTAAAATTTTTTCAAAAAGACGATCGAACCATGGAATATTGTAAAACAAGAATTTAGAAACACATCAACACTGATTTGGTGTTATTTGGATGTGTAGATTTTATTTTATCAATGTTTGATCAAAGAGTATCAAAACTGTCAAAAAAAATCAAAAAATGGCACATTATGCAGTACAGAGCCGGGGCGCCGTGTTGCAGTGTTAATCACTGCGCCGCGGCGCAGTGCACTGTTCTCAGAAAAATAATAAAATTCGAACCGGGTCGGGTTGGGTTAGCCGGGTCAGAAAATGAAAAACGTTCCAAAAATCATTTTAGTATTTTTGGACTTAATAAATATATATATCATTTATTTAATGATTTAAAGGTGTATAAATATTATTATTGAAATAATAATATAATAAAGGTAATAAAATATTATTAAATAAATAATAATATTGGAAAATTATTCAAATATTATTAAGTGTATAATAATATTATAAAGTTAATAAAATATTATTAAATGATTAATAATATTAGATACTTAATAAAATATTATTAAATGAGTAATAATATTATATACACAATAAAATATCACTAAATGATTAATAATATTAGATACTCAATAAAATATTATTAAATGATTAATAATATTAGATACTCAATAAAATATTATTAAACGATTAATAATATTAGATACTCAATAAAATATTATTAAATGATTAATAATATTAGATAATTAATAAAATATTATTAAAGGATTAATAATATTAGACACTTAATAAAATATTATTAAATGATTAATAATATTAGATACTTAATAAAATATTATTAAATGATTAATAATATTAGTTAATCTTAAAAGATTTATAAGGTATTATTAAATGATGAATAATACTACAATGTTAATAAAATATTATTAAATTGTTAATAATATTAGATAATTGCATGAACTATATTAAATAGTTAATATAGGTTCTTTGTGTTTGAAATATTATCAAGTAGTGATAATATTTTCTAAGTATTTAATTACCCATAATTAATAAATTATGTGGTTCGTAAGGTTAAAAAGGTCATTATACTTACAAGTATATGATACTAATTTAAGATTAAACTGATTTAATTGTTAGATCCGTTCGAGGATTGTTAAATTAAGTTGGTTAGCCGTAGATGACGCACGAGGCAAGTTTTCTTAACTTAACTTATAATTTACGTTGCAAGTTTTCTACACCTTAACTTGTATTTATTGTTGCAGTTATTCTTCAACCGTATTTACATTAACTAGTTCAATTATTGTTGAGCAAGTATCTATACTCGTAGTTATTTGACAGACCTTTGAGTGACTTAATTATCCAAAAATTACTTCACATCGTTATTGATTATTGTATTCGCACATAGTGCTTTTGCAACTGTTTAAGAATGTCTAAGCTAATTGTTTCGGCTAGACAAATGTAAACAAATTCATTTAATTGAATATTATAAAAGCTTATCCAAACCATTGGTTGGTGCGGATTCTTACAGTAAGACTGAGAAAGAACAACCTTAGTTAAAGGGGATTTTTATTTGTCGGGAAACCGAATGCGCACAAGAAATCTAAATGTTATGCATATACATAGGACATGAGAGGACTGATCCCCTTAAGTGTCCCGTTATTTTTAACAAGGTGTCAGACATTGTATGTCTATTCTACCTTAGTAGCAGTTCACAATCGTTAAAGATCACTCAGCAGTAAAGAGTCAATCCATTCTTATATTGAATATTGATTCTTGATATCTTTCACAATTGTTATTGTTGAAAACCTTGAAGTTATTTCCCTTCATCACGATATATCTTATGTCGTTGTTTCTAAACTTGTTGAGCCATTTAGTTGCTCATTCTTGCTATATCATGACTATTTTTCAGCTAAGCTCGACTGCTCTAAGTCAGACAAAGGCAAGGGGAAAGCGAATGCGTAGTTTAGTAGATGCATGCTAGTTTAAATTACTGTTATATAATTATTTTGTAAATCTTTTATATTTCCCTTAAGATATGTAATGATTAAGATGAAGGTTAATAGATCTTGGGAAGTGTAGTCTTTTGTTAATGAACCTTTTGTATTATTCCGCGAAGTTTGAATACAATTTATGTATTTCATTGTTGTTAAGTATTGTACAGTGAGAACCAAACCCGAGGTTAAAGAACCCGAATTTGGGGTCATCACAGGTTGGTATCAGAGCTGTGACGACCCCAAATCCGGGTTCCATAACCTCGAGTTTGGTTCTCACTATTCAACACATTACTAACAATTAAATACATACATTGCATTTAAATATCGCGGAATAATACATATTGGTTCCCTTCAAAAGGTTACAATACCAGGGTCTATCAACCTTAACATAAAAACAGTTCCTATCATAAGAAATTACAAAAGGTTTAACAACCGTAAATACATAATTAAAGATCTAATTATCATGCATAAGCTAACTTAAGCTCTGGCTTTTCCTTTTCCCTTATCCTTCTTTGAGCAATCGGGTATATCTGAAAAATAGTTCATGATATAGCAAGAATGAGCAACTAGTTTGCTCAGCAAGTTTAGAACAATCATAGAGATTTAATATATCATGAATGAATGGGAAATGTCATCAATGGTTCAACAATAGATATAACAATTGTGAATGAAACAGGATTCAAATTTTAATAAACAGAAGATTTGAATCTTAAAATGCTGAGTGGTCACTAAGGACCCTGAACTAACGAGGGTATAATAGAGTTTCCTCTGACCCTTTGAGTTGTTTGGTTTTCAAAGGGATCAGCCTATTCAACCCGCTGTATATGCATTACATTTAGTCACTGGCGCCCAAAGTCGGTTTCCAGACACAAAATCCCCTAATTTAGGGTTGTTCAATTCCCAGACTTAATATAAGAAATCCGCACCCAACAATGGTTTGGATAAGCTTTTAAAAGTATTCAAGTATTGAATTTATAAACGTAATGTCTAGCTGAACTATTAGCTTTTGACATTTTTAATACAGTTCATGAATCAAGAACTAATAAGCTTCAAGTGCACTAAGTGCGATTTTATAAACAATATGGATGTGGGATAATTTTAAATAATTAAACCACTTCAAGCTTTGACAATAAATACAAGTATAGAAACTTGTTCAACAATAAATGAGTAGGGTTAGAGAACTTGCCTGTCTGCTCAGCTACAATAAAGGTCTAGCTTTAACTAACTTGCTTTGAAAGACCTAACATTAATAAAGTCGGTCTAATAATTAGTACGGCGTATTTGCATAACTATATGTTGGGTGTCAAACCGTACGCATGACAAATCAACACTTACACGCAAGTGCACGTGGTCAACAAGTAATATAAAGTAAGTAAAGTATCGTTCCCACGAGGACTATGGATAACTATTACACTATCATGCAGCAGTTTTATAACTATTTTGGTTTCTTTAAACAGTGTCAAGTAAATCAAGGAATTGTGAATTGAATTTAAGTTATGATAATTAAAGACAACTAAATAATGAACGAATTAAGCAGACAAAGGAAGTATGGGATTATAACTTCACCTAGGGTGTCATTCAACTGTGCTACTTCATGTTTAACCTAACTGATTATCTCGGATTGTTAGTCGAAAACACGAAACTAAAGCATGATCAACTCTCGTTGCATCATACCAATATCTAACCCAGATCCGACCTGAAGGGCAACAGAACGGGAAAGAACACCCAAGTTAATTAAATCACTATATGTCTATGTGACTTAGAGAAAAACGGGTTTAAGCACAAGTTTTCAAAAGACTACGTGTGGTGCTTCGGTATATGTCTATCCTTAGCACTAATCATACAATCCAACGTCATGTGAAATCATGAACATAAGCTAACATGGTCGGTTCTAAACTCACACTCTCCATCTCGGTTCCGTGTGAGTTAACAAGTTAAATGATGATCAAGCATTTAAACAATTAAAATAAACCACATTAGACAATCCATACATAATCATTTAGCCAAAACAAGGAAGCATAAAAAATTGAACTAAACCCTAGGTTTCATTATAATCCCATAAGAGAAGTTAGTTCATAAAAGAAATAACAACCATCATCCACAAATGTTCATACATTGGAGCTACAAATGAAAAGAAAGAGAAAACAAGGGTTAAGCAAAGTAAAACTCGGGTTCTCTTCTACAACAACGGAGTTCCAATGTTGACACAATGCTTCAAACTTCCAATGCCCAACCCTAAGCTAAACTACTCTAGCTAAATCACAAGGAACAAGAGAGAACAAAGAAAACAAAGAATGGAAATGGACAATGAGCTCTCTCTTCTTCCTTTTGACCTAGCTATTCTCTATGTTATCCTCTATCTCTCTGCTTGGACTGATACTACTGATATATATAACCTCAAGCGCTCCATTTCCGATCACTGTAGTAAGAAGTTCTTTAATTGGCCCGTTCAAAAAAGTCAGATCAGATTTTTGGTGCGAAGGACCGGCGCAGCTGCGCCGTGTTTGTACTGAAATGGGGCGCAGCTGCGCCTCACGACAGTAAAATACACAGCAGAGGGACTGCGCAGCTGCGCAGAAAATGTGAAGGAATTCGGCGCAGCTGCGCCGTGCACCAGTCAGGCAGCCTTAGAGGGACTGCGCAGCTGCGCCGTATTTGTGAAGGATTGGGGCGCAGCTGCGCCGTGCACCAGTCTTGGGATTTGAGCTTTATTTTCTGCTGCATCCGATTATCAAGCATATCATTCCCGCATTGAACCACTTTTGTCCCAAAAACTGCAATTCTTCCTCCCCGCACAAGTTCTAGTCCAAAACACGCCGGTTTGTCCACAAAACGACGGAAACGACCAATAAAGAGCTATGGAGCATGAAACCTACAAAAGAGACATAAAAGCATGAAAAGTAATAAAAACTAATGAGAACAAGCGAAAGTTAAAGCAAGTTGGCATCGAAATAGTAGGTATAAAACCTACTTATCAAATACCCCCAAACTTAACCCGTTGCTTGCCCTCAAGCTACATAATAAGCAAGCTGAACAAGAAATCTTAAATGCAAGTTAAGCTACAAATGCAGTCTACGCTACATGCCTATGAATCCACGTCAGTCAGTACAAAGCTTAATTGAGTAGCCTCAGAAAAGTTGCAATGATCATTAAACATAGTATCCAACCAAGAAACAGTCAGTAGGTTATATCAATCGACAATTCCATAACATATTATTACTGATACAGTGTGTAGTGTGCTTGGCCATCATTAAGGTTGGTATGATGCAAATATCGTCATAATGCGCTTCTTAGAGGGAAAATAACAGTTCTAACTCAACAAAGACGATAACAGGAAAACTGTCAGCTATGACTTCACATTAATCAATATCAGGGTTATTCAGAATTAACCGACTTTATATACAACCACGAGGGCATTACTTGCTCTATCTCGCGTTCACACCCGGCTGTGCAATGCCTAGTCCTATTCGGCTTCGAAGATACCCATGTAGCAAGCTTTCGACCAACGACTCCCAAACTAGTCGGCTTTAGGGCGCTAGGTGTAAAGACACCCCTACGGGCCTAATAACTCGAGTATTAACGGCCACATAACTAAACTAGCCAACGTGTTTATTATTATTTTTTTATGTGAGTGTGTTTTAACGCTCCATCTCACGCTATAGCTTTCTTAACCCCCAAACTTGATTTTTGTGTTATTATAGCCGACACAACCCATTCACCAAATTTCTATTGTTTTAACAAAAATTTTCCACCAGAAGACAATTATGCACAAATTTAGATTAAACCAAACAAAACAATTACACATAAAGTGCTATCCGGTTATATCAGAGTCAAACAAGTTAGGAATCATAAATCAACATGACACTAAGACTAGGACTCGATTTTCAACCCCGTTATTATGATCAAGCAAAACCGAGTATCATCATAGGCCAATAAAACTTCAACCAAACAAGACGCTAGGATTCATGTAATAAGATGAATTGCAATTAAACATAAACTTAATTTAAATGACAAGCAAAATATAATAATAAGCTAAACATGACATGCACCCAATACCCCCAAACTTAAATATCACAATGTCCTCATTGGAGATAAGGGTGAGAGAGAAAACTCCCCTAGGCCTCGGGTGGCGAATCTGGCGGTGGGTATAAGCCTCCCTGCCCGAAGGTCAGGAACTGTGCGTCCGCGCCTAGCTGAGAGAATGCATTAGTCAATGCCGCTGAGAAGTCGACAGTATATGATCTGAAGTCCGTGTGCATAGCGTCCATGCGCCTCTGCAAGCGACGCATCTCTCTATCATGCCTAGCTACAAAATCAGGAGGAAGCCCTCCGGCCTGTGGCTCATCAGCTGCCACAGCCTGCTCCTCAGGAATCTCTTCCCTAATAAAACCGAGACCCCTTGGATGCGATCTCATACCCTTCCAGACCGTGAACTTCTCAATGACGGTATGATCAATATCCCTCATCGGCAACTGAGAAGACTCCTCGCCCCACTCTACCTCTGCTGCTGTACATAACTGTGTAATAATGGAGGCATGCGAGATTCCGCCCGAAGTACTGGCTCTCATGAACTTAAGCATAGAGTGATGGATGATGTATCCTACATCCATACTCTGACCCTTGCAAATCCCATATAATATTATAGCCCTCTCCTTAGTCAAGTCCTGATGGTGGGTCGTAGGCAGTATGCTGCCACATATAAAACTGTACCAGGCCTTAGCATATCTGCTCAAGGCCGTCTGAGGAAAATGCACCTTTTGATTCGTGTCGGGCCTAATCTTCCATTCCACACCGGGCCTGCACATCTCCTCCATCAGGGTGTCTAAGTTGGTTTGGTATCGCAGTTCTCGCGTCCACTGAATCGCCTCCGCAGTCAGGGCTGGCATCCTGAATAATTCGTTTATGGCTCGAGGGGAGTAGTCAACTTGCTTGCCCCGCACATATGAAATTCCGTTCTGAGTCTCTCGGGCATTGGCATAGAACTCCCGCACAATTGACATCGGAGCCGCTATGGGCGTTTCCACAAGTAAAACCCATCCATGACTCTTAATCTGTTGCGACAGCCCTCCATCCGCAGCACTGGGCTTAAGGCCCCTTTCTAACACAAATGATTTCGTGATCATGACATCCCAATAGTAGTGTTGTGCAGAAAGGTTGACAAACTGGGATGCATCTAGCGTGTTTCTGTCATCGCCTTCTCCCCCCGCATCACTACTAGCCGATGAAGACGATGGGGTACGGATGCGCTTCGGCATTTTAAAAGTGCTAGGGCTAGATGTAAGTTCTCTGTAGAAACGCAGTTCTCAACCTTGAAGAACCCCCCAAACTTGCTTCACACAACCTTAGTGTTGGTAATCTGATGATTTGCTCGACTAGGGCTAGATGAGGATTCTATATATGGAGGTTATTGGGACACGGTATGCTGGGAAATGGGTAGGGGAAACTAGGGTTTGATGTTCTTTGAGAGCTTTCGTGATCTGATGAGGAAGGGTTTAGAGAATGAAATGATTTTAAGAGGAGAAGGAAGTCCATCGGTCGTGTTTTAAAAGCAATTCAAAAACTGATGCTGGCGTGCGGCGCAGCTGCGCAGCAAATGAACGGGAACACGGCGCAGCTGCGCCTTCCCCTGGCTTCAGATTCTTGCCCTGCTACCCGGCGCAGCTGCGCCTCTGGCCAGTGTAAAACCGGCGCAGCTGCGCCTCATGCCAGTCAGCCCAAACCGAGACTTCTTTTTCTGTGATCCATACATGTTAATTCTGCTCTACTTCTCCTGAAAGAAATCACAAAAACAAAATTCAAATCTTCAAGAGTATTTCAAACATTAAGCTTAACAATTTCAATTTCATAATTCAAGAATTAAACAAATGGAGATGTAGACAAAAAGTGGGGTGCCTCCCAACAAGCGCTTTAGTTATAGTCGTAGCTCGACTGTTCCTCGATTTATTTTGTCTCCTCGAGGGCAATTGAGGACTGTTGGCGATCAAAGTTGCCTTCCCAATAATGTTTCAATCGCTGCCCATTGACCTTGAATGGTTGTTCATGCTCTTTTCCCACAATTTCGATGGCGCCATGAGGGTAAACAGTTTTGATTGTGAATGGTCCTGACCATCGAGACTTGAGTTTGCACGGGAAAAATCGAAGCCTGGAATTGAATAACAGTACAGCTTGCCCTGGCTCGAACTTCCTTTTGATAATTTTCCCATCATGCCATCGTTTCACCTTCTCCTTGTACAATTTCATATTCTCATAAGCTCGCAGTCGAAATTCATCTAACTCATTGAGTTGGAGCAGTCGCTGCTCTCCTGCGGCTGAGAGATCGAAATTCAGCTTCTTGATGGCCTATTAAGCCTTGTGCTCTAATTCCGCTGGAAGGTGACATGCCTTACCATAAACCATTTGGAAAGGTGATATGCCAATGGGAGTCTTATAGGTTGTCCTGTATGCCCATAGTGCATCATCAAGCTTCATCGACCAATCCTTCCTTGACGGATTTACCATCTTCTCTATAATTCTCTTCACATCTCGATTAGATACTACCGCTTGGCCACTGGTCTGGGGGTGGTAGGATGTGGCCACTCTGTGCTTTACCCCATACTTGGCTAATAATGCTGTGAAGAGCCTGTTGCAGAAATGGCTCCCTCCATCACTGATGATTGCTCGAGGAGTGCCAAATCTAGTGAAGATGTTCCTTTGAAGGAATTTCAGGACGACTCTGGCATCGTTGGATGGTAGAGCACTGGCTTCTACCCATTTTGAGACGTAATCGACTGCCAAGAGAATATAAAGATTGCCGGACGATGATGGAAATGGGACCATGAAGTCGATTCCCCAAACATCAAAGATTTCCACTTCCAGAATTGAATTTAATGGCATTTCATTTCGTCTGGAAATGTTACCCACTCGTTGACATCGATCACAGCTTTTTACAAACTGGTGGGCATCTTTGAATATAGTCGTCCAATAGAACCCTGCTTGAAGTACTTTAGATGCGGTTTGTTCCGTCCCATAATGGCATCCATAAAGAGAAGAATGGCATGCATGCAATATACTGGACGTCTCACTGTGAGGGATGCATCTGCGGATTATCTGATCTGCACACTGCCTGAACAAGAAAGGTTCATCCCACAGGTAACTCTTCACTTCATGGAAAAACTTTTTCTTTTGCTGGCGAGTTAACTCTGGTGGGAGAACATTGCTTACTATGTAATTGACAAAGTCAGCGTACCAAGGGATCATATATCCTATCTCCGACAGTGCATGGGTGAGCCATGTCCAATGCATGCCCAAGAAAGGAGGGATGACAGTTCTAAAGAATGAGCATAACGAATTGATACCAACAAGGACAGTGACTGGTTGGAGGGTGTGTATGGATTACAGAAAGCTGAATAAAGCAACCAGAAAAGATCACTTCCCATTGCCGTTTATTGACCAAATGTTGGACAGACTAGCGGGTCATGAATACTACTGTCTCCTGGATGGCTATTCGGGGTATAATCAGATAGCCATTGCGCCTGAGGACCAGGAAAAGACAACCTTCACTTGCCCCTACGGGACGTTTACGTTTAGACGAATGTCCTTCGGGCTTTGCAATGCACTAGCAACATTTCAAAGGTGCATGATGGCCATCTTTTCTGCCATGGTGGAGCAAAATGTCGAAGTCTTCATGGACGATTTTTCTGTATTTGGGGATTCCTTTAAGTTGTGTCTGGAGAATTTGATTCTGGTATTGAAACGCTGTATAGAGACGAATCTGATTCTAAACTGGGAGAAATGCCATTTCATGGTACAGGAAGGAATTATCCTTGGACACGAGGTCTCAGGAAAAGGATTGGAGGATGACAAGGCGAAGCTGGAGATTATTGAGAAATTGCCACCACCTACAACTGTTAAGCGGGTGCGTAGTTTTTTAGGTCATGCGGGCTTTTACAGACGATTCATCAAGGACTTCTCCAAAATCTGCAAGCCTTTATGCAGCCTACTAGAAAAAGAGGTCCAGTTCAAATTTGATGAAGACTGTTTAAAGGCCTTTGAGCTGTTGAAGGCAAAACTAACATCAGCACTCATAATTGTAGTACCGGATTGGTCTATACCATTCGAACTGATGTGCGATGCTAGCGATTATGCAGTGGGGGCAGTTTTGGGTCAGCGCAAGGAAAATATCTTTCATGCTATCTATTATGCCAGCAAGACCTTAACAGATGCTCAACTAACTACACCACCACCGAGAAAGAGCTATTAGCGGTTGTATACGCTTTCGACAAATTCAGGTCATATCTCGTTGGAACAAAAGTTGTGGTGTATACGGATCATGCGGCTATTAGATATCTGATTTCCAAGAAAGATGCAAAGCGTAGACTTATTAAATGGATTCTTCTTCTCCAAGAGTTTGATCTGGAAATTCGAGACAAGAAGGGTTCAGAAAACCAAGTGGCAGATCATCTTTCTAGATTAGAACATCCGGAGTAGGACAGGAAGGACGAGGCGGATATAAATGAGTGTTGTGAGCCATTTTGAGTCTAGTTACGTTTGGAATTTGGATTTGTGATCTAAAGAGAAATTGTAGAGGGGGAAATTCTGATGAGAATGGACTCAAGAATCACCCCAAAAAGTTTTCGTATGAAGAAGTTATGGCTGTCGGAGCGTCGGAGGGTCGAACAGTCAAACAATTGACTTTCGGATAAAATGGCTGACGCAGCCGCGTCAGGACTGACGCAGCTGCGTCAGAACAATCTGTTAAGCAGATTTTTGGTGCTCCGGGTCGGGTCGGGTCGATCCGGGTCAAGTTTTCTTTGAAAAATTAAGTTGAAATAAGTGTAAAATGAATATATTTGGGTATTAAACCAATTTATATGGAATCTATTTGTAAATCAATGTTATCTAATGTTTAAATTAAATACTAAGGTTAACCCAATTTAAAAGTTAACTTTTGGTATTATTTAAAGAGTATTAAAATATTACTACATGGTTAATAATATTAATAAGTAATTAAATATTATGAAATGATTGATAATATTAGTAAGAGATTAAAATATTATTAAATGAGTAATAACATTAATAAGTCAATAAAATATTATTAAATAAATAATAATATTAGTAAATGAATAAAATATTATTTAATGATTAATAATATTAGATAATGAATAAACTATTATTAAATGATTAATAATATTAGATAATAAATAAAATATTACTAAATGATTAATAATATTAGATAATGATTTAAAATATTATTAGATGATTAATAATATTAATAAGATAATAAAATATTATTAAATGATTAATAATATTGGATATTAAATAAAATATTATTAAATAATTAATAATATTAGATAATGTTTAAAATATTATTAAATGGTTAATAATATTAATGAGGTAATAAAATATTATTAAATGATTAATAATATTAGATAATGATTTAAAATATTATTAAATAATTAATAATATTAAATAATGAATAAAATATTATTAAAGGATTAATAATATTATGAGGTGAATAAAATATTATTAAATAATTAATAATATTATAAGGACAATAAAATGTTATTAATGGATTAATAATGTTAAGTGATTGATAGAATATTATTAAAAGATTAATAATATTAGAAGACTAATAATGTATTATTAAACGATTAATAATACTACAAGACTAATAAAATATTATTAAATTATTAATAATATTATATAAGTGTATGAACTATATTAAATAATTAATATAGGTTCTTTGTGTTGAAATATTATCAAGTAATTAATAATAATGTTTTCTATGTGTTTATATACCCATAATTATATAATTATGTGGTTCGTAAGGTTTATAAAGGTCATTATACTTACAAGTATATGATACTAATTTAAGATCAAACTGATTTAATTATTAGGTCCGTTCAAGGATTGTTAAATTAAGATTGGTTAGCAGTAAACGACGCACGAGGCAAGTCTTCTACCCTTAACTTGTACTTATTGTTGCAATTATTATTCAACTTTAATTACTTTGAGCAATTCAATTATTGTTAAGCAAGTATCTACACTCGTAGATATTTGACAGACCATTGAGTGAATTAATTATCGAAAATTACTTCACATCGTTATTGATTATTCTATTCACACATAGTGCTTTTGCAAACTGTTTAAGAACGTCTAAGATAATTGTTTCGGCTAGACAAATGCATGTTAAATTCATTTAGTTGAATATTATAAAAGCTTATCCAAACCATTGGCTAGTGCGGATTCTTACAGTAAGACTGAGATAGAACAACCCTAGTTAAAGGGGAATTTTTATTTGTCGGAGACCCGACAGCGCGCAAGAAAACTAAATGTGATGCATATACATAGGACATGAGAGGACTGATCCCCTCAAGTGTCCCGTTATTTTAACAAGGAGTCAGACATTGTATGTCTGTTCTACCTTAGTAGCAGTTCATGGTCATTAAAGACCACTCAGCAGTAAAGAGTCAATTCCTTCTTTTATTGAACATTGATTCTTGTTATCTTTCACAATTGTTATTGTTGAAACCTTGAAGTTATTTCTCTTCATCATGATATATCGTATGATTGTTGTTTATAAACTTGTTGAGCCATTTAGTGGCTCATTCTTGCTATATCATGACTTTATTTCAGCCAATCCCGAAAGCTCTAAATCGGATAAAGGCAAGGGGAAAGCAAATGTTTAATTTTAGTAGTTGCATGCTAGTTTAGTTTAATGTTATGTAATTACTGTTGTAAATCTTTTGTATTTCCCTTAAGATATGTAATGTTTAAGATTAAGGTAATAGACCTTGGGAAGTGTAGCCTTTTGATTAAGGAACCTTTTGTATTATTCCGCGAAGTTTGAATACAATTTATGTATTTCATTATTGTTTAGTATTGTGCAGTGAGAACCAAACCCGAGGTTAAAGAATCCGGATTTGGGGTCGTCACAGGTTGGTATCAAAGTCGTAGGTTAGAAACGCTAGGATTGCGAAACCTAGGTTATAACCTTAGCACTAAACTTTTATCGAGTGCGTTAGGAGATGAATCGGGGAGATTCATTATGATGTGTATTTTTGGAGATGGATTGAGAAAATCCATCGAGCCGAAATGTACATGATAAAATATCATTTCATTTCATCAATGAATATATTTTATTGTTGTACTAACATGTGTTATTTATGTTATTGTAGGATGACGGAGATAGGCCAGTCGAGTACTGCGGTAGATGAGGTGATCTATACGGATATCCATATGGATACCGCACAGCCACGGGTGGCTGCACCGGTCGAGGAGCCAGAGTCAGATCCCGAGGAGGGAAATAGAGAGGACGCTGTCTGGGGCTGAGTTATGGGGCAGTACAGTGAGGAGGAGGCTGATACTGATGATGATGAAGACGAGGAGCCAGCTGAGTATGTTGATGGCATGGGCACTGTCGCCAGTGACATCATCGATACTCTCACTACGGCTAACGATGAGCTAGATGAGAGGATTCAGCACTTGGAGGAGCAGAACCAGATCCACCAGCAGACAGAGCAGCAGTACAGAGATACAGCTTATATGTTCTCCTGCGAGAACATAGAGCTGAAGGCGAGGATGGCCGAGATGGAGGCCAAGTTAGTAGCCGCTGAGCTGAAGATTCAGCAGACACAGGCAGAGAGGGAGGCCATGAGGGGCCAGATGCAGCAGGCCGTTGAGGCGAGGTTAGATATGGAGTTTCAGCGTGATGCAGCTCACGGGCAGATGATGGAGCTGGAGGAGGAGGTTAGGGAGAAGAAGGTGAGGATAGATAGACTCAGTTACGTCTATCGCTCATCAGTTGGTAGGATCCAGAGTAGGGTGCACTATTACCCTGCCGAGGAAGGCCAGACCTTGCACACCATCAGTAGGGGTGTGGTCAGGGCTATTGGAGATGAGGAGTACGACGATGCGGTTCGTCGAGGGATGCGCCGTTAGTTGTATTTTCTTTATTTATGATGTATGTACATAGATGCAGTAGAAACCCAACTTTTGTTTTGATAGAGGGTTAGTATGTTGTAAATCCCAACTCTATGAAGTTGTGGGATATGTTAGATCTCGTCTTTTGTTTTAACTATCGGGGTTAGCAGCGTTTATAACAGTATGCTTATGATGTAAAAGTGTTACGCACTGTGTTTTAGCATATGAATATAAATGCATTTTCGTTTATGTTTATATGTGTCAAGATGATTATTTGTGCTTTAGTTTAAAATACCTAAGCTACAAAACGAAAGTAAAAAGATTGAAACAACTTTAATAAATTAAATTTTCTTTATACAGAAAATGCCGCCATAGAGAAGAAATCAACGACTACCCCCACCACCAGTCGAAGAGTCAGTCAATGCCGGAGGGGTACCACCCAACCCTGTCCAAGAGTTCGTAGAAATGCTAATGGGAGCATTTCGCGGACGCAACGCAGAGGCTACTGGAGCAACAAACCCTGTCGCTCCACTAGCAACCTTTAAGGATTTCAAATTAATAGGACCACCCGAGTTCAAAGGGACCACGGATCCTATAGAAGCACAAACCTGGATAGAGGAGATGGAAAAAGTCTTCGAGGTTGCACGAGTTAGGGAGGAGCAAATGACCTCATTTGCTACCTTCATGATGAAAGGGGAGGCCAGCCACTGGTGGAAGGCCAATAAAAGTAGAGCGGGGGAGGGAACAATCGCCTGGGCGCGATTCAAGGAAGTATTCCTGGAAAACTACTTTCCAGAGAGTACAAAGGCTAGGATGGAAATTAAATTCCTAGAGCTGAAGCAAGGTAACATGTCGGTATCCGAATATGCCGCCAAGTTCAATGAATTGGCGAGATTTGCCACACATCAGGTGGACACTGAGGCGAGACGCGCCAGACGATTCGAACAGGGGCTGAAACTGTGGGTTTACAGTCGGGTAGCCGTTCTCCAGATCACAAATTTTGCAACACTACTGGAGAAAGCTATCATAGCTGAGGGTGGAAATGAAGCTTTGAATAAGCATAACCAAGAACGAAACAAAAAGAAAAACGAAGGAGGAAACCGAGAGGGTAGCAGCGGGGGCAGTAACTCGAACAAACACAAATGGAATAACAACAGCAGTTCGGGGACACCCCAGGGAAGTGAATCAAGAAAAGCCAGTAAATGCAGTCAGTGCGGGAAGAACCACTCTGGGGAGTGCATGAAAGGAAAGAATGTCTGCTATAACTGTGGGCAAGAGGGGCACATCGCTCCTAATTGTCCCACACCAAAGAGAAAGGGTTGTTTCGCCTGCGGGGCCATGGACCATCAATTTAAAGATTGTCCGAAGAAGAAGAACACCGGAGGGAGTTCGGGCTGTAGAGGAAGCAACAACAACAACAACAACAACAACAACAACAAACTGACCATTGGGGGCCGGTGCCACAGAATAAACCAACGGCACGGATTTTCAACATGACGGTGCAGGACGCCGTTGAATCAAAAGACGTGGTGTCAGGTATTATTCCGATCAATGATATAAATGCTTATGTATTATTTGATTCGGGTGCTACCTGTTCATTTGTGTCTGATGAATTCGCTAGACGGTTAGAATTGCCTAGAGAAAAACTAGAGAACCCAATGAACATAGAAGTTGCTAATAAATAGGTGATTCCTGTAGAGTATGTACATAGGAACTGTTGTGCTGAAATCAGGGGTCAGAAGTTGAGTGTAAATTTAATTCCGATACGATTGGGGGAGTTTGACGTTATACTTGTAATGGATTGGTTGTTTAACCATGGAGCTATAATTGATTGTCAAAGGAAGTGTATACACCTTAAGACACCAAACAGGTCTAAGGTCGTATTTTATGGCAGCAAGTCATCTAGACAATAAACATGTCTGACGATGATACAGGCCAAGAAACTGTTGAAGAAAGGTTGTGTAGGGTATTTAGCTCACATAGTGGACACACAAATGGTGAATCCCGAGATGGAGCAAATACCAGTAGTGAGGGAGTTCATGGACGTGTTTCCAATCGAACTGCCAGGTTTACCGCCAGATAGGGAGATAGAATTTGTAATTGATTTGGTACCGGGGACAGCACCAATATCAAAGGCACCATATAGGATGGCTCCGGTAGAAATGAAGGAGTTAATGATCCAACTACAGGAGTTGTTGGATAATAAGTACATTCAGCCAAGTGTTTCTCCATGGGGAGCACATGTGTTGTTTGTAAAGAAGAAGGATGGATCGATGAGGTTATGTATGGATTACAGAGAGCTGAATAAGGTGACAATTAAGAACAAGTACCCGTTGCCATGAATTGACGATCTTTTCGATCAATTGAAAGGGGCGAAGTACTTTTCAAAGATTGACTTGAGGACTGGTTATCATCAGTTGAAAGTCAGGAAGGAGGATGTACCCAAGACGGCATTCAGAACTCGATATGGGCATTATGAGTTTCTGGTGATGTCGTTTGGACTGACGAATGCGCCAGCCGCATTTATGGACATGATGAACAGAATATTCAAGCAGTACTTGGATAAATTTGTTGTTGTGTTCATTGACGATATTCTGGTGTATTCTAAAACGGAGGAGGAACATGCTGAACACCTAAGATTGGTGTTGGAGATTTTACGGAAGGAGCAGTTGTATGCTAAATTTTCGAAGTGTGAATTCTAGTTGGAGAGAGTTCAATTTTTAGGTCATGTCATTGACAAGGAGGGAGTTTCAGTAGATCCAGCAAAGGTGGAAGCGGTGATGAATTGGGAACAACCAAGGACGCCGACGGAGGTAAGAAGTTTCTTGGGGTTAGCGGGTTACTATCGGAGATTTGTTCAAGATTTTTCAAAGATAGCAACACCGTTGACAAATTTAACGAGGAAGACGGTGAAATATGTATGGACGGAGAAGTGTGAGGAGAGTTTTCAGGAGCTAAAGAAGAGACTTAGTGAAGCACCTGTATTGACTTTACCGGACGATACGGGAGGTTTTACGGTCTACAGTGATGCATCGCACAAGGGACTTGGCTGTGTGCTTATGCAAAACGGCAAGGTCGTTGCGTATGCGTCCAGACAGTTGAAGGATTACGAGAAGGGATACCCTACCCACGACTTGGAGCTAGCTGCGGTAGTGTTTGCCCTTAAAATTTGGAGACATTATTTATATGGAGAGAAATGTGAGATATTCACGGACCACAAGAGTCTGAAGTATATCTTCACACAGAAGGAGTTAAATATGAGGCAACGGAGATGGTTAGAATTGATCAAGGACTATGATTGTGAAATTCTATATCATCCCGGCAAGGCCAACGTAGTAGCAGATGCTCTAAGCAGAAAGAGCAGGGAGAAATTGTTCATCTTGACAGATCAGGAACAATTGGTTCAAGAGATGGCTCGAATGGAGTTGGAGGTAAGAAATCCAAATGAGTCAATGGAAGTGGAAGCGAGCCCAACCCTGTTAGATCGGGTAAAAGAGGCTCAAGACAAAGATGAAGAATGTGTCAGAATAAGGATGAGAATGACTGAAGGGGAAGAGGTCAAGTTCAAGGAAGATAGCATGGGATTGCTAAGATTTGAAAATCGTGTTTGGGTGCCGCTAGTGCCCGAACTACGAGAAGAGATCTTGCAAGAGGCCCACAGTACGAGATACTCGATACATCCAGGAAGTACGAAGATGTATCAAGATCTGCGTCAGCATTTTTGGTGGCCGAATTTAAAAAGGGAGGTCGCAGAATGTGTCAGCCGATGTCTAACTTGTCAAAGGGTAAAGGCTGAACATCAGAGACCAAGTGGATTACTACAGCCATTAGAGATTCCTGAGTGGAAATAGGAGCATATCACAATGGATTTTGTGGTAGGACTTCCAGCAACACAGAAGGGATTTGACGCAATATGGGTGATTGTAGATCGACTAACAAAGTCAGCGCACTTTTTGCCGATCAAGATTAAGTTCAGTTTGGATCAGTTGGCCAAATTGTACATTAAGGATATAGTTTCGAGACATGGGGTGCCGGTATCGATTGTGTCAGACAGAGATCCGCGCTTCACGTCAAAATTTTGGAGAAGTCTTCAGGAGAGATTGGGGACACAGTTGAGAATGAGTACAGCATATCATCCACAGACCGATGGGCAAAGTGAAAGAACAATACAGACATTGGAAGATATGCTCAGGGCCTGTGTGATGGATTTCAAGGGCAGTTGGGAGAACCATCTACCATTAGTTGAGTTTGCATACAACAATAGTTATCATGCAAGCATAGGCATGCCGCCTTACGAAGCATTATACGGAAGAAAGTGCAGAACACCTCTATGTTGGGATGAGGTAGGTGAACGCCGACTGTTGGGACCAGAATTGGTTCAACAGACGGTAGAAATTATCAAAGTAATAAGAGCTCGGCTAGTAGCAGCTCAGGATCGTCAGAAGAAATATGCCGACTTACATCGACAAAAGCGAGACTTTGAAGTTGGGAGTTTTGTATTCATGAAGGTATCTCCCTGGAAAGGAAAGATCCGATTTGGGAAGAAAGGGAAGCTGAGTCTGAGGTTCATAGGACCGTTCGAGATATTGAAGAGAGTGGGTGAAGTGGCGTACGAGGTAGCTTTACCTCCTGAACTGGAGCATATTCACAATGTGTTTCATGTGTCAGTGTTGCGACCATACAAGCCAGACCACAAACATGTCATATCCTATGAGCCAATATAAGTCGAGAAAGACTTATCGTACGAGGAAATTCCTGTCCAGATACTGGATAGGAAAGAGCAGAAATTACGGAATAAGATTATACATTCTGTCAAAGTCCTTTGGAGGAACCACAACGCTGAGGAAGCTACGTGGGAGCTTGAAGAAAAGATGAGGGCTAACTATCCGCATCTGTTTTGAGTAGTTTAAATTTGTAATTCCGGGGACGGAATTCTTATAAGGGGGGGGGGGGGAGAATGTAATGACCACGAATTTTATTAGTCATTGTAAATATACTTAATAAATATTTAGCAATGAATTTAAATTTTTTTCATTAATTAATTGTGCATTAGATAATTAAATAAATGTACTTATGTGCTTGTATATTTATTTAAAGAATTAAAGCAAAGTGTATAATTAATTAAAGCAAATCTAATTGGATTATATTTTATATCCAAATAAGTTGATAAACTAGGTTAAAGATATTAACCTGGTAGCCCATGTAATTAATTTAATTACTAGCTCATGTAATTAATTAAACAAGCCCAATGCTTGATTTAATTAAATGTAACCTAGACTATTTAATATAAGCCCAATGTGTTATTTAAATTGAGCCCAAACAATTTAATTGAATGAGCCCAATAGAAGTTATTACCAAGCCCAATGTGAAGTCCAATAAGGGTCAAACTTTGGTCAATATATATATATATATATATATATATATATATATATATATATATATATGTATATATATATAGATGTATATATGCACATTTTTGCATTAAAAATAAAGGAAAAATGGCTTGGATAATCCAATTTGCTGAATTCTTAGGGGCCCCACATGGATAACTTGACTTCTTAGATTGCTTGGAAATCCATCCATGTCATATAGTGGTTGAACAACCCTAGTCATTCCATGAGTCAATCAAATGGTCATTCAATCAAATAGTAAGCATGATTAGCAATTAAATTGACCAACATGGGTGAATTAGTGAGTTAATGGTGTGTTAGTGGTTGGCTATAAAAGAAACACTCCACACTTGTTCAATGTTTGTTAGTTCATTTGAAGTTGCTAGAAAGAAAAAGAGAGAGAGCATTTGAGAGCATTTGAGAGCAAAACACCTAAGTGTTGAGAGAAAAAGCTAAGGAAGGTCTTGGTGGATGTCCTCAAGCTACACAACTTACTTTGGTAGAAGGAGAAGAAGAGCATCCAAGACCTCAAGGTTTAAAAGTGCTCTCAACTTCATCTTATTTCATTTTTGTAGTCTACAAAGCTTTTAATCGGTTAAAATTAATTTTTAACCGATCAAAACTCGTTTTGATGATCTAGAAGTATTTAACTATGTAATATATGTATATTCATAGATCTATGTGTTTATAAAATGTTTTGGTATGTTAGAAATACATAAAAATGGTAGAAAAGTTCATAACACAATTTTACCGGTAAACCCTAACTATGCATGCTAGGTTTATGGTTGTATTTTGAAATGTACAAATTGGAAAGTGGATTTTTATGGCTAGAAAGCTAGATCTATGAGTTTTAAAGATAAAACCTTTTTGAACTTTTCAAAAATAATGAATAACAAAGAAGTTATGGCTTTTACCGCAAAGGATGTTGATTTTAAAACCCTATGTTGCATTGTGAGCCATTTTGAGTCTAGTTACGTTTGGAATTTGGATTTGTGATCTAAAGAGAAATTGTAGAGGGGGTAATTCTGATGAGAATGGACTCAAAAATGACCCCAAAATGTTTTCGTATGAAGAAGTTATGGCTGTCAGAGCGTCGGAGGGTCGAACAGTCAAACAGTTGACTTTCGGATAAAATGGCTGACGCAGCCGCGTCAGGACTGACGCAGCTGCGTCAGAACAATCTGTTAAGCAGATTTTTGGTGCTCCGGGTCGGGACGGGTCGGTCCGGGTCGGGACGGGTCGGTCCGGGTCGGGTCGGGTCGATCCGGGTCAAGTTTTCTTTGAAAAATTAAGTTGAAATAGGTGTAAAATGAATATATTTGGGTATTAAACCAATTTATATGGAGTCTATTTGTAAATCAATGCTATCTAATGTTTAAATTAAATACTAAGGTTAACCCAATTTAAAAGTTAACTTTTGGTATTATTTAAAGAGTATTAAAATATTACTACATGGTTAATAATATTAATAAGTAATTAAATATTATGAAATGATTGATAATATTAGTAAGAGATTAAAATATTATTAAATGAGTAATAACATTAATAAGTCAATAAAATATTATTAAATAAATAATAATATTAGTAAATGAATAAAATATTATTTAATGATTAATAATATTAGATAATGAATAAAATATTATTAAATGATTAATAATATTAGATAATAAATAAAATATTACTAAATGATTAATAATATTAGATAATGATTTAAAATATTATTAGATGATTAATAATATTAATAAGATAATAAAATATTATTAAATGATTAATAATATTGGATATTAAATAAAATATTATTAAATAATTAATAATATTAGATAATGTTTAAAATATTATTAAATGGTTAATAATATTAATGAGGTAATAAAATATTATTAAATGATTAATAATATTAGATAATTAATAAAATCTTATTAAATAATTAATAATATTAGATAATGATTTAAAATATTATTAAATAGTTAATAATATTAAATAATGAATAAAATATTATTAAAGGATTAATAATATTATGAGGTGAATAAAATATTATTAAATAATTAATAATATTATAAGGACAATAAAATGTTATTAATGGATTAATAATGTTAAGTGATTGATAGAATATTATTAAAAGATTAATAATATTAGAAGACTAATAATGTATTATTAAACGATTAATAATACTACAAGACTAATAAAATATTATTAAATTATTAATAATATTATATAAGTGTATGAACTATATTAAATAATTAATATAGGTTCTTTGTGTTGAAATATTATCAAGTAATTAATGATAATGTTTTCTATGTGTTTATATACCCATAATTATATAATTATGTGGTTCGTAAGGTTTATAAAAGTCATTATACTTACAAGTATATTATACTAATTTAAGATCAAACTGATTTAATTATTAGGTCCGTTCAAGGATTGTTAAATTAAGATTGGTTAGCAGTAAACGACGCACGAGGCAAGTCTTCTACCCTTAACTTGTACTTATTGTTGCAATTATTATTCAACTTTAATTACTTTGAGCAATTCAATTATTGTTGAGCAAGTATCTACACTCGTAGATATTTGACAGACCATTGAGTGAATTAATTATCGAAAATTACTTCACATCGTTATTGATTATTCTATTCACACATAGTGCTTTTGCAAACTGTTTAAGAACGTCTAAGCTAATTGTTTCGGCTAGACAAATGCATGTTAAATTCATTTAGTTGAATATTATAAAAGCTTATCCAAACCATTGGCTAGTGCGGATTCTTACAGTAAGACTGAGATAGAACAACCCTAGTTAAAGGGGAATTTTTATTTGTCGGAGACCCGACAGAGCGCAAGAAAACTAAATGTGATGCATATACATAGGACATGAGAGGACTGATCCCCTCAAGTGTCCCGTTATTTTAACAAGGAGTCAGACATTGTATGTCTGTTCTACCTTAGTAGCAGTTCATGGTCATTAAAGACCACTCAGCAGTAAAAAGTCAATTCCTTCTTTTATTGAACATTGATTCTTGTTATCTTTCACAATTGTTATTGTTGAAACCTTGAAGTTATTTCTCTTCATCATGATATATCGTATGATTGTTATTTATAAACTTGCTGAGCCATTTAGTTGCTCATTCTTGCTATATCATGACTTTATTTCAGCCAATCCCGAAAGCTCTAAATCGGATAAAGGCAAGGGGAAAGCGAATGTTTAATTTTAGTAGTTGCATGCTAGTTTGGTTTACTGTTATGTAATTACTGTTGTAAATCTTTTGTATTTCCCTTAAGATATGTAATGTTTAAGATTAAGGTAATAGACCTTGGGAAGTGTAGCCTTTTGATTAAGGGACCTTTTGTATTATTCCGCGAAGTTTGAATACAATTTATGTATTTTATTATTGTTTAGTATTGTGCAGTGAGAACCAAACCCGAGGTTAAAGAACCCGGATTTGGGGTCGTCACAGCGTCAGTCCTGACGCGGCTGCGTCAGCCGTTTTGTCCGAAAGTCAACTGTTTGACTGCTCGACCCTCCGACGCTCCAACAGCCATAACTTCTTCATACAAAAACATTTTGGGGTGATTCTTGAGTCCATTCTCATCAGAATTTCCCCCTCTACAATTTCTCTTTAGAACACAAATCCAAATTCCAAACGTAACTAGACTCCAAATGGCTCTAAAGGCAACCTAGGGTTTTAAAATCAACATCATTTGCGGTAAAAGCCATCATTTCTTTGTTATTCCATATTTTTGTGAGATTTAAGTTGTGTTGACTTTATAACTTACTCATAAAACTTTATAGCCATATAAATCAAGTATTTAACTTGTACATTTTGAAATGACACAAAATATAGTACATAGATACTTAGGGTTTTACCGGTAAAGCTTTCTATAGCGTTTTCTTCCATTTATATGTACACCACACCTACCAAATCATGATATAAACATAACAAGCTAGGAATATTCATATATAACATAGTTAAATACTTCTAGACTATCAAAATGAATTTTGATCGGTTAAAAATAGATTTTAACCGTTCAAAATCATTCTAGACTACAAAAATGAAATTTAAGAAGAGATAGAGCACTTTTAAACCTTGAGGTCTTAGATGCTCTTCTCCTCCTCCTACCAAAGTATGTTGTGTAGTTAGTGGACATTCACCAAGCACAACCTCTAGCTTTTTCTCTCAACACGTAAGTGTTTCTTCCTTTTTCTCTCAAATGCTCTCTATTTTTTCTTTCTAGCAAAACTTCAAATGAACTAACCAACATCACCAAGGTTGTGGAAATGTCTTATTTATAGCCAAATGTTAATACTACATTAGCTCTCTTAATTCACCAATGTTGGTGAATTTAGAGCTTAATTTAGCTTACTATTGCATGGATGGACATTGTGATTGACTAGGTGATTGACTAGGGTTGTTGGCCAACCTTGTCATAGTGTAAATTAGAAGCAATCTAGGAAATCAAGCAATCCAAGTGGGCCCCTCCAAAAATTCAGTAAAATGGATTTTCCAAGCCATTTTTCTTTTATTAATGCTAAAATGTGCATATATACACATATATATATATATATATATATTGACCAAAGTTTGACCTTAATTGGACTTCACATTGGCTTTGGAATAACTTCTATTGGGCTCATTCAATTTAATTGTTTGGGCTCAATTTAAATAACACATTGGGCTTATATTAAATAGTCTAGGTTACATTTAATTAAATCAAGCATTGGGCTTGTTTAATTAATTACATGGGCTAGTAATTAAATTAATTACATGGGCTACTAGGTTAATATCTTTAACCTAGTTTATCAACTTATTTGGATTAAAAATATAATCCAATTAGATTTGCTTTAATTAATTATACACTTTGCTTTAATCCTTTAAATAAATATACAAGCACATAAGTACATTTATTTAATTATCTAATGCACAATTAATTAATACAAAAAGTTTAAATTCATTGCTAAATATTTATTAAGTATATTTACAATGACTAATGAAATTCGTGGTCATTACAGTTCTCCTACCTCATCCCAACATAGAGGTGTTCTGCATTTTCTGCCATATAAAGCTTCGTAAGGCGGCATACCTATGCTCGCATTATAACTGTTGTTGTATGCAAACTCAACTAGTGGTAGATGGATTTCCCAACTGCCCTTGAAATCCATCACGCAGGCCCTGAACATATCTTCCAATGTCTGAATTGTTCTTTCACTTTGCCCATCGGTCTGCGGATGATACGTTGTACTCATTCTCAAATGTGTCCCCAATCTCTCCTGAAGACTTCTCCAAAATTTTGACGTGAAGTGCGGTTCTCTGTCTGACACAATCGATACCGGCACCCCATGTCTCGAAACTATCTCTTTGATGTACAATTTGGCCAACTGATCCAAACTGAACCTAATCTTGATCGGCAAAAAGTGCACTGACTTTGTTAATCGATACACAATCACCCAAATTGCGTCATATCCCTTCTGTGTTGCTGGAAGTCCTACCACAAAATCCATTGTGATATGCTCCCATTTCCACTCAGGAATTTCTAACGGCTGTAACAATCCACTTGGTCTCTGATGTTCGGCCTTTACCTTTTGACAAGTTAGGTATCGACTGACACATTTTGCAACCTCCCTCTTTAAATTTGGCCACCAAAAATGTTGACGTAGATCTTGATATATCTTCGTACTCCCCGGATGTATCGAGTATCTCGTACTGTGGGCCTCTTGCAAAATTTTCTCTCGTAATTTAGGCACTAGCGGTACCCAAACACGATTTTCAAATCTCAGCAATCCCATGCTATCAATTTTAAACTTGATCTCTTCTCCATCGGTCATCCTTTTTCGGATTCTGTCACATTCCCCATCTTTGTCTTGAGCCTCTTTCACCCTATCTAACAAGGTTGGGCTCGCCTCCACTTCTACTGACTCGTTTGAATTTCTCACCTCCAACTCCATTCGAGCCATTTCTTGAACCAATTGTTCTTGATCTGTCAATATGAACAATTTCTCCCTGCTCTTTCTACTCAGAGCATCTGCTACTACGTTGGCCTTGCCGGGATGATATAGAATTTCACAATCATAATCTTTGATCAATTCCAACCATCTCCGTTGCCTCATATTCAACTCCTTCTGTGTGAAGATATACTTTAGACTCTTATGGTCTGTGAATATCTCACATTTCTCTCCATATAAGTAATGCCTCCAAATTTTAAGGGCAAACACTACCGCTGCCAATTCCAAGTCGTGGGTAGGATATTCTTTCTCATAATCTTTTAATTGTCTGGACGTATACACAATGACTTTGCCGTTTTGCATAAGCACATATCCAAGCCCCTTGTGCGATGCATCACTGTAGACCGTAAAACCTCCTGTATCGTCTGGTAAGGTCAATACAGGTGCTTCACTAAGTTTTTTCTTTAACTCCTGAAAACTTTCCTCACACTTCTCCGTCTACACGTATTTTACCGTCTTTCTTGTTAAGTTAGTCAACGATGTTGCTATCTTTGAAAAGTCTTGAATAAATCTCCGATAGTAACCCGCTAACCCTAAGAAACTTCTTACTTCTGTCGGCGTCCTTGGTTGTTCCCAATTCATTACCGATTCAACCTTCGCCGGATCAACCGAAACTCTCTCCTTGTCAATAACATAACCTAAAAATTGAACTCTTTCCAACCAGAATTCACACTTTGAAAACTTAGCGTACAACTGCTCCTTCCGTAAAATCTCCAACACCAATCTTAGGTGTTCAGCATGCTCTTCCTTCGTTTTGGAATACACCTTTATCCAAGTATTGCTTGAATATTATGTTCATCATGTCCATAAATGCGGCTGGCGCATTCGTTAGTCCAAACGACATCACCAGAAACTCATAATGCCCATATCGAGTTCTGAATGCCGTCTTGGGTACATCCTCCTTCCTGACTTTCAACTGATGATAACCAGTCCTTAAGTCAATCTTTGAAAAGTACTTCGCCCCTTTCAATTGATCGAAAAGATCGTCAATTCGTGGTAACGGATACTTGTTGTTAATTATTACTTTATTCAGCTCCCTATAATCCATACACAGTCTCATCGATCCCTCCTTCTTCTTTACAAACAGCACCGGTGCTCCCCATGGAGAAACACTTGGTTGAATGTACTTATTATCCAACAACTCCTGCAATTGCACCATCAACTCTTTCATTTCTACCGGAGCCATTCTATACGGTGCCTTGGATATCGGCGCTGTCCCCGGTACTAAATCAATCGCAAATTCTATTTCACTGTCCGGCAGTAAGCCTGGCAGTACATCTGGAAAAACATCCATAAACTCCCTAACTACTGGTATTTGCTCCATCTCGGGACTCACCACTTGTGCATCAACCACATGAGCCAAATACCCTACACAACCTTTCTTCAATAATTTCTTGGCTTGTATCATCGTCAGACAAGAAGAATGTCTTGACGATTTGCTGCCATAAAATACGACCTTATACTTATTTGGTGTCTTAAGGTGTATGCACTTTTTTTGACAATCAAATATCGCCCTGTGGTTAAACAACTAATCCATCCCAAGTATTACATCGAATTCCCCCAAACGTATTGGAATTAGATTCACATTTAACTTCTGACCCCTGATTTCAGCACAACAATTTCTATGTATGTACTCTACCGGAATCACTTCCTTATTAGCAACTTCTATGTTCATTGAGTTTTCTAGTTTGTCTCTAGGCAATTCTAACCGTCTAGCGAAATCATCAGACACAAATGAACAGGTAGCACCCGAATCAAACAATACATATGCATTTATATTATTGATCGGAATAATACCTAACATCACGTCTTTTGACCCCACGGCATCTTGCACCGTCATATTGAATGTCCGGGCTGTCGGCTTGTTCTGTGGTACCGGTCCCCTGATAGCCAATTTGCTGTTATTGCCCTTGTAGCCGCTACCCCCGTCATTCTTCTTTTTAGGGCAATCTTTTATCATGTGATCAGATGCTCCGCAAGAAAAGCATCTCACTTTCTTTGGAAGGGGACAATTTGAAGAAATATGTCCCACCTGACCGCAATTATAACATGTATTCTTCCCTTTCCTGCACTCCTCGAAGTGGTTCTTCCCACGAATATTACATTTCGTCTTCTTCTGGGTATTTCCTTGCTGATTCCCTGAGCTCTTGTCATTGTTGTTGTCCCATTTACGCTTGTTGCTATTATTATTGCCTCCACTGTTGCTGTTCTTGCTTCCCCCTTCATTTTTCTTCTTGTTTCTCTCCTGGTTGTACTTGGTTAACGCGTCGCTTCCTCCTTCAGCAATGATTGACTTCTCTAGCAAAGTTGCGAACGAGTCAATCTGCAGTATTGCTACCTTGTTGAATATCCAAGGTCTCAATCCATTCTCGAATCTTCTGGCCTTGCGTTCCTCCGTGTCCACCTGATGTGGAGCAAACCTGGCCAGCTCATTAAATTTTGCTGCGTACTCCGGTACCGACATGTTCTCCTGTTTCAGCTCTAGAAACTTTACTTCCATCCTACTTTTCATACTCTTCGGGAAATAATTCTCATCGAATATTTCCTTGAATCTTGTCCATGGCACCACACCATCGCCAGCCCTATTCTGATTGGCTTCCCACCAGAAATTGGCTTCTCCCTTCATCATGTAGGTAGCAAAAATCGTCTTTTGCTCCTCAGCCACTCTAGAGATAACAAATGCTTTCTCTATTTCCTTTACCCATGACTGGGCTTCTATCGGGTCCAACGTTCCCCTAAACTCTGGCGGTCCTACCGCTTTAAAGTCTTTGAAATTCGCTAACTGATTTGGTGGTGGTGGCGGATTTGCTACTACTGGGTGGCGGTTTTGCATTGCCTCAGCTAGCATGTCGACGAAATTTTGCATTGGGTCTACGTTGTGTCCCCCCTCGTCATTGTTAACTGACTCTTCTACCCCCTGGTTCCTTGGTGGTTGTCTACGTGGTGGCATTTTCTGTTATAAACAAAAATTTACATTATTATACTGGTTTCATCTTTTTCATTTCATTATTTTGTATCTTAGACAATGTTTAGCTAAAATACAAGTAATTATTTCAACACGCATATAAACATAAATTCAACTGCATTTATACTCATATGCTAAAACAGTAGTGCGTAGCACTTTACATCAAAAGCATACTGCTATAAATGCTTCTATCCCATAGAAGCTACAAAAGATGGGATCTGACATATCCAACAACTTCCTAGAGTTGGGATTTAGTGACATATTAACCCTCTAATAAAACAAAAGTTGGGTTCTACTGCATCTATTTACATACGAAATTAGAAAACAACTACTATTAATGAATGTGCATCCCCCTACGGATCGCGTCGTCATACTCCTCATCCCCGATGGCCATCACCACATTCCTGCTAATGGTGTGCATAGACTGGCCCTCTTCAGCTGGGTAGTAGTGTACCCTGCTCTGAAGTCTACCATATGAAGATCGGTAGACATAGCTAAGTCTATCCGTCCTCACCCGCTTCTCGCGGACCTCCTCCTCTAGCTCCATCATCTGACCATGAGCGGCATCCCGCTGTGTCTCCATCTCTATCCGGTCCTCTATCGCCTCCTACCAGTGTGCACGGATGGCGGCTTTCTCTGCCTGTACTTGCTGAACCTTCAGCTCAGCCTCTGCCAACCTAGTCTCAGCCACTGCCAATTTGGCCTGCAGCTCTACGTCCTGATCTACCAGCTGATGAGTTAGCACCGTAAAGTGCTCCACTGAATCCTCGTACTCCTGTACCTGATCCTCCGGTCCTACAATCCTCTCCTTCAGCTCTGTGTTCTCGCCAGAGAACTGGTAAGCCGCATCCCTATACTGATCCTCCATGTACTGGTGGGTCAGATTCTGCTCCTCTAAATGCTGGACCCTTGCCTCCAGCTCCTCGTTCCTAGTGGTCAGTCCCTCTATGATGTTAGCGGCAGTGGTGCCCATGCCATCAGTTGACTCCTCCTCCTCAGACTCCTCTGACTCGACCTTATCCTCACTGTAAGGCCTCATGACTTCGCCCCAAACGGGCTCCACACGATCCCCCTCCTCAGGATTCGACTTTGGCTCCTCTACGGGTGCAGCCACCAGCGGCTGTGCAGTATCCATGTGGATATCAATATAGTCCTCCTCAGCAGTGCGACTCGACTGTCCGATCTTTGTCATCCTATATCATAAAAAAAATAACACACGTTAGTACAGCAATAAAATATATTCATTGATGTAATGAAATGATATTTTATCATGTACATCTCGGCTCGATGGATTTTCTCAATCCATCTCCAAAAATACACAACATGATGAATCTCCCCGATTCATCTCCTAACGCACTCGATATAAGTTTAATACTAAGGTTATAACTTAGGTTTCGCAAATCCTAATGTTTCTAACCTACAGCTCTTGTAATGTCCTAGAATTTCCACGTCTTTATTAATTAAATTATTAATTTAATTTCCAACGAGTTAGTTTTACGAGATTATTTAAATCTTTTTATTTGATTAATTAATTATGTGATTAAATAATAATTAAAGAACTGCAGGCCAAGTTGGCAGTGGCTGAGACTATGTTAGCCGAGGTTGAGCTGAAGGTTTAGCAGGTTCAGGCAGAGAAAGCCGCCATCTGTGCACACTGGCAGGAGGCGGTAGAGGACAGAATAGAGATGGAAACACAGTGGGATGCCGCTTATGGTCAGATGATAGAGCTGGAAGAGGAGATTCGTGAGAAGTGGGTTAGGACAGATAGACTTAGCTATGTTTATCGATCGTCATATGGTAGACTTTAGAGCAGGGTGCACTACTACCCAGCTGAGGAGGGCCAGTCTATGCACACCATCAGCAGGAATGTGGTGATGGTCATTGGGGATGAGGAGTATGACGATGCGATCCGTAGGGGAATGCACAACCAGTAGTATTAGTTGTTTTCTAATTATGTATGTAAATAGATGCAGTCGAACCCAACTTTTGTTTGATTAGAGGGTTAATATGTCAGTAAATTCCAACTCTAGGAAGTTGTAGGATATGACAGATCCCATCTTTTATAGCTTCTCTGAGATAGAAGCATTTATAGCAGTATGCTTTCGATGTAAAGTGTTATGCACTACTGTTTTAGCATATGAATATAAATGCATTTTCGTTTATGTTTATATGTGTCGAAATGATTATTTGTGCTTTAGTTTAAATTACTTAAGCTACAAAATGAGAGTAAAAAGACTGAAACAACTTTAATAAATTAAATTTTCTTTATACAGAAAATGCCGCTACAGAGAAGAAATCAACGATTACCGCCAAACCCAGTCCAAGAGTTCGTGAAAATGCTAATGGGAGCATTCCGCGGACGCAACGCAGAAGCTGCTGGAGCACCAAACCCTGCCGCTCCACTAGCAAGCTTTAAGAATTTTAAACTGATAGGACCACCCGAATTCATAGGGACCACGGATCCTATAGAAGCACAAACCTGGTTAGAGGAGATGGAAAAAGTCTTCGAGGTCACACGAGTCGCGGAGGAGCAAATGACCTCATTTGCTACCTTTATGATTAAAGGGGAGGCCAACCACTGGTGGAAGGCCAATAAGAGTAGAGCAGGGGAGGGAACGATCGCGTGGGCGCGATTCAAGGAAGTGTTCCTAGAGAACTACTTCCCAGAAAATACATAGGCCAGGATGGAGGTCAAATTCCTAGAACTGAAATAAGGTAGTATGACCGTATCAGACTATGCCGCCAAGTTCAACAAATTGGCAAGATTTGCTCCACACCAGGTGGACACGGAAGCAAAGAGATCACGGAGGTTTGAACAGGGGCTGAAATCGTGGGTTTACAGTCGGGTAGCCGTACTACAGATTACCAACTTCGCAACGTTGCTGGAGAAATCAATAATAGCTTAAGGGGGAAATGAGGCCCTCAACAAACATAACCAGGAACGAAACAAGAAGAAATGTGAAGGAGGAAACCGAGAGGGTAGCAGTGGGGGCAACAACTCTAACAAACGCAAGTGGAACAACAACAGCAACAGTTTAGGGACACCTCAAGGAAGTGAACAGAAGAAAGGCAACAAGTGCAGTAATTGCGGGAAGAATCACGCGGGAGAATGTATGAGGGGGAAGAACGTCTGCTACAACTGTGGGCAAGAGGGGCACATCGCTCCTAATTGTCCCACGCCTAAGAGGAATGGTTGTTTCTCATGTGGAGTAATGGACCATTAGATGAAGGATTGTCCAAAGAGAAAGAATATCGGAGGGAGTTCGGGCTATAAGGGAGGCCCGGTGCCACAGAACAAACCAACGGCACGAACTTTCAACATGACGGTGCAGGATGCCGTTGAATCAAAAGACGTGGTGTCAGGTATAATTCCGATCAATGATATAAATGCATATGTATTGTTTGATTCGGGTGTTACCTGTTCATTTGTGTTTGATGATTTCGCTAGACGGTTAGAATTGCCTAGAGAAAAACTAGGGAACCCAATAAACATAGAAGTTGCAAATAAAGAAGTGATTCTTGTAGAGTATATACATAGAAATTGTTGTGCTGGAATCAGGGGTCAGAAACTGAATGTGAATTTAATTCCGATACGTTTGGGAGAGTTTGACGTTATACTTGGAATGGATTGGTTGTTTAACCACGGAGCGGTAATTGATTGTCAAAAGAAATGTCTACACCTTAAGACACCGAACAAGTCTAAGGTCGTATTTTATGGCAGCAAGTCGTCTAGACAATCAACATGTTTGACGATGATGCAGGCCAAGAAACTGTTGAAGAAAGGTTGTGTAGGGTATTTGGCTCACGTAGTGGATACACAAATGGTAAATCCCGAGATGGAGCAAATACCAGTAGTTAGGGAGTTCATGGACGTATTTCCAGATGAACTGCCAGGTTTACTGCCAGATAAGGAGATAGAATTTATAATCGATTTGGTACCGGGGACAACACCAATATCGAAGGCACCATATATGATGGCTCCGGTAGAAATGAAGGAGTTAATCATTCAACTGCAAGAGTTATTAGATAATAAGTACATTCAGCCAAGTGTTTCTCCATGGGGAGCACCTGTGTTGTTTGTAAAGAAGAAAGATGGATCGATGAGACTGTGTATGAATTATAGGGAGTTGAATAAGGTAACAATTAAGAACAAGTACCCGTTGCCATGAATTGACGTCTCTTCGATCAATTGAAAGGGGCGAAGTACTTTTCAAAGATTGACTTAAGGACTGGTAATCATCAGTTAAAAGTCAGGAAGGAGGATGTACCCAAGACGGCATTCAAAACTCGATATGGGCGTTATGAGTTTCTAGTGATGTCGTTTGGACTAACGAATGCGCCAGCCGCATTTATGGACACGATGAACAGAATATTCAAGCAGTACTTGGATAAATTTGTAATCGTGTTCATTGACGATATTTTGGTTTACTCTAAAACGGATGAGGAGCATGTTGAACACCTAAGATTGGTGTTGGAGATTTTACGAAAGGAGCAGTTGTACGCTAAGTTCTCGAAGTGTGAATTCTGGTTGGAGAAAGTTCAATTTTTAGGTTATGTTATTGACAAGGAGGGAGTTTCAGTGGATCCAGCGAAGGTTGAAGCGGTGATGAATTGAGAACAACCAAGGACGCTGACGAAGGTTAGAAGTTTCTTAGGATTAGCTGGTTACTAGCGGAGATTCATTCAAGATTTTTCAAAGATAGCAACACCGTTGACAAATTTAACGAGGAAGACAGTGAAATATGTATGGACGGAGAAGTGTGATGAAAGTTTTCAGGAGCTAAAGAAAAGACTTAGTGAAGCACCTGTATTGACTTTACCGGACGATACAGGAGGTTTTACGCTCTACAGTGATGCATCGCACAAGGGACTTGGCTGTGTGCTTATGCAAAATAGCAAGGTCGTTGCGTATGTGTCCAGACGGTTGAAGGATTACGAGAAGGGATACGCTACCCACGACTTGGAACTGGCAACGGTAGTGTTTGCCCTTAAAATTTGGAGACATTATTTGTATGGAGAGAAATGTGAGATATTCACAGACCATAAGAGTCTGAAGTATATCTTCACACAGAAGGAGTTAAATATGAGGCAACGGAGATGGTTAGAGTTGATCAAAGACTATGATTGTGAAATTCTATACCATCCCGACAAGGCCAACGTAGTAGCAGATGCTCTAAGTAGAAAGAGCAGGGAGAAATTGTTCATATTGACAGATCAGGAACAATTGGTTCAAGGGATGGCTCGAATGGAGTTGGAGGTGAGAAGTCCAAATGAGTCAATGGAAGTGGAAGCGAGCCCAACCCTGCTAGATAAGGTGAAAGAGGCTCAAGACAAAGATGAGGAGTGTGTTAGAATAAGGATGAGAATGACCGAAGGAGGAGAGGTCAAATTCAAGGAGGATAGCATGGGATTGCTAAGGTTTGAAAATCGTGTTTGGGTACCGCTAGTGCCTGAACTACGAGAGGAGATTTCACAAGAGGCCCACAGTACGAGATACTAGGTACATTCGGGAAGTACGAAGATGTATCAAGATCTGCGTCAGCATTTTTGGTGGCCGAATTTAAAAAGGGAGGTTGCAAAATGTGTCAGTCGATGCCTAACTTGTCAAAGGGTAAAGGCCGAACATCAGAGACCAATTGGATTATTACAACCGTTAGAAATTCCTGAGTGGAAATGGGAGCATATCACAATGGATTTTGTGGTAGGACTTCCAGCAACACAGAAGGGATATGACGCAATATGGGTGATTGTGGATCGACTAAAAAAGTCAGCGCACTTTTTGCCGATCAAGATTAAGTTCAGTTTGGATCAATTGGCTAAACTGTACATCAAGGAGATAGTTTCGAGACATGGGGTACCGGTATCGATTGTGTCAGACAGAGATCCGCGCTTCACGTCAAAATTTTGGAGAAATCTTTAGGAGAGATTGGGGACACAGTTAAGAATGACTACAGCGTATCATCCGTAGACAGATGAGCAAAGTGAAAGAACAATACAGACATTGGAAGACATGCTCAGGGCCTGCGTAATGGATTTCAAGGGCAGTTAGGAAAACCATCTACCACTAGTTGAGTTTGCATACAACAACAGTTATCATGCAAGCATATGCATGCCGCCTTACGAAGCATTGTACGGAAGAAAATGTAGAACACCTCTATGTTGGGATGAGGTAGGGGAACGACGACTGTTGGGACCAGAATTGGTTCAACAGACTGCAAAAATTATCAAGGTAATAAGAGTTCGGCTAGTAGCAACTCAAGACCGTCAGAAGAAGTATGCCGATTTATATCGACAGAAGCGAGACTTCGAAGTTGGGAGTTTTTTGTTCATGAAGGTATCTCCCTGGAAGGGGAAGATCCGATTTGGAAAGAAAGGGAAGCTGAGTCCGAGGTTTATAGGACCGTTCGAGATATTAAAGAGAGTGGGTGAAGTGGCGTACAAGGTAGCTTTACCTCCTAAACTGGAGCATATTCACAATGTGTTTCACGTATTAGTGTTGCGACCATACAAGCCAGACTACAAACATGTCATATCCTATGAGCCAATACAAGTCGAGAAAGACTTATCGTACTAGGAAATTCTTGTCCAGATACTAGATAGGAAAGAGCAGAAATTACGGAATAAGGTTATACATTCTGTCAAAATTCTTTGGAGGAACCACAACGCTGAGGAAGCTACGTGGGAGCTTGAAGAAAAGATGAGGGCTAACTATCCGAATCTTTTTGAGTAGTTTAAATTTGTAATTCTGGGGACGGAATTCTTATAAGGGGGGGGGAGAATGTAATGACCATGAATTTCATTAGTCATTGTAAATATACTTAATAAATATTTAGCAATGAATTTAAACTTTTTGTACTAATTAATTATACTTTAGATAATTAAATAAATATACTTGTGTATGCGTATATTTATTTAAAGAATTAAAGCAAGGTGTATAATTAATTTAAAGCAAATCTAATTGGATTATATTTTAAATCCAAATGAGTCGATAAACTAGGTCAAAGATATTAACCTAGTAGCCCATGTAATTAATTTCATTACTAGTCCATGTAATTAATTAAACAAGCCCAACGCTTGATTTAATTAATTGTAACCTAGAATATTTAATGTGAGCTCAATGTGTTATTTAAATTGAGCCCAAACAATCTAATTGAATGAGCCTAATATATTTAATTCCTAAGGCCAACATGGAGCCCAATAGGAAGTCAAAATTGGTCAACAATTGAACACATGTATATATACATATATATAGATGTATATATGCACATTTATGAAGCAAAAAATTAAAGCAAAAATAGGCCAATAAAGGGTCATTTGGACGACCATTAAGGGGGCCCACATGGGTGGGGTGTTGCTTAAAGGTTGCTTCTAATTTACACAATGTCATAGTAGGTGAACATCCCTAGTCATTCACCATGTCCATCACCTAGTCAATCAATGGAATAGTAAGCTTGATAAGGCTTTAATTTCACCAACATGGGTGAATTAGCAAGCTAATGAAGTGTTAGTTGATGGCTATATATATGATGTTCCACACTTGAGCCAAGCTTGTTGGTTCATTTGCTAGAGCATAAAAGAGAGAAAGTGAGAGCATTTTCTAGAGAAAAAGGAAGATACACTTAGGTGTTGAGTGAAAAATCTAGAGGAAGGCCTTGGTGAATGTCCACTAGCTACACAACGTACTTCAGTAGAAGGTGAAGAAGGGCAAACAAATCACAAAGGTTTAAAAGTGCTCTAAACTCCTTCTTATTTCATTTTTAGGGCCTAAAACGATTTTGAACGGTTAAAATCTATTTTTAACCGTTTAACCGATTAAAACTCGTTTTGATGGTCTAGATGTATTTAACTATGTAATATATGTATATTCATAGCTCTATGTGTTTATAACATGATTTGGTATGTGAGAAATGCATAAAAGTTATAGAAATATTCATAACACGTTTTACCGGTAAAACCCTAACGATACATGTTATGTTTAATGTTGTATTTTGAAATGTACAAATAGAAAATTGGATTTTTATGGCTATAAATCTAGATCTATGAGTTTTAAAGAAAAATCCTTTTTGAACCTTTCAAAAATATTGAATAACAAATAAGTTATAGCTTTTACCGCAAATGATGTCGTTTTTAAACCCTAAGTGGTTCAATCCGTAAATTTCTTGTAAAACATTTTCAAAAAGACGATCGAACCATGGAATATTGTAAAACAAGAATTTAGAAACACATCAACACTGATTTGGTGTTATTTGGATGTGTAGATTTTATTTTATCAATGTTTGATCAAAGAGTATCAAAACTGTCAAAAAAAGTCAAAAAGTGGCACATTATGCAGTACAGAGCCGGGGCGCCGTGTTGCAGTGTTAATCACTGCGCCGCGGCACAGTGCACTGTTCTCAGAAAAATAATAAAATCCGAACCGGGTCGGGTTGGGTTAGCTGGGTCAGAAAATGAAAAACGTTCCAAAAATCATTTTAGTATTTTTGGACTTAATAAATATATTTTTAAATATATATATCATTTATTTAATGATTTAAAGGTGTATAAATATTATTATTGAAATAGTAATATAATAAAGGAAATAAAATATTATTAAATAAATAATAATATTGGAAAATTATTCAAATATTATTAAGTGTATAATAATATTATAAAGTTAATAAAATATTATTAAATGATTAATAATATTAGATACTTAATAAAATATTATTAAATGATTAATAATATTAAATACTTAATAAAATATTATTAAATGAGTAATAATATTAGATGCTCAATAAAATATTATTAAATGATTAATAATATTAGATACTTAAAAAAATATTATTAAATGATTAATAATATTAGATACTTAATAAAATATTATTAAATAATTAATAATATTATGTAATTAATAAAATATTATTAAATGATTAATAATATTAGATAATGAATAAAATATTATTAAAGGATTAATAATATTAGACACTTAATAAAATATTATTAAATGATTAATAATATTAGATACTTAATAAAATATTATTAAATGATTAATAATATTAGTTAATCTTAAAAGATTTATAAGGTATTATTAAATGATGAATAATACTACAATGTTAATAAAATATTATTAAATTATTAATAATATTAGACAATTGCATGAACTATATTAAATAGTTAATATAGGTTCTTTGTGTTTGAAATATTATCAAGCAGTGATAATATTTCCTAAGTGTTTAATTACCCATAATTAATAAATTATGTGGTTCCTAAGGTTATAAAGGTCATTATACTTACAAGTATATGATACTAATTTAAGATCAAACTGATTTAATTGTTAGGTCTGTTCAATCATTGTTAAATTAAGTTGGTTAGCCGTAGACGACGTACGAGGCAAGTTTTCTTAACTTAACTTGTAATTTACGTTGCAAGTTTTTTATACTTTAACTTGTATTTATTGTTGCAATTATTCTTCAACCATATTTACATTGAGTAGTTCAATTATTGTTGAGCAAGTATCTATACTCGTAGTTATTGGACAGACCTTTGAGTGACTTAATTATCCAAAAATTACTTCACATCGTTATTGATTATTGTATTCGCACATAGTGCTTTTGCAACTGTTTAAGAATGTCTAAGCTAATTGTTTCGGCTAGGCAAATGCATGTTTAAATTCATTTAATTGAATATTATAAAAGCTTATCCAAACCATTGGTTGGTGCGGATTCTTACAGTAAGATTGAGAAAGAACAACCCTAGTTAAAGGGAATTTTTATTTGTCGGGAAACCGAATGCGCACAAGAAATCTAAATGTTATGCATATACATAGGATATGAGAGGACTGATCCCCTCAAGTGTCCCGTTATTTATTTTTAACAAGGTGTCAGACATTGCATGTCTATTCTACATTAGTAACAGTTCACGGTCGTTAAAGACCATTCAGCAGTAAAAAGTCAATCCATTCTTATATTGAATATTGATTCTTGATATCTTTCACAATTGTTATTATTGAAAACCTTAAAGTTATTTCCCTTCATCATGATATATCTTATGTCGTTGTTTCTAAACTTGCTGAGTCATTTAGTTGTTCATTCTTGCTATATCATGCCTATTTTTCAGCTAAGTCGGTTGCTCTAAGTCAGACAAAAGCAAGGGGAAAGCGAATGCGTAGTTGAGTAGATGCATTCTAGTTTAAATTACTGTTATGTAATTACTTTGTAAATCTTTTGTATTTCCTTAAAATATATAATGATTAAGATTAAGGTTAATAGACCTTGGAAAGTGTAGCCTTTTGTTAATGAACCTTTTGTATTATTCCGCGAAGTTTGAATATAATTTATGTATTTCATTGTTGTTAAGTATTGTACAGTGAGAACCAAACCCGAGGTTAGAGAACCCGGATTTGGGGTCGTCACAGTATACCCAATTTTGGCATTTATCCTACGAGGATTATTGCATGTTTTGGGGTCTGGGTTTAGCTTTTGAACAATTACCTCTTGTATTCATATTTTCACATAGTGAATACTTTGATTCATCTTTGCCCGTGTTTGTTTCGATTTGAGATTTCTACGTAAAATTCTTCTCTCTTTTGTGTGTGCCATTTATTTATAATACCACTAAAATATTCTCGTGACGTTTTGCTCTAATAGTACCAATCCGCTTAATTTTATAACAAACTGGTTTCAGAGCTATTTGGTACTTCTGTTGTTATTAGGGTTTCAAGATGTCGACAAAATACGAGATAGAAATTTGATGTCAAAATTAGTTTTAGTTTGGTTCATGTTAAAATGCGCATTTTATAGGTCCAACAAGGCCTACACAAGGCACTTTTGAAAAAAGAAAGATTGCCTGTCGAGAAAAATATTTATAAAGGAAGGAGCTATCTTTGCTATAACATTCGATGTTGAACTATCCGAAATTAATGAAAAGGCTTGCAGTGCACTTGTTCTTAATTTGGTAGACACAGTCTTATATAAAATGTGGAGGAAAACAGCGCAACAAAATTATGGTTGAAGCTCATGACTATCTATATGACTGAATAACTCTCTCCTTTCTAGCTTCTTGATTTGGGATGATTCAGTTATATTGCAAGATGTTCCAATTTATAAGCGAGTTTCACCGCCTAATTGATGCAGGACGGATTTTGAGATGGAATATTAACAGAAAATAGGCCGAAAGTAGGACTGAAAATGGATAGATTTTGATATAAAATTAACTTGGGTGAGGTTCCGCACACCACTATCCCAAGGATCTTTACTTGGCTGATGCTCCGCACACCACCACCCCAAGGATTTCTCAACCGCAGAAGAGAGGAAAAAGCTCAAAGCTTGAAATATTCTTAATCTTCAATGTCTGTAATATGTTCCCTAATATGAGAGTACATCAACCCTTTAAATATGACAAGAACCCTGATTTAATTAGGCTTCAAACCCTAATTACCCTAAAATATTTAAAAGACTAAAGTACCCTTACTAATTAAAATAAAATTCCAAAAATATCCTAACTAATTAAAATACTACTCATCTCTTAAAATTACAATAATTCAATATATAAATAGAAACATTAAATCTATAAATAAATAGTTAATAACTTGATCTTCATCCCCATCAATCAACTTTCTTATAGCTTGAGACATTGGTACAGTGAATTATATAAAAAAAATAAAAATAAAATAAATCTATATTTTTTTGTTTTATTTTTTAATAAAATAACAGGGATTAAACTAAAAACTACTAAAACTTCAGGGGTTGAAACTGAAGAAAATGAGAGTACAGGGACTGAGACATAAAGGTTGAAAGTTTAGGGGCTAAAATGTAAAAAAATAAAATAAAAGTTTAGGGGATAGTTTAAAAATTTATGAAACTTTGGGGACTAAACTGAAAAGTGTGAAAACTTTGGGGTTTAAACTGTAATTTTCTAGGGAAAATAATTTTGTAGATTTAGGGTTACCAAAGCAGCAGCCTCCTTTTCCTAAGCAGCAGCCTCCTTTTCCTGTTTCAAAAGCAGTAGCAGTACTAGCATTTTTTTCTCGCCACTTCTTCCAATTTTTTTGTCTGGCTTGAATAGCACTCCGTGAACAGTAACTGTGATGAATAGTGCTACGATGAACAGTAACTTGCACTGAATTGTATTTTTTTCCCACCCCACCCAGGATCTCCCAAAAATTGAGAAATTAATGGAGAAACCTTAAGCTTTGATACCAATATGATGTATGACAGATTTTGAGATAGAATATTAACAGAAAATAGGCTAAAAGTAAGACTGAAAATGGATAGATTTTGACAGAAAATTAACTTGGGTGAGGCTTCACACTTCACTACCCCAAGGATCTTTATTTGGGTTGTAATATCCCAGATATTTACAAGATTTGTAGATAAGATTTTGAATAATCAATTAAAAGTTATGGTTTAAAACCTAGAGTTGGAGATGTGTAGAAAATGGGTGAATATTTCTTTTAACATAATTTATTTATTAGAAATTAAACGAGGAAATATTGTAATGATGCATGTAGAGAATTTATTAAGGAAATAAATTCAAATGAGAAGTGAAGGTGGTTATATTGATATACATATATACCTAATGTGACGACCCCAAATCCGGGTTCCTTGAATCTCGGATCCGGTTCAACACGAGTACAACCTTTTCCTTATTGTTCATGAATTATAACAATATTATAATTGCTAAATAATCATTTATTTACAATCTTACAACATCACTTTCTATTCCAGAATCGCAATCTTTATACATTCCTAGTATGTCTCAATATCATACATGATACGACATTCTATTACAATCAAATTGAGTATTTAACACTCATATAATATACCAACTAAGTATTACACTACACAATCATTTACTTGTCCAATTCGGACTGATATCTACAATAGACATTTAGATCTTTAGTGAAAGTATAATGCTTTCCTGTTCCTTGATCTTTATCAAGAACTTCAACTAACTTGGACTATCTGAAAATATTGGTTTAGGCAAGAGTGAGCACGATGGCTCAGCAAGTTCAACAGTTACACACAACACATTATATGCTTCACATGCTATATATGCTCTGCATTTTATTCTTACATCATGAATTTTATTTTATGAATGATTCATACTTCTTATGCATCACATACAATAAACAACTAGCATCTAACAAATCATGCTTCATATCGGTACATATTTCACATGTAACCATATCTCATGTTATTCATATATCACAAATATCATCAAAATATCTTCATATTAATAATATAACATCAAATTGTAGTATGTTAATGCACATAGGAGCAAGTTCTGAAAAACTTGCCTGGTAGCTTCTACCATTTACGCCTATTTGCGTCATTTGCTCAACCTACAATTTATATAACAAATTGACATAATCATTAGCTACCAGGACTATTAATTAGTCTTAACTTAAGACCTTAACTTCAAATTATTAATTCTTTAGTTGTCCGACAAATGAACTTTTAAGTTCCGGACAAAAATCCTAGCCGAAACCTAGTTTGGACACGTCGGTACACTTGACTAACTTACGCCTTCACTAAACGTTCTTCGTATGACTTACTTTTAATAAGCTACGTAAATTAATCACAAATGACTAATTATATTGATTTAATTCAATTTAACTTTCTTCTTTTACATAACTTAATGATTTGGACATTTAATAACGTACCAAATATCTCAAAATATTATCTACCTTTGATAATATATAACTACATTCAAATATTATTAATCATTTAATAATATTTTAATCTCTTATTAATATTATTCACCCTTTAATAATATTTTAATCCTTTACTAATATTATTAATAATTTAATAATATTTTAATCACTTATTAATATTATTAACCATTTAATAATATTTTAATCACTTCTTAATATTATCAACCATTTAATAATATTTTAATCATTTATTAATATTATTAATCGTTTAATAATATTTTAATCACTTATTAACTATTTAATAATATTATAATCTCTTACTAATATTATTTATCATTTAATAATATTTTAATCATTTACTAATGTTATTCATCATTTAATAACTTTTTAATCATATACTAATATTATTAATCATTTAATAATATTTTAAATACACATTAAATAATACCAATAGTTAACTTTTTAATTGTGTTAACTTTAGTCTTTATTTTAAACATTTAGTTACCAATTAATCATTAATGGATTTCATATATATTGGTTTAATACCCAAAACATTCATTTTACACTTATTTCAACTTAAATTTTCATAAAAAACTCGACCCGGACCGACCCGACCCGACCTGGACCGACCCGACCCGACCCGACCCGGAGCTGGAAAAATCTGCTCAGCAGATTGTTCTGACGCGGCTGCGTCAGTCCTGACGCGGCTGCGTCAGCCATTTTGTCCGAAAGTCAATTTTTTTGACTGCTCGACCCTCCGACGCTCCGACAGCCATAACTTCTTCATTTTAAAACATTTTGGGGTAATTCTTGAGTCCATTATCATTAGAATTTCCCCCTTTACAACTTCTCTTTATATAACAAATCCAAATTCCGAACGGAACTAGGCTAAAAACTGCTTACAAGGACAAAGTGAAAACTAAAATCACAAATCCTTGGTTTTAATGGTTCAAACTTGAATATAATAAACTCTACACATCCAAATGACACCAACTTAGTGTTGTTGTCTTCCTAACTTCTTGTTTTACAATATTTCATGGTTCAATCACATTTTTGAAAACGTTTGACACGAAATTTAAAGGTCGAACCACCTAGGGTTTTACCGGTAATCACAATATGGAATTTTCTTCCATTTATTTGCATACCACTTATACCAATTCATGATTTAAACCTATCAAACCATGAATCTACCTATATATCATAGATTTAGACTTCTAGATCATCAAAATAACTTTTGATCGGTTAAAAATATATTTTGACCGTTTAAAACTTATATAAATTATAAAAATGCATTAAGGAAGAGTTAGAACACTTTTCAACCTCTTGGATTTGAATGTTCTTCTTCTTCTTCTTCTTGTATATCTTGCTAGGACTCCTCCCATTCCTTCTTCTTGAGTGAACCATTAGCACACTAACTCACAAGCTCTCTAGCTTTTCTCTAAAACCTCTCTCTCTATAATATTTGATCTACTAACAAATGAGCCAACTCTAGCTTTCTCTTACTACTCTTCTATTTATAGACTACCAAAATTGATACTTACAATTATTGTAAGTCTATAATATCACCGATACTTGCAAAAGATCAAATCAAGTTTAATTATTAAATGAATGACCTTTGCTTGGATTGATTTATGGAAGTTGAGTGAAGCAACTAGGTGGAGTAAATTTGAAGCAATCATTCTCCAACACTTAACTCATGTATGGTTAAAACTCTTACTCTTGTATCCTATGTTGACCTAACTATCAACCATGGTTCAAGCTCATCAATTGATCATACATACATCTTCCACCAAATAACCCAAGTAAGGTTAATTCTCTACAATTAAGTATACATATATATCCAATATATTTATATATTTACTAACACTTAACTCTAACATTGGTTAAGGTTTTATTTTTATGTCCTATATAATTATATAAGCATCTATATATATATACACCAATATATGTATATATATTCACTTATACATGCACAATACTTGTATTTTTGATATTTAAAATGTTCACCCATTTTCTACACATCTTACTTCTCAAATTCTAGGTTTTAAACCTTAACCTTTAATAAAATCAATTAAGATATTATTTAAAATCTTGAAAATATCTGGGATATTACACCTAAAGTGTGTTTGCTAGACAAATAAGAATGTGAGTAAATTAATACTCAATTAAGCTAATAAATTAATTAGTTTAAATATGAAGTAAGAAGGAAAGTCATGAAATATAATTAATTAGATTAATTATATTAGTTATGAGTTAAAGTTATGGAAAAGCTAGAACGATTGCCTAAGGTGACAATAATAAGAAGTTAATTAATTAAGTAATTAACTTAATTATTAAGTTGTTATATAGAGTCCATTAATGAATTTAAAACAAGCCCAATATGGGAATACTTGCATGAAGGTGGGTAATTAAATAATAAGCCCAAACGTTATGTTAATTAATAGTCCAAGAGGTAATTAATATAAATCCAATTAAATTATGTTGGCAAGTATTGTGATAGTCCGATTAAATTAATTACCAAGCCCAAGTTATAAATGATATGAGAGTTGTGAGTAGCCCAAGTAATTAAATAAGAGAGCCCAATAAAAAGTAAGTTATGTAGCCCAAACACTTAAAAGTCAATTGATGGTCAAAGTGTTGGGAAATTTGGTTGAGTGTAGAGAATTAACTAATGTAGGGTTAATTGAATAACCCTAGTTGGTAGGCAAGATAGAGAATTAACCAAACATTGGTTAATTGCTAGAGAAAGGAAAGTAGTGATGAGAATTAACTATGAATGAGTTAATTGAGTAACCCAAGGTGGTAGAATTATTTATAGTAAGTCTAATTGGAGTATATTTTAAATCCAAATGTGATATTAATCTAGGTCAAATTAATTTACCTAGTAGTCCATGTAATTAATTAAACCTTAGTCCATATAATTAATTAAACTAGTCCAATGTTTGTTTTAATTAAATGTAACATAGGGTATTTAAACCAATTAATTGGATGAGCCCAATATATTAAATCCTAGAGTCCAATGTGGAGCCCAAATGGTAGTCAAAATTGGTCAACATTTATATATATATATATATATATATATATATATATAAAGCAAAAATGGGGGATTAAATCCCATTTTGCTGAGATTTAGGGGACCCACAAGTGGGTGGCTTGATTTCTCATGTTGCTTTACTTGTACACAATGTTGTGGTGGTTGAACCAACCCTAGTCAATCACAAGTCATTCAACAAATCAATCAATCCAATAGTAATCTCAATTAAGCCTTAATTTGACTATGTTGGTGGATTAGGAGAGTTAATAAGGGTTTAGCAAATGGCTATATATAGAGTGCTCCACACAAGTGTTATGTTGGTTGGTGAATTGCTAGAGCATTCAAGAGAGAAAATAGAGAGCATTCTAAGAAAAGCAAGAAAACACTTATGAGTTGAAGGAGATTGCTAGAGGAGGAGTTTGGTGGATGGCACATACCTTCATAGCATACTTTGGAAGGAGAAGAAGAAGAGCATCAATGTCCAAGAGGTTAAAAAGTGTTCTAAACTTTCTTTAGTTCATTTTTATAGTCTAGATATGTTTTAATCGGTCAAAATATATTTTTAACCGATCAAAAGTTATTTTGATAATCTAGAAGTCTAAAACTATGATATATAGGTATATTCACGATTTGATATAGTTAATACATGTATTTGTATGGGTGGTACGCAAAGAATTAGAAGGAAAGTCTATATAACGATTTACCGGTAAAATCCTAAGTAGTTCGATCTTTAAATTTCGTGTCAAACATTTTCAAAAATATGATTGAACCATGAAATGTTGTAAAACAAGAAGTTAGGAAGACAACAACACTAAGTTGGTGTCATTTGGATGTGTAGAGTTTATTTTATTAAAGTTTGAACCATTAAACCCAATGATTTGTGATTTTAGTTTTCACTTTGTCCTTGTGAGCTGTTTTTAGTCCACTTCCGTTTGGAATTTGGATTTGTGATCTAAAGAGAAGTTGTAGAGGGAAAAATTCTGATGAGAATGGACTCAAGAATCACCGCAAAATATTTTAAAATGAAGAAGTTATAGCTGTCAGAGGGTCGAACAACCCATTTTTAGAGTTTTGTTTCTGTTTTGAACGCCCCGACGCCCAGTTAAGCGCCCCGGCTTTCAAAACAGAATGTCTAAGTTGTATGGGTCGGGTCGGGTCGGGTCGAGTCGGTCCAGGTCGATTTTTAATGAAAATTTAAGTTGAAATAAGTGTAAAATGAATTGGTTTGAATACTAAACCAATATATGAAGTTTATTAGTGACTAATTGGTAGCTAAATATTTAACATAAAGACTAAAGTTAACACAATTAAAAAGTTAACTATTGATATTATTTGAAGATTATTAAAATATTATTAAATGATCAATAATATTAGTATATGATTAAAAAGTTATTGAATGATGAATAACATTTGTAAATGATTAAAATATCATTACATGGTTAATAATATTAATAAGGGATTAAAATATTATTAAATTGTTAATAATATTAATAAGTGTTTAAAATATTATTAAATGATTAATAATATTAATAAGTGATTAAAATATTGTTAAATGGTTAATAATATTAATAAATGATTAAAATATTATTAAATGGTTAATAATATTAAGAAGTGAATAAAATATTATTAAATGGTGAATAATATTAGTAAGTGATTAAAATATTATTAAATGATTAATAATATTAAGAAGTGATTAAAATATTATTAAATGGTTAATAATATTAATAGAAGATTAAAATATTATCAAATGATGAATAATATTTGTAAATGATTAAAATATTATTAAATGGTTAATAATATTAATAAGTGATTAATAATATTAATAAGTGATTATAATATTATTAAATGGTTAATAATATTAATATGTGATTAAAATATTATTAAATAATTAATAATATTAATAAGTGATTAAAATATTATTAAATGGTTAATAATATTAATATGTGAGTAAAATATTATTAAATGGTTAATAATATTTGAATGTAGTTGTATATTATTAAAGGTAGATAATATTTTGAAGTATTTGGTACATTATTTAATGTCCGAATCATTAAGTTATATAAAAGAAGAATGTTTAATTAAATTAAACCGATGTAAATAGTCAATTCGTAACTAAATTTTAGACAACTTATTAAAAGTAAGTCGTACGAAAACGTGTAGTGAAGGTGTAAGTTGGTTAAGTTTACCGACATGTCCAACTAGGTTTGTTGGGCTAGGATTTTTGTCCGGAACGTAAAGGTACATTGGTTGGATAACTAAAGAGTTAATTAATAATTTGAAGTTAAGGTCTTAAGTTAAGACTAATTAATAGTCATTGTAACTAATGATTATGTCAATTTTATATATAAATTGTAGGTTGAACGAAAGACGCAAAATAAGCGTAAATGGTAAAAGCGAACCAGGCAAGTTTTTCAGAACTTGCTCTTATATGCATTAATATGCTACAATTTGATGTGATATTATTAATAAGAAGATGCATTGATGATAGTTGTGACATGTGAACAACATGAGATATGGTTACATGTGAAATATGTACAGATAAGAAGCATGATTTGCTAGATGCTAGTTGTTTATTACATATGATGCATAAGAAGTATGTAGCGTTCATAAAATGAAAAGCATGAAATGCATGATGTAAGAATAAAATGTGAAGCATGTATAATATGTGAAGCATGTAATGTGTTATGTGTAACTATTGAACTTGCTGAGCCGTCGTGCTCACTATTGCCTAAACCAACATTTTCAGATAGAGCAAATTATTTGAAGTTCTCGATAAAGATCAAGGAATAGGAAAGCATATTACTTTAACTGAATATCTAAATATTTGTTGTAGATATCAGTCCGAATTGGATAGGTAAATGATTGTGTAGTATAATACTTAGTTGGTATATTATATGCGTGTTAAATACTCAATTTGATTGTAATTGAATGTCGTATCATGTATGATATTGAGACATACTAGGAATATATAAAGGTTGCGATTCTGAAATAGAAAGAGATGTTGTAAAATTATAAATAAATGGTTATTTACCAATTATTATATTGTTGTAATTCATGAATAATAAGGAAAATGTAGTACTCGTGTTGAACTGGATCCGAGGTTCAAGGAACCCGGATTTGGGGTCGTCACATGGATGATGCTCCACACACCACTATTCCAAGGATTTATATCAGAGCCGAACCTGGAAGCCATTCATAGCCACTGTTCATCTTTAGAACATTGTCGGAAAGCCGTCAAAAAATCTCGTCGGAACTCTAGCCACCGACCGTGGCTCTATTGTTCCTGCTGTCAGCCATCACCTATCCCCGCACTGTCAGATCATCGCCGACATCAACATCCATCATCCTCACCGACTTCATCGCCAAGACATCATCTTCAAGCCATCATCACAGACCACCACTCCCATCATCACAGTGTACCACCCAATTAGAAGAATAGAAACAACAACGAAGAAAGCGAAGACAACTGAAAAGGAGAGGAGAATAGAAAGAAGGAAACAAGAACGAAGTAGATCACGTACCTGCTGTCGATCATCACCGTTGATATGCTACTCCTGCTGTCGCACGATTCTCACTGCTAAGCTGACTCCTGCTATTGCTTCATCTCACATCGCGAGGCTGCCATCGCCCTCTTCGATCGTTTCTCTCTCTCTCTCTCCATCTCAAACCACTGTTGTTGTGTGCGTGAATAGAGGAGGGACTATGTTTGGTAACCCCTGTGCCTTTCCTTATTTAGCAACCGGCTAATTCCTTTTTTATTTTAAGCATATCCTTGCTTAATTACCTTGTAATCACCCACAGTTTAATTCTCCATTTAACTAGTATCCTATATTTTGATAACTCACATTGCAGCCTCTGCAACTTTCCTAAAATCACCCTAAGTTTTAAACTTTTGCAAGTACAAAAGTTCATCTTAAATTTTTTCTTCAAATATAGGATTCGTACTTTAATTACTTGGATTTTTTATACTCATTGCATAACACTAAATTTTTTTGAAAACTCGTTTGGATTTATTTTTCATAAATTGCATAGTATTTCTACTAGTTAGACATCATTAAGTCTTGCTTGTTGATATTTTGAAAACTGCAATTACAGTTGCATTAGATTATTAATTTAATTGCTATAATTAATTTCTAACTATCTCAGTTTGCATTTACATCATGACGACCCGTAGTGGAACCCAATATGGCATGCCCATATAAGATACACTCAACCAATTATTGACTAAAAATATCCTAACTAATTAAAATATTACTCATCTCTTAAAATTACAACAATTCCATATATAATTATATAAATAGAAACATTAAATCTATAAATAAATAAATAATTAATAACTTGATCTTCATCCCCATCACTAATCTTTGTATGAACAAGAAACTTTGGTGGAGGAAAACACGGAGCTGCATTACACACAGACAAAATCTTTGAACAAAGAAAGTTAATAGCTTTCTTTTGTTCAACCCCTTGTATTTACATGGTCTACAACCATGCCATGTTTAACCAACAAATGGTCCGTGTTTTCTTCTATTAAATTTAGTTGTTTGTTCACATAAAGTAGCACTGATATTGGTTTGTATTTACATGGTCTACAACCATGCCGTGTTTAACCAACAAATGCTTTATGTTTTCTTCTGTTAAATTTAGTTGCTTGTTCTCACAAAGATCAGGCGGTGACACTCGCCTGCAAGTTGGAGCATCTTGCAGATTAACTGAATCATTGCAAATCAAGAAGCTAGAGAGTAGAGAGAGTTTAGAGAGTTATTACAATACTCTTTAGTATCTACTCTTAATTAGAGTTTTGTGTATACCAATTTTTGTATTTTTCTTTTGAAGATTATTAGGTGTATTTAGAGTTTGGGTTGAGTAGAGTTTAAGTTGTTACTGCTTGTATTCATATTTTCACATAGTGAATATTTTGTTATGTTTTCGCCTGTGGTTTTTTTCGATTTGGGTTTTTCACATAAAATTCTTGTCTTTTTTGCATATGTGCCCTTTATTTATATTTTACCACCAAAATCTTAATCATTAACTTCAGTAGTACTGATCCGCTTAATTTCATAACAACAACTTCCTTATCCGATGTTGCAAAACAGTATACAAATCGGACCAAATACCATGTCAAGTTAAAGGAGAAAATCCTATAGAATACAAGGAAGCAAGACCGTATATACACACTAATACAAGGACAAACAAAAAGGGATGTGAGAACTGTAATATCCTGAATATTTATAGCACTTATAAATATGATATTAAATGACTAAAGTTAATTGTAAGTTAATTTCGAGGACGAAATTCCTGTAAGTTGGGTTGAATGTAATATCCCAAATATTTCAAAAGTGATCTAACAAGATATAAGTAAAGGTTGTCAATTCAAAACCTAAGATCGATTGCTCAAGCATACCTTGAGCTATCTTAAAGAATATATACGACTTGAAACTACGATCATATACAACTAAGAGGTTAAAATCTTTAACCTAATTTGTGTTATGTGATTAGTAAAACTTGAATTGAGCTTTTAAATGTTCTGTATGAATCATCTATGTGTAGGATTTTGTGTTTTGGTTCAAGTAGTTAACCTTAAGACTTATTAAAAATCAGAAGTCAATTTAGGGCAAAAACCTAAATTGGGAAAAAAGTTAAAACCTAAACCCTAAACCCTAGGGTCTAAACCCTAGAAAATAATCTAGGCCTTAGAGCAAAACGTGAAGGTCAATTTGACATTCCGTTTTAAGATTCAACATTCCCACACTTTAAAAACACGTAATAGTCAGTAAAAGTTTTTCTCAAAAAACGTGTAAAAAGCACTATTCACGAAGAAACGTTTTTCATTCGTTTGATCGTTTCTTTCATCTGTAGGACTTCTTGTATTTCACGATATAGTGTTAATATGAGGTTTAGATGCCAGAGAACCAATAAAATTTTCTGGAGAAAAAGACGAAAATGTCACGATTTATGAGAAAACGTTTGTCGTCTTTTTTACTGTTCTTTTCGATATTTTGATATATCGTATTTCACGAAATAACATTTATATGAAGTATAGACATTATATATGCAATAAAAGTTTTTTCTCGAAAAGTGCGTCGGGAATAAGACAAAATAGGGAAAAGACAAAAATAAATATTATTTTTGACTTTTTGGTCGTCTAACCATTTTCTGAGAAATGGTCGCCAAAAACACTATTCACCGAAAAACGTGCCAAGTCTTTTAGACTTTTCACTTTACAGAAAAGTGTTTATTCGGAACAAAACTCAGTAATATCAAAATTTTTAATCAGTATAAGTTAACCATTTAGTTGGAATCAGTCTGTTATATAATTAAACTGGTAATTCATCTGTATTGTTTTCATCAAACGGAACATGAGATGGGTTGACATTAAATTTGAATAATCAAATTTATCAGATTAATACCTAATTATATTATTCAATCATAGTTAGTGTCTAGAATGAAAGAAATTTATCAATCGCGTCGCCCGGTAGGTATATTTGAGAAAAATATACGGAAGATTATCCGAGATTAATTCAAGAAAAACTTCGAGGGTCAGACGAGACATCATATTAATACTGTATGATATATTTTATTAATAAAATACGTATAAGTAATTAAAACTTATATTACTAATGCGAAATATTTTAAATTAATCGCACGCGATTTATCTGATATACCGAAATCGGAAGAAATAATGACAAAACAGCTCGGGAAGCTTCTAGAAGCTAGTTTGGAAAATATCTAGATATTATTCTAGTTTTATTAATTAAATAATGTGTGAAATGACTAAAATGCCCTTGGCTTTTAAACTAATGACCAAACTACCCGGACCCTTGGTTTTCCTATAAATAGAGAGCTAAGCTCTTCATTTTTTTCATTAATTTTCAAAGAAAAATTCCTATAATCAAGAGATTGTAAAGAAATAGTTAAAGCTTGCAATAATAAAATGTACGATTCTTAATCGTTATTATGCTTAAAGTTTTATTTTATCGATGAGGCTCAAGAACATAAGTCGTAGCCATGTATGATTTTTCGTTCTCCGTGTTCCTTATGACTTGAGCAAGTCGTTCTTATGTCAAATTTCATTTCATAGTTTAAAGTTCAAGAACATACGTCGTATCCATGTACGGTTTATCCGTTCTTCGTGTTCTTCGTATGTTCTGGAGTATTATTATAAATTGTTATAATTAAGTAAACAAGTCGTTATAATGACCAAATTTTGTCAATTATAAAGTGTTATAATCACATATGTAAGCAGTTATAATACTCAAATTATTTCAAGTATGAAATCCAAAAGCTCAAGAACATAAGTCGTTACCATGTACGATTTTTTGTTCTTCGTGTGTTCTTGAGCAAAAGTCATAATTTCTACATAAGTAGGTTTATGATTTGGTAATTTAGTGTTATGGGATGATGAAACATGATGGCCTTGCTAAATAATGCTTGTGGCATAAGATTTCATGACTTATTAAAAATCAGAAGTCATGAAATCTTATATAAGTAGGTTTATGATTTTGTTATTTTTATGTTATGAAGTGATACGGAGTGTTAAAACATGTTATCTTAGCAAATTAATGCTTGAGGTATCATGTTTTACCAATCGGATCAAAGAAAGTTAAGTCTAATATAGTCGCAGAATATGTTTTCAAATTTCCGAATATTTAAAGTCTGAATATTCTTTAGAAACCTAAATGAAAGTTGTAGATCATAAAATTCTAAGCAATTTAGACTCAAGAATCACTCAAAAATGTTTTCGTATGATAAAGTTATGGCTGTTACTATTAAAGAGGTCAGTTTTAGATCAGTCCCATTACTGGGAAATATGTGTAAATCAGTAAGGAATATCGAACTTTGGTTTGAATGAAAGTTTTATAGACGGAAGTTACAAACGCGTGAAATTTTGAACGACTCAAAAATGTTTTAAAACGAAGAAGTTGTGGCCGTTTGATCGAGCCGGGGTCTAGCAGCCAAACATTCTGCCTATTTTTTTAAAAGTGACTTAAAAATGAGTTTTTGAGTTGGACAATTTTCCAAATAATTCCACCTATAGAAATAGTCTAGTTAAGTTATTCTAAGACTTATTCAAAAGGAAAATTTGATAAACTAATATTCGGGGTCGCGTAACCCTTTTTGTAGGCGTTTAACGATTTCCCGGGAAAACCCTAACATGGTTTTAAGGCAAGTCTTCTAACTCTTGCTATGTGCTACTTGTGTAGTATTGTTAAAATGATAAATGAGATGTATAATGTCATGTTATTATGCAATAGATGATATGTGAAGTCTTTAACTGATGTTTACAAGCCTTCTAACTGTTATGCGTTATGTTAGGATGTATGAACATGACTTATACACTTTGTGTGTCAATGTGATATAAATTATTGGAACGTGAGTTATATGTGATATTAAATGGAGAATTATGTTCAGTTAATGCATGTTAAAATTTATATGAAAGCATAAACTGCGTATGTGTTGTATGTTAGACTTGCTGAGCCGTCGTGCTCATTCTTACGAATAAAATCTTATTTGCAGATTAAAGATGAACGTTAAGAAGATCATGAACGTAAAGATGAAGCGTATATTAGGTTTTCATGTTTATTACTTGTATTTGTATAAGTCATAATGATTGTTGTAATACGAACAAACAAACATGTAACCGAATATTGAATGAATGATATAAATTATTATCATCAGAATGTTGTTATGTCTTTATTTTGATATAACCTAGAATTGTTAAGACTTAACATAGTATTGATAATGATCAACTTATCTGGATGAGGATCGGTAAATAACTTGTGAGTGCTGTACATTCGAGACAGGACTAAGCGATGTTGACTGGTCAAATCCATTGTTAAGGTTCCTCGGACCCAGGTATAACTCATTATTACTATTCTGAATACCATATAAGTAGGATTATTGATATGCAGAGATATCACTATAAACAAATATGTTTCGAATGAGGGTTTTAACTAGTTGGGTAATGTTCTGTACGGAAAGAGAATTTTGCACCGGACAAAGATACAACCATTTGTCACGAATAAAGATGCAAACATTTATCACGGGTGAAGATACAAACATTCACCACGAGATTCTCTGTTCCCAAGAGCCGTCCTAATGATTTAATACCGTGGATGTTGGAACATGTAAAGTTATAGAATATTTAAATCTTAAGGTTAAAATTAGACTGTTATATATGATTTTATCCATTTATACGGATGAAATACAAGTTGATACTTGTATACTTATGAGACTGAGATCAAGTTAAGATCCAGGGACAAAGTTAAGAGAAAATTTTTAATGTATAGTCTAAAATAAGACTAATTCAACCAATATGATTATGGAATCATTGGTTAAGTCGATAGATGTACGAAATTAACGCACAAGGTCCGTCGCAGTCGAAAGCGCGAGGATTTTGGGGGCGTTACAAGAACTGAATTAAATTGAATACAGAGCACTAGATTGAAATTGGCTACAATACGACAACGTGTCAATATAAGGTTCTCTGGTTGGCTGCTCGATCAATGAAAAAAATAGTTAAAGAAATTGGTAAAAGGAATGAGAACGTGGAACTTCTTTTTAATAGTAGAAGTCAGGTAGTAGTTCTTTCCTTAAGTTTGAACAAATTGACTAGAAAATCAGTCAATGAAATATCTTTCCTAAATTCTGATAGTAGGATTTCTTTTTAATCCCAATGTCCGTCCTTTATTTTAACTTATGAAATAATGGTTTTGTTTTATTTGAATTTTTAAACTCTGTAGAACTTAATATATTGCAATAGATTTGAGAATTCGTCACCTGTAATGTTGAGCCTTACCACCTCAAGTTAGAAATGAGTAAAGGCTAATATACAATAGCTAATGTGTAACACCCCGAACCCGCTACATGTCCGAAGTGTCACACTGTAACACCCCGAACCCGCTACATGTCCGAAGTGTCACACGCCGCAAGCCCGAAGGCACGCAAGGCAACAATATCAATAGCGCAACCCAAACGGAAACACAATAATGAAACCATCTTGAAACCGAACTGTCTTTCATTATCAAAATTACACTAAGGTTCAATAACTAAAAACTGAAAGCATAAATTTGGAGACACAACTCCTTTGTACAAAAGTCTTATCAAATTCAAAATACTAATAACCGTCATAACTAAAAGAACTTCAGCCCTCCCCAAAAGTATCCACAATGCTTGGCTCTTAATAAGGTATCCTGTAAAAATTAATGTAAGGGTGAGCGGTAAAGCCCAGCAAGTAACAACATTTACTATTTAGGTGGATCAAGTACAGTTTGTAAAATCTTTTTGAAATAACTTTTTGTTTAATAATAATAGTAAACATACTTGTTGAAAATAAACTTTTCTTGTTCGATAGTAATAGTCGATATATACATTCAAAACCAAAATCAATAATTATAAAACACAATTCAAAAACGATTTCAATATGTTAAATAATCTATTTCGATATGTTCAATATATTCGATGTATCTTTTAATCCACAGCCCCAATGACTAAGGTTATAGCAGCCCTGTAACACGGCCCTTATGTTCTATAATGTCAATAATACGCCCCCTACTAAGGTATCTTATCATACACGCGCCCCGAAAAGCGCCCCCCGGAGGGTATCTAATGGTGTGCGTCTTAGTAGGTCCTAAAGTGTTCCGGAACTAGCGTAAACACTAACGATTTCTGTAATGACCACGAATTTCATTAGTCATTATAAATATACTTAATAAATATTTAGCAATGAATTTAAACTTTTTGTACTAATTAATTGTACTTTAGATAATTAAATAAATGTACTTGTGTATGCGTATATTTATTTAAAGAATTAAAGCAAGGTGTATAATTAATTAAAGTAAATTTAATTGGATTATAATTTAAATCCAAATGAGTTGTTAAACTAGGTCAATTAAATTTACCTAGTAGCCCAAGTAATTAAATTAAACATTAGTCCATGTAATTAATTAAACAAGTCCAATGCTTATTTTAATTAAAGGTAGCATAGTTATTTAAATGCGAGCCCAATGTGTTATTTAAATTGAGCCCAAACCAATTCAATGCATGAGCCCAATATATTTAATCCTAGAGTCCAATATGGAGTCCAATAGGAAGTCAAAATTGGTCAAACTTGTTACATATATGAATATACATATACAGATGTATATATGTATAATTTATGTAGAAAAATTAAAGGAAAGATGGCTTGGAAAAGGCCATTTTTCTGAGATTTGAAGAGGGACCCACATGGGTTGCTTGATTTCCTTGTTGCTTCATTTTCACACAAGTCCAAAGTGATTCAACAACCCTAGTCATTCCATATGTCCATCATGTAGTCATTCCATCTATAGTAAGCTCACTGAAGCCTTAATTTCACCAACATTGGTGAATTAAGAAACTTAAAGAAGTGTTAGTAGAGTGCTATAAATAAGACACTCCACACTTGAGCCAAGTTTGCTAGCTTATTTCCTAGAGAATACAAGAGAGAAAATAAAGAGCATTTGAGAGAAAACACTTGTAAGTATGAGAAATAGCAAGAGGAAGGTCTTGATGGATGTCAAGTAGCATCATCACATACTTTGGTAGGAGAAGAAGAAGAGCACACAAGTCACAAAGGTTTAAAAGTGCTCTAACTTCTCTTTATTTTATTTTTGCAGTCTAGAATGATTTTGAACGGCTAAAAATCTATTTTTAACCAATCAAAACTTGTTTTGATGTTCTAGATGTATTTAACAATGTAATGTATGTATATTCATAGCTTGATGTGGTTATATCATGTTTTGGTATGTGTAGAGTGCATAAAATTGCAAGAAATGCTCATATTGATTTTTACCGGTACAACCTAACTAAGCATGTTGTGTTTAATGTTGTATTTTGAAATGTACAAGTTGGAAATTGGATTTTTATGGTTAGAAATTTAGATACATGAGTTTTAAAGAAAAACCTAACTTGAAGCTTTCAAAAATATTGAATAACAAAGAAGTTATGGCTTTTACCACAAAGGATGTTGTTTTTAAACTCTAAGTGGTTCGATCAGTAAATTTCGTGTATAACGTTTTCAAAAACACGATCGAACCATGAAATATTGTAAAACAAGAAGTCAGGAATACATCAACACTGATTTGGTGTCATTTGGATGTGTAGATATCATTTTATCAATGTTAGAACCAAAGAGATCAAAATAAGAAAATTAGGGTTTTAAAATCAGTGTCACCGCCGCAGAGGTTGTCCTCACCGCCGCAGCGGTGAAACACACTGTAACGGAAAAGTTTGCACTACCGCCGCAGCGGAAGATCTCACTGCCGTAGCGGCGAAACGTTCTGTTTGAAAAATAATAACTCCGAACTGGGTCGGGTCGGGCTGGGTTAGCCGTGTCGGGTTGGTTCAAGTTCGGGTCAGAAAATGAAAAATGTTCCAAAAATCATTTTAGTATTTTTGGACTTAATAAATATATTTTTTAAATATATATATAATCGATTTAATGATTTAAAGGGTTAAAAATATTATTATTGAATTAATAATATAATAAAGGTAATAAAATATTATTAAATAAATAATAATATTGAAAAATTATTAAAATATTATTAAGTGTATAATAATATTATAAAGTTAATAAAATATTATTAAATGATTAATAATATTAGATACTTAATGAACTATTATTAAATGATTAATAATATTAGATACTTAATAAACTATTATTAAATGATTAATAATATTAAGTAATTAATAAAATATTATTAAATGACTAATAATATTAGAAGTCTAATAAAGTATTATTAAATGATTAATAATATTAGATAGTTAATAAAATATTATTAAATAATTTATAATATTAGTTAATCTTAAAAGATTTATAAGGGATTATTAAATGATAAATAATACTACAATGTTAATAAAATATGATTAAATTGTTAATAATATTAGACAATTGCATGAACTATATTAAATAGTTAATATAAGTTCTTTGTGTTTGAAATATTATCAAGTAGTGATAATATTTCCTAAGTGTTTAATTACCCATAATTAATTAATTATGTGGTTCGTAAGGTTTATAAAGGTCATTATACTTACAAGTATATGATACTAATTTAAGATCAAACTGATTTAATTGTTAAGTCCGTTCAAGGATTGTTAAATTAAGTTGGTTAACCGTAGACGACACACGAGACAAGTTTTCTACACCTTAACTTGTATTTATTGTTGCAGTTATTCTTCAACCGTATTTACATTGAGTAATTCAATTATTGTTGAGCAAGTATCTACACTCGTAGTTATTTGACAGACCTTTGAGTGAATTAATTATCCAAAAATTACTTCACTTCGTTATTGATTATTGTTTTCGCACATAGTGCTTTTGCAACTGTTTAAGAATGTCTAAGCTAATTGTTTCGGCTAGACAAATACATGTTTAAATTCATTTAATTAAATATTATAAAAGCTTATCCAAACCATTGGCTGGTGCGGATTTTTACAGTAAGACTGAGAAAGAACAACCCTAGTTAAAGGGGATTTTTATTTGTCGGGAAACCGAATGCGCACAAGAAATCTAAATGTTATGCATATACATAGGACATGAGAGGACTGATCCCTTTAAGTATCCCGTTATTTTTAACAAGGTGTTAGGCATTGCATGTCTGTTCTACCTTAGTAGCAGTTCACGGTCCTTAAAGAGCACTCAGCAGTAAAGAGTCAATCCATTCCCACATGGAACATTGATTCTTGATATCTTTCACAATTGTTATTGTTGAAAACCTTGAAGTTATTTCCCTTCATCATGATATATCTTATGTTGCTGTTTATAAACTTGCTGAGCCATTTAGTTGCTCATTCTTGCTATATCATGACTATATTTCAGCTAAGCCTGAATGCTCTAAATCAGACAAAGGCAAGGGGAAAGCGAATGCATAGATTAGTAGATATATGCTAGTTTTAAATTACTGGTATGTAATTACTGTGTAAATCTTTTGTATTTCACTTAAGATATGTAATGTTACGATTAAGGTTAATAGACCTTGAAAAGTGTAGCCTTTTGATAAGGAACATTTTGTATTATTCCGTGTAGTTTGAATATAATTTATGTATTTCATTGTTGTTAAGTATTGTACAGTGAGAACGAAACCCGAGATTAAAGAACCCGTATTTGGAGTCGTCACAGTTTCAATACATAGTCGGACTGAGGTTTCTAAAAGCAATTTCTCAATATTTTCGATATTCAAAACTATACTTATTTCACAATTCAAAATCATATAATCTCATTTTCTAAATCAAAATTCTATTTTAATACTTGATCCGGGTTTTTAACAAAATATAAGTGTAACATTTTCATTCAAATGGAAGCCTTAAATAAAGAATAACAATTTTTGAAACAATACATTTAGGCATCCGAATAATTTCTAAAGCATACATAATTATAAACGATAATTTTAAAATACTAAATAGCTCGGGAAGTCACTTACACTATACAGTTCGAAAATACTAAACAGCTCGAAGAGTCACTTACCTCGATATTGCTGAACACAAAATTTAATAGTCGAACGATTCCTAAATATAAATTTAGAACAAATAAATGTCATTAGGATAATTCTATTATTTAACAGCTTTCTTATTTCTTTTTCAAAATAACTATAAGTATATTTACCAAAAATATTCTTTCAATATTTAATCATTTTTTTTAAACAAATATTATTATTATGCCAAAGTAATAATCTAAATTGCAATTATAATTAAAGCTAATAATGTTAATCTAAAATTATTAACTAATAATCTAAATACAAAATAATAATTATAAGCAATAATACTAATCTAAAACTATTTACTGATAATCTAAATACAAAACAATAATTAAAGCTACAAAAATAATAAAAATGCAAAAATACTAATTACTAACTAAATATACCAAATACTAACAAACTAAATACAATATTTAAAACTATATAAAACAAATAATAACAACACATAAAATTAATAAGAAACATACCCGAAAATTACGAATTCCACAGATTGCCTACGTTCTCGATGACGAAAATTTAACTAATGAGGTTTTTTTTATAAAAAGTCCTCACCCAATAAGATCCTTACTCAAATTGGAGGTCCTTAAGTTGGTGAAGGAAAACAAGAACGGTAGCATCTTATTTATAGCCTAAGGAATGAGTTGGGTTTTGTTAAAGGGGTGAGGTGAGACTAAGGCTTGATGGTTTCCTATTTACATGATGAGGGACTTGGGAACTTAGGGGTATTACATTACCTCCCCCTTAAAAAAATAAATTTGGTCCTCTAAAATTTCAGACTATAAGCGTATATCTAAAAATAACATATTCAAATAATAAAAGAGTTACATACCTTAGTACTGGTTGCCTGAAAGTTAAAACACTCGTCCTCGAGTTAACCTTGGACTTGCTATGGTTACTTCCTCCTTCCTTGCAGGTGGAGGGTTCTTGGGACATTGCGCAATTTTGTGACCTAATTCTCCACAATGAAAGCACGCACCCGTATTCCAATGACATTCTTTGTCTAGGTGGTTCCTACCACATCTCCCACATTTCAATTTGTCCTCTTGGTTTACTTGATTTCCCTGAAATTTACCGGTTTAGGTATTTATCCTTTTCGCCGATCCCCCATGAATGGACTCTCCCCCTGAAGGTTCCTCTCTTTTTCGATTGACATTCTTCCCATTTTCAATCTCTATTAGGCCCTTCTCAGTAACCAAAGCCTTATGGAGCACCGCATCATATATGGGTAGCTCAAAAGACGCAACAACATGCCTTATGTCGACTCGTAACCCATCCTCTAATCTACGGGCCTTTGTCACCTCATCTGGTATTAAGGTAGGTGCATACTTAGCGAGTTTTGCAAACTCAGCTTCATATTCAGCAACCGTCTTGTTCCCCTGTTCTAGCCTAATGAATTCTCTCTCCTTTTGTGCTCGAATCGTTCTAGGAAAGTACTTGTGGGTAAATGCCTCTTTGAACATGGTCCAAGTGTATGGTTCAAGATTTCCCTCGAGCTTCCTTTTCTCCATAAGCCACCAATCATAAGCCCCACCCTGCAGTTGCTAAACCGCCAACGTCACCTTATTAATTTCAGTGCTCCCTAACAAGTCAAACGCCTCCTCCATTTCTTGAATCCACTTCTCAAGGATAGCAGGGTCTGTAGTTCCTTCAAATATGGGCGGGTTCAATCGTTTGAATTCTGTTACTAAACCACGTTGCCCAGACTGTTGATTTTGTACTAATTAGGCTAAGGTATTAATTAGCTGAGTCATACCATCAGTGCCACTATCATTGTTAGTAGAGTTACTTCTTCTAGGCAGCATTTTCTACACAATAAAGCAATCCCCACTAAACAACACTATACAAAACTAGTATCAAAACATATATCAATTTATTCAATAGTAAACGAAATACTAATCCGTAAAAATTTAAGTTCAAAATGCAAAATAACAACTAATCAGACAATGCAAATATTTTTCACTTTATTCTATGTCTCACTCCAAATTCTTAAATTTAGTCAAGACTATACCCACAGTTAACTCCCAAAATCACTCCCTAGGAAATGTGTAGGATATTCAACCCAACACACTACGAAGGGCTACCACTCTGATACCAACTCTGTAACACCCCGAACCCGCTACATGTCCGAAGTGTCACACGCCGCAAGCCCGAAGGCACGTAAGGTAACAACATCAATAGCACAGCCCAAACGAAAACACAATAATGAAACCATCTTAAAATCGAACCGTCTTTCATTATCAAAATTACACTAAGGTTCAATAACTAAAAACTGAAAGCATAAATTTGGAGACACAACTCCTTTGTACAAAAGTTTTATCAAATTCAAAATACTAATAACCGTCATAACTAAAAGAACTTAAGCCCTCCCCAAAAGTATCCACAATGCTTGGCTCTTAATAAGGTATCCTGTAAAAATTAATGTAAGGGTGAGCGGTAAAGCCCAGCAAGTAACAATATTTACTATTTAGGTGGATCAAATACAGTTTGTAAAATCTTTTCGAAATAACTTTTTGTTCAATAACAATAGTAAACATACTTGTTGAAAATAAACTTTTCTTGTTCGATAGTAATAGTCGATATATACATTCAAAACCAAAATCAATAATTATAAAACAAAATTCGAAAACGATTTCAATATGTTCAATAATCTATTTCGATATGTTCAATATATTCGATGTATCTTTTAATCCACAGCCCCAACGACTAAGGTTACAGCAACCCTGTAACACGGCCCTTATGTTCGATAATGTCAATGATACGCCCTGTGACACCCCCAAATTCAGGTACCAATACCTCGAATTTGGTGCTCACGATCAAATAGATACATCACCTCTTAAACAACATATATTACTAAATGCGGAATAAATAAACATAAGTTGTTCATTACAAAAGGCTTACTACGGTCCCAAGGTCTCAACCTTAATAAAATTACATCATGACGATCCTATTAATATAAACAAGGTTCCATGATTTACAAAACAGGAATAGAAATATTTAAACTATTCTTAAAGCTTGCCCTTGCCTTTGTCCTTCTTGGAGTGCTCAGACCTAACTGCAATTAGTTCATGATATATATAGCAAGAGTGAGCAACTAATATGCTCAGCAAATTTAAAATAATACAGACATAACATGAATAACTGCGAATAAAGAGAAAGCTCAACAATTTATAGAAGTTAATGAAATGACTAATAAGATAATCAAAATCTAAACGAATGAATGAAAGATGATTATTTACTGCTGAGTGGTCCAACCGACCCTGAACGTTTTCAAGGAAACAACCTTCCGATTATCCTTTTATAAATCAGACTGTACTCGAGGGGATCAGCCTCTTGTACAACATGTATATGCATAACATTAAACCCTGACCATTTTAGGGTTTGTTCTCTCAGTACAAGACTTCCACACCCATCAAATGGTTTGGAATAGGTTTTAAAAACATTTACTTTATATGTCTACCCGAAACAAATGGCGTAGACCAATTCTTGAACAGTTCATGAAATAAAGAACTTTAAATAATTTACATGTTCAATGATAGAACATAGATTTCAAATACATCAACGTGCGAATGTCAATACTTGCATTTACATGGAATAATTAACAATAATCAAACCATTAACATGCTAAAAAATAATAGCTCGAGTTTGAGTTAGGAAACTTGCCTCTGTCGTAGTCTACAACTTACACGACTTAAATTACAGTCCTTGAAAGACCTAATATTAAATAGGTTTATTTATCAATTAGTAACACATATAGGATTTCATATATCACTATTAAACAGTATGCCACATAAGCACATAATTCCCTATTTAGCAACACGTAGCTTATACGACAATATTATCACACTCGGATAATATCTATAATTGATTATTAATATTATTAATCTTTTAATAATATTTAATCCTCTACTATTATTATTAACTATTTAATAATAAGTTAATCACTTAGTATTATTATTAATAATTTTTTAACAAATTAATCATTCACCATTATTATAAATTATTTAATAATCATTTAATTGTTTGCTATTATTATTAATCATTTAATAATAATTTAGTTAATACCATTATCTAATAGTATTTTAAACAGTTAGTAATTTATAAAAATCTAAATAATTTTAAAGCAAATTGTTTAACTACATTATTATTTCCTTAATCTCTTTGCTTTATTTATTTAATATTAATTAAATAAATAATTAAGTTTGATTAACCTTTATTTCTCTTTAATTATTATATAAAATTATTTACATAATAATTAATTAAGTAATTATCACCATTTATTATTTAATATAAAGTAAATAATAAATAATTGTTTTATTAACTTCATCTCCCTTTTATTATTGTTTAAATAATAATTAACTAACTAATTTATTCTTATTCCTTATTTAATTATTAATTAAATAATGAATAATTATTTTATTAACTTTATATCCTCCTTTATTTATTATTTAATAATAAATAATTAGTTATTATTTTTATTTGCTTTAATTATTATTCAATATCAATTAAATAATAATTAAGCATATTAATGGCCTTTATTTCCTTTATTTCTTATTTAATATAAAATAATAAATAATTATTTAACTTGGGTCCTAAATTAATTATATCAAATTTTAACTATTTTGACCCATTTTGGTTATATCACGTCCGACCCGACCCGTTTCAAAAGGTTTGACCCGACCCAGAAAATAAATATCATTTTCAAAAATCTGGAATGAAAGCCCCGGCTTTCAAAATTGCACTGATTTGAAAGCCCTGGCTTTCAAAACAGAAACACCCTTTGGGCGAATTTTTCAGATTTTCCAATTTTTGTCCATTTGATTCCAACTTTCATAAAATCTTCAATATAAGTCCAAATGACCTCAAATTGGTATCGATGGATTCGTATCTTCTTAAACTACAAAATTCCATCATTAGATCAAATTTTTGAAAAAAGTTTGGTTATGAAAAATAGCCACAAAGTGGACTGTTGCGCATTAGGGTTCTTAAAATGACCATCTTTGGTCTAAAAATCATATATTGACCATAACAACTCACATGAACATTATACCAACTAGGTTTTGTTCTTAACTTATATATTTATCATATCAAGGAAGAAAATATCTCATACAACTTGTAGGTTTCAAAATATAAAGCCCCGAACCACACGTTCGATTAAGGTTCCGTCGGTAAAATCATTTTCATGCTTTTTGATAAACATTTTTATTATCTAAGCATTTAAACACACATATATTAAACCACCAAACCATGGACTAACATATCTAGCATGGTTTTAAACATCTAGATCTTTGAAATTAGTTTTGAACCATCAAAATGGATTTTTGACCATCAAAACCACTTCAAGCACTTAGAACACAAAGGTGAAAAATAAAACAAGGGTTTTGAAAACTTTTAAACCTTCTAATAGCTTTTCTTCTTCTTGATAGAAACTTCGTCAAGCTTGGATGATCTATCTTGATGAGTAGATGATTTTATTTCCTTGCTTGGATCTTGATTTTCTATGGTCTCCTCTTCCTTTCTTTCTTTTTTTTTCTTTCTCTCTTTTCTCTTCTTAGTTCTCTAGTTTTCTCTCAAGCAACTTTGGTAAGTAAAATGACTAATGAATGATAAAAAGAGATAATAAGGAGTGATATGGTGTTAGTTGATATGTAGACTTACAACTCTTGTAAGCATACACATCAACTACACCAAACCAAGCTCATAGGCCTACTAGACTTGTACACTTTTTTCCTTGCTTCTACCAAGGCCTTGAGCCACTAAAAAAACTGAACACAAATCAGCCACAAAAGCCTTCTAAGGCTGTCGGCTGTTGGGGGGTGAAATGGTCCAAGAAATGTTTCCCCTTTTTCTTTTCTTTCAATAGCAACAAAGTGGTAATATATATATATATATATATATATATATATATATATATATATATATATATATATATATAATCACCCATACATAATGGTTTGGGCTAGGAAATTAGTTCATTGGGCTCATTTATTAAATCCCAATTGGGCTACCACAATTAATTCTATGGGTAAGGCCATTGATTCCATGAGCTAGGCCTTTAATTGGTATCCATTAAATCATATAATGTTAGTTAGTGCATGAATTAATCCTACTACGTTAATGTTATTATTAATAGCACATAATCCAATTAGATTTGCTAGGTAATTAAATTTAATTAGATTATTGATTGGGGTTTCAATTTAATTCCGATATTAATTTATATTAGGCTTTTATTTAAATCGATAACAATATTAGCCCTAATATTCATTATGTTGCAGGTAATTTCAAATACATCCTACCATCCATATTATCCCAAAACTAGGGTTTGTATTGAAATTAGGGTTTTATAACTCATAAACAGTGTTTACAGAATTTTCGGATCCTTACATTCTCCCCCCTTATAAGAATTTCGTCCCCGGAATTACAAACATAAGGTTACTCAAACAGGTTAGGATAATTCCTCATCATTTTTTCTTCTAGTTCCCACGTAGCTTGATCAACTGCGTGGTTTCTCCAAAGAACCTTGACTGAATAAATGATCTTATTTCTTAAGGTCTGTTCCTTCCTATCTAGTATCTGGATTGGAATTTCCTTGTAAGATAAATCCTTCTCAACTTGAATCGGCTCGTATGAGATGACATGCTTGTAGTACGATTTATATGGCCGCAATACAGACATGTGAAACACATTATGGATATGCTCCAGTTCAGGAGGTAAAGCTACCTCGTATGCTACCTCACCAACTCGCTTCAAAATTTCAAATGGTCCAATAAAACTAGGGCTCAATTTTCCTTCTTACCGAACCTGATTTTCCCTTTCCATGGAGATATCTTCAGAAAAACAAAATTTCCAACCTTGAAGTCTCTCTTCCGACGATGTAAATCCGCGTACTTCTTTTGCCGATCCTGAGTTGCAACCAGACGAGCTCTTATTACCTTGATCACATCTACGGTCTGTTGTACCAATTTGGGTCCCAACAGTCTCCGTTCCCCAACTTCATCCCAACACAGGGGCGTTCTACACTTTCTCCCATACAGTGCTTCATAAGGCGGCATGCCAATACTTGCATGATAACTATTATTGTATGAAAACTCCACTAATGGTAGCTGATCATCCCAGCTACCTTTAAAGTCCATCACACATGCTCTCAACATATCCTCAAACGTCTGAATTGTTCGCTCGCTCTGCCCATCGGTCTGGGGATGATACGCGGTACTCAACCTTAATTTCGTCCCCATCCTTTCCTGTAGGCTCTTCCAGAAATTTGACGTGAAGCGCGGATCTCTATCAGATACTATGATACCGGTACTCCATGTCGCGACACAATTTCTTTAACATATAGTTTTGCCAGCTGCCCCAGATTATACCTGATTCTGATTGGTAGAAAATGTACAGACTTGGTCAAACGATCCACGATCACCCAGATCGCATCGTACCCCTTCTGAGTTGCAGGGAGTCCCACCACAAAATCCATCTTGATATGCTCCCATTTCCACTCCGGAATCTCCAACGGTTGCAACAGACCACCCGGTTTTTGATGTTCCGCTTTAACCCTCTGGCAAGTTAAACATCGGCTGACACACTCTGCCACTTCCCTCTTCATGTTAGGCCACCACAAATGCTGTTGTAGATCTTGATACATCTTGGTACTACCCGGATGTATTGAGTATCTTGTGCTGTGGGCCTCCTATAGAATTTCTTCTCTCAATTCTGGAATAAACGGCACCCAGACTCTTCCTTCGAATCGGATTAACCCGGTGCCATCCACTGAATATTTTAATTCTTCACCTTCGGATAGTCGTTTCTTAATGTCAATGCATTCCTCATCACCCTCTTGAGCCTCTTTTATCTTGTCCAACAAAGTTGGGCTCGCCTCTATTGCAAACAGTTTCTCGTCTGCCTCCTTTGGATACTTAAGTTCTAACTCCAATCTTTCCATATCCTTGATTAATTCCTCCTGCGTTGTTAACATCGACAACTTTTCCTGGCCCTTTCTGCTTAGAGCATCAGCTACAACATTAGCTTTGCCGGGATGGTACAAAATCTCACAACCGTAGTCCTTGATCAATTCCAACCATCTCCTCTGCCTCATATTTAGCTCCCTTTGAGTGAAGATATACTTCAGACTTTTGTGGTCTGTGTATATCTCGCACTTCTCCCCATACAGATAATGCCTCCAGATCTTCAGAGCAAACACTACTGCTGCTAGTTCTAAATCATGAGTTGGATATCCCTTCTCATAATCCTTTAATTGGCGTGACGCGTACGCGATGACTTTGCCATGCTGCATCAATACACAACCAAGACCCTTGAGTGACGCATCACTATAAACCACGAATCCCCCTGTATCGTCGGGCAATGATAACACAGGTGTTTCACTAAGCCTCTTTTTCAATTCCCTGAAGCTTTCTTCACAAGTGTAGCCACAAGTGTCCCAAGCCAAAACTCGATTCGGTGTCGCTCGTACCTCCAGAGAATCCTTCAAGTTCCTTTGCTTCCAGAGAGAGAATCCTCCAAATGGGCAAAGCTCCCAAAAGTCCCCCTCTTCATGAAATGAGGGGGGCTATTTATAGAGTTCCTGGCTTAGGGTCATGTGCCAGGCATGTGACTCTGGGAAAATTTCAGAAATACCCTTAGTAATAGGAAAATTTCTAAAATATCATTGGTTACCCGGATAATGCCAAAATCGTCCAATTCTTTTAGCCACCAATCCAATCCCTCAATCGATTCCCAATATGAGATGCCCCCACGAGCCTTCTGCCTCGGGACTCGTGATGACACTCCTCGAATTACGTCTTTTTTTATCTTTATTCGTTCGTTCGTTGTTCGTTATTAGTTATTCGTTATTCATTTATTTTTTTGATATGTTCGTTTTAGTTCATTAAATTCATTAGGACAAATATAAACCCTAATTTTATACATGGGCTCACATTTGCCCCCTGTACGTGAGTCGCGTCTTGAAGTGACAATCGTGCACAAAAAGTTAGGATGCATTTGTTTCAAATATAATATATATATATATATATATATATATTTTATATTTTATTTTTGTTATTTTATTTTATTGACCGGGTTCAATTTGCATCAAGCACGGGGATCATTTAGGTAGTCCACGTGTAATCCGTATTCTCGGTAATCTTTAATCAATTTTTGGGTAATCTTTTAATATTATTTTCAATTTTGGATGATGACCAGCGGTAAAATGGATGGGAAAATAGCTATATATTATTATTAGTATTATTATTATTTATTTATGCATGGATTCATACCTTAGGAAATTCACAGGAAGCACGCATGGATTCAAATAAGCTAAAAGATATATTTAGAATCTTTGGCCATAATCATGCACGGATTAACGTGGCATTTTTTATTTTTTTTTATGCATGGATTCAATTAAGCTAAGAGATTTATTTGGAAATTGTGGCAATTAAAATGATCATGCACGGATACGCGGCACTATGAATTTTTTTTTTTATTATTATTTTTTTTAGGATTTTATTTCCTTATAATTATTTCTAATTTTCATGTAATGAATTTTCCTTTTAAAATTAGGATTTTTAATTATGTAAATTACTTTTTCGATTAGGATTTGGATTCTTGCTAGGTTTTCAAGTATTAAGGTTTCTAGATCCTTCCACGTGATACTATAAATAGGAGACTAACCCAAGAGTTTATTCATTCAATAGTATTCCTATCTTTCTTCCTCAAAGTCTTTTCTTTCTTTCAATTTTCTTCTTTTAGGTATTTATTTATTATTATTTTATTTATTTATTTATTTATTATATATATATATATATATTAATCTAATATTTTTATTTGCAATCACATTCTCTGCAATTTTTTTTTTAATAGTTGTTTACTCGTACCTTTTCTTCTTAGGCTTCTGTAATCTCTTTACCGGACCAAGTCTATTTATTAAGCATCAGACTTAGTTTTCGCCGGTTATTGTCGAAGAGACGTTTTCTCGAGGCGCCTTGTTGTAGTCGGGCCTTTACCATGGTAAGCAATTTGTTTCATGTGATTTCTTTCCCATAAGTTTCTCATGTCAATTATTCATTCTTATGTCAAACATTCATGGTTGCAGGCTAGTCCCGAAGATCGCGCCATAGATCCCAAAGCCGCGAAACCACCACCACCTATCACTGATTGGGGGAGAGCTCCTTTCTTCGGAGATCGTGACCTTTTTTGGGATCGTGTCAAGAATTACGATAGACACTCTTTTCCTCACCCTGACAAGGAAGGCTTGTATCTTTATGCCGCAGCTTACGAACCCTGGGATAGTTATCCTAGTGTAAATCGTATTCCCCGCATGTGCATTGAGATGCAGGAGTACCCATACAGCTCGGTTCGTTTCCAACCTGATACTTGCCATCGACTTCAGGGATGGCAGCACTGGACAGACGAGATTCTGCGAAACCCTGACCACGTGAAGAGACTCGAGAATGCTAGCATCCTTCAGTGCATCTATCTGTGCAGGGATCTCCGTATTCACCAGGACCATGACGCACTTAGCGTGCTGTTTTCCCGTTGGTGCTCTTCTACTTCCACATTTATCACAGCATGGGGAGAGTTTACCCCTACTTTGGAGGATGTTTATGCCCTCTATCAGTGAGTTTTTTCTCTCACCATTTTCTTTATTAATTCCCATTTATTCTTTAAACCGTACCTACTTTGATTTATGTATTCTTTTCAGCCTTCCTGTACACGGCTCATATCCCTGTGTTCCGACCAACTTATCTGATAGGGACCGTGAGTGTGTGACATACATGATAGAAGCCTTCACACGAGCCTCACGCTTAGGCTCACGATACAAGGGTGATGAGCTGCTTCCATACTTCGATACCCCTAATCGCAAAAAGACCTCATGGCTTTCCTGGGTGCGCTACTTTTTTCGCGACTACAAGCCAACTAACTGGAATAACACAGTCTATAGCGACTCAGTCCTGACCACTCGTGAGACCCCATGCCCCTTTCCGTTGGCCGCTTATCTAGTCATGTGGTTGTCCCGTTTCATCTTTCTTGGCTCACCGCTAGATGGCCCTTCATCACGCATGCTCTGCCTAGCTACTCTGCTAGCCCGTGGTGTACGAGTTCCTCTTGCTCCTTTGTTCTTAGGGACGTTGTACCGTCGTCTAGATGAGACTAACTTAGCCATGAAGGAATCCATTGGACGGTATATCTCTCGTTCAATTTATTGTTTCCTTTTCATTACATATTTCTCTTGATTATTAATCCCTTCCTTGATTTGTCTAGGTATGACGTGAACTACTTCGCTCCAGGCTCCTTCCTTCAGATCTTCCTCTTTGAGCGTTTCCCTCATTATGTCTCCATGATGCCTTCTTCGAAGAAAAGAAAGATGACGTCCGAGCCTTTCACATCACCTAATATTGTGGCTCGTATCTCTCGATGGATTGACCATAAGGACACCTCCGATTTGCAACTGTACATCGACAATTTCTTTTCTTTCATCGCCCGTCCATATACCATTACTGAAAAAGATGGTGCGCTTCCTCATTTTTACAGGGATGAACCTCGTCACTTTGCCAATGTCAAGGACTTACGAGGATCACCTCTTTATTGGTTCCTCTTCCTCCGAGTTGCTGAGTTGCCCTACTTTGTAGAGGATGATGAGTTTGGGACTGTGTCGTATTCTCCTCAAATAGTCATGCGACAATTTGGCTTCGACCAGTACTGATCTTTTGTCCTACCTGACACTGGAGACGATTTTGGAGATTATGAGGGGGCTTTGAAGAATTTCATCTCTTCATCCGATTCTTTTTCATGGGAAATTCCTACACCGTCTACTTCCCGCAGCGATCCTCTACTTTTCATCATTCCCAGTGCTACTCGCCAAGGACAGTACTCCGTTATTGAGCGAAATCGTTGGATTGCCGTTACGAAGTTATGGCAACATGACACCGTATTATCTTTCCAAGAAGTTTCTCCTCCCCGACAACTCGAATGGACCAAACTATTGTGTGCCCCCAAGTCAAATGCTCACCCAGAGAAATGGCCTATCAATACCCGACTCCTTGACCGTGAGACCTTCAATCCTCAGCTCTCTTCGCATACTGATATTGCTCCTTCCCGTCGTCATTTATCACAGGCTTTATGTCATGCACCCCCTCAGGCTCCTCCCCAGGGACCCTCTGCTGTCGAGGAGATGCGTATTACTCGTTCGAGAGCAAGGGGACCTACTACTACCACCCCTGCTCCAATGCCGCCTGTGGAGACTGACATCAACTTTTCTGATAATAGGATCATCAGACAAACAGTAAACGGGACCACAATCATTTTGAAGCCATTGTCTAAACGTCCCACTGATGATGTAGCTCCTAGTCCACTAGTCCATGAGGATCTAACCTTGAAACGCCGAAAATTTGTGGTACACTTTATACTGTTTGTATTCATTTCCTTTTATCAAATGCATGTTCATCTTCTATTTTCCTCATGTCGTGCCTTGCTTATTATTATTTTTTTTAGATTGTCAAGGACGAGGATGATGAAGATAATGTTCCTGTTAGTATATTGAAAGTTGCTAAGAATAAAGCTGATTCTACCCAGGGTGAACCCTCTCAGCCTGTTAGGACTACAGTTGAGCCTTCTCTTCCGAATGAGCCTCGCGTCAGTTTTAGTGCAGATCATTCTTTATCCGACGATGATTCAGTTTTGGCCCTCAGTAGCACTGTTCCTGATAACCCCGAGGGTACCGGTGATAGCCATGTTTTAAATACTAGGGTTGCGAGTCCCGTTCCTCCGAGAGAGAATATTTCGAGCCTTGCTACTGATTTTCATCCTCCCCCGAGGGATTCTTTAGAGAGAGCAGTTGATAGGGAAGGCACGAGTGCCAATTCACCGGGTGGGTCGACTCACAACATCTTTGACATTGAGTACTTGATGAGTATTTTTTTGTTGTTATTATATCCACCCTTTTTGATTATTCTCCATTTTTTATTGTTATTATTATTATTTTTTTCATAATTCCCCCACTATGCTTTCATCTCTTTTGCAGTCTAAACATTTGGGACACTTGCCTATGCCTCATGAAGTCCTGGCTGCCTTTGATTCTCTTCACCTCAGTTATGATGCTTCATTTTTAGATGATCTAGGCCTTCCTCCCGATGACATGGAGCAAGTAGGACAACCAACAATTCCAAAGCCTGTGAACCCTGTGACTCCAGATACTATAACTGCTTCACAGATATCCCTTACTAGAGCCCCCTTCAATCCAATAGGAGGACTTGTCGCTTGGAAAGGTTTTCATGTTGCTACATCCAGCCAAGAAATCCTTGAGCGTGTCATAGCCCGTTATCCACATACTCTTGACCGGTTTAATGCTCGTAGTGCCTCCTTCCAAACCTTGATATTGGATCGACTAGCCAGTTTGATACTCAAGATGCAAAGTCTTTCTATCCAGACGCTAGAACTAGTAGACTTGGAGCAGATGAGTTATGAGGTTGATGACCTTATTATGGTTGGCTTAGACATGTCACCCTTTCGCTCTAGGCTAGACCTTATTTTTCATAGCCGTCGTATTGCTATGCTACATTCGGAGGTGACCTTACAACATCACGAATATAATTAATCTATAGAAAAGTGTTCCAAGCTTCAAGAAATCGTAGCCAAATTAAAGACCAAGCTCCAGAAATACGAGTCTGCTATTGAAGATCTCGAGGGGATAATGACATCTACCACCAAAGCTCGTGATGCAGCGGTTAGATGTTTAGAGAGTTTGGCTATGTCCCCACTCCAATTTGATATATCGTGGCCTTTGACTCATAGCCTTCTGTAGTGGTGTTTTCTTTTCCTTTTTTTTCTGTTTTAAAGGAACTCATTTTTTGTACTATATTTCAGTAATCGAAAACATTTTTCATTTATGATGCACTGTTATGAATCGTCTCTAATTTGAATCCTTATGAAATCAATATTCAGTCCTTGAATCATAAATCACTCAAATTAATATTTTTTTTTAAACGTGCATAAAATGACATGGATAAATATGTTATAATCATTGACAAAACAATCACTTTGTATAAAATAATTCTCAAGACACAAGTGAAAGTTGAAATATTTTTATTAAGAATCATCTTGCTTTTAACGAAAAGCATAACGTTTCAAGTAAGAATATACTTTTTTTCAATTTCAATCGTGCTTTTGGCGAATAAAGCATAACGTTCGCCACTTTTAGAGAGAAAGTGTAACTTGTCGGATTTGAGGACTTTGTCAGGTCGGGGTGCCTCAATCACTTTTGAAGGTAAAGTGTAACTTGTCAGGTCCGAGGACATTGTCAAGTCGGGGTGTCTCGGTCACTTTTAAAGATAAAGTGTACTTTTTCTGGTTTGATGACTATCTCATGTGTAATATTTCTTGACCCATTTCAGGTTTAGTGGGCCGGAGATAGCATCAGATCCCACACGAGATATCTTGCAATACCCGCTTTCGGAGATCTCTCGTACCCTATACGGGCCTTCCCATTTGGGAGAAAATTTGGTGGTTGGTGTTCCCCTCATGACTTGATTCGTTGTCTTGAGCACCAAATCCCCCACCAAAATTTGTCGGGGCACCACTGTAGCATTGTATTGTCGTTGCAGTTGTTCGTGGTACCGTTCTTGTTTCTCCTTAGCCTTGTCTCGGAATTTAGTTAAAGCCTCTAGAGCAGCCGGTCGATTCTCTTCCTCAACTAAACTTCGGAGTCTCATCCTAGCCGAAGGAATCTCTATCTCGGCGGGCAAAACAGCTTCTTCATCGTATACTAGAGCATATGGGGTCTCTCCTGTAGTTTTTCTCTTCAAGGTTCGGTAGGCCCATAACGCCATTGGTAACTGTTTTGCCCATGCTTTCGGATGGTCATCCAGGGTCTTTGAGAGAATCTTAATCAGAGTTTTATTAGTGGCTTCTGCCTGTCCGTTGCCTTTTGGGTAGTATAGTGATGAATTGTAATGCTTCACCTTATATCTGTCCATCAATCTCTGGACATCCCTATTTATGAAGGGTGTCCCATTATCTGACAAGATGATCTTTGGAATTCCAAAACGGAAAATGATATGTTCTTTTATAAAATTTGCCACTGTTGGTCCCGTAGCCTTCTTCAAGGGAATTGCTTCCACCCATTTCGTATACATCTCTGTTACAGTCAGTATCCAGATGTTCTCTTTTGAGTTTGGATGAATAGGACCTATGAGATCCATTCCCCATGTATGAAATGGCCAAGGCGTTGCTATAGTTCGTAAATCCACAGCTGGGGCATGTACCAGGTTCCCATGGATTTGGCAAGCATGACACTTCTTGACAAACTCTAGGCAATCTCCTTCCATTTTTGGCCAGTAGTACCCATGATCAATCAGTTGCTTGTACAGTTTGGCTCCCCCTTGATGTTCATCCCTGTGCATCTGGTAGACCAAATCATTGGCTTCCCCTGTCTCCAAGCACCGCATAGGTTTACCGTTGAATCCTCTTCTAAACAGTTCTCCATCCTGTAGGTAAAATCTCTGTGATTTCTTTTGTATTATATTTGCATCTTTTTTTTAGGTAGGGAGGATGCTACTCTGTAAGAACTTCATATACGGAGCCCGCCAATCCACTATGTCATCTATGAAGGCGCACTCATCCTCCCTAGGGTATTCTTGGCACGAAAGACATCGTCGTTGCAATTCCTCCGCTTCTTTCTTCATTTCGGGCCAATAATACCCTTGTCGCTGCAACCGTCGATACAACCCAATATCCGCCAACCCGCAGGTATCTTCATGCACTTGATACAGGACTTTCGTTGATTCATTCCTCCCCAAGCATCGTGCCAAAACTCCATTTGATTCTCTATGATACAGTATCCCTTTGATTATACGGTACTTCTGAAGTTCTGCCAACGGTATTGTCCCCTCTTTTGTTTGTAATTGATGAGAAATTGGATGCTTCCAATCATCCGCCAATTCCTTGGGGAACGACTCTAACACCGTGGTTGGGAGGGTTCTCTTGATCACCTTCACATCCATGTTTTCACCGGTGACATATATTCTGGATGCCACTGTTGCCAATGCATCAGGCTGCTTATTCTGTTCTCTTGGCACGTACTCGATTACTACCTTTCTGAAAGCTTCCATTACCTTTTGTGCCACAGTTCGATAAGGTGCCAAGATTGGTTCTTTTACTGCGAATTGCCCACGTACTTACTGTACTATCAAGTTAGAATCTCCCCTTACTTTGAGACATTTCGCTCCTAGTTCTTGAGCAGCTAGTAAGCCCAGTATTAATGCCTCGTATTCTGCTTCGTTGTTCGTGCAAGGAAAGTCCAACTTGTAAGACAACGCCACCTCCTTTCCTTTTCCCGTAGTCAACACTATTCCTGCTCCTCCTTTTCCATCCGCAGATGATCCGTCAAATGCCAAGTTCCACCATTCTGAGTCTTCGTTCTCCACGTTGAGTGACTCTACCTCTTCTCCTGGAAGATCTTCAGATGGAGGTTCATATTCTCCGTTTGGAAATTGAGTGAGCAGGTCTACCCGAGCTTGACATCTAATTGCTTTCAGCGTCACACATTTGATGTCGTATTCCGAAAGGATCATTATCCATCTTGCAAGCCTTCCCACTAACGCAGGCCTAGTCAGCAAATACCTGATTGGATCGGTCTTAGTGACAAGCTGCACTTCATGTGCCAGAAAATAATGTCGCATTTTCTGTGCAATAAACACCAATGTCAAACAATGTCTCTCTAGCCGCGAATATCTAGTCTCTGGTCCTCTAACAATCCGACTGATGTAGTACACAGGTTTTTCATCCCCGTCTATCTCTTGTGTAATCACTCCTCCTATAGATTTTGCTGTAGATGTGAGGTACAGTTGCAGTGGAATTCCCCTTTGTGGTACTACCATCGTCTTCGCTGAAGTTAGTATCTCCCTCACTTTCTCAAAGGCTCTTTGTTGTTCTTTCCCCCAATCTCATCCCGCTTTTCCTTTCAATAGCTTCCCAAAGGGTTCCGTAACTTCTGCTAGCGCTAGCATGAATCTCCTCAAGTAAGAAACCCTTCCTAAAAAGCTCTTAAATTGTTTCTGCGTCTTTGGTGGGGGCATCTCCGTGATCGCCTTAGCCTTCCCAAGATCTACTTCCAATCCTCTACTATGTATGAGGAAACCCAAAAACTTTCCTACTGTCATTCCAAAAGCACATTTCTTCAGGTTCATCTTCAACTTGTATTGTCGGTATCGCTCGAACACCTTCCTCAAGTCCTCCACGTGGGTTGCCTTCTTCTTTGACTTTACCACCACATCGTCCACATAATCTTCCACTATTTCATGGATCATGTCATGGAAGATAGAATGCATTGCTCGTTGGTAAGTCGCCCCAGCATTCTTCAACCCAAATAGCATCACAACATAATAGAAGTTCCCGAAAGGTGTACGAAAAGCCATCATCTCAGCATCTTCAATAGACATCTTTATCTGATTGTACCCCACGAACCCATCCATGAACGACATCATCTCGTGATTAGCCGTTGCGTCTACCAGATTATCTATGTTTGGTAACGGGTACATATCTTTTGGGCACGCCTTATTTAAATCCCTAAAGTCTACACATATCCGCAGCTGCCCATTGGATTTCTTAACTGGTACAATGCTAGACAACCAAATCGGATGTTGAATCGGCTTGATGAACCCTACTTCTAACAGCTTTTAGATCTCCTCTTTGATTTGTGTTTCCACTTCCGGTGCGTAATTCCGAGGTGCCTGCCTTACTGGTTTTGCCCCTGGACTTATGTTCAATTTATGTTCTACCACTCTTTGTCAATCCCAGGCATCTCAGCGTAGCTCCAAGCAAACACATCTCTATATTCTCGCAGCAGCTTTATCAGTTCTTCCTTTTGGGCAGCATCTAATTCTTTTTTTATATGGATCGGCCTCGATATCCCTTCCTCCGTTGATAGGTCTATCTCCTCTAATTCATTTTGTTGGGGACTAGGTTGATCCTCAAAGCATTCTGGAGCTGGCTCAATTTTTTGTCGCACCACTTCTTTTCCTTTACTGCTGTTGGAGTGGGGGACTCCTCCTAAGTCTTCAGGCCTGAATGTTCCCTCAGACTCTGCCCCCTCGCACCGTCACAACCGAAACACAATTTTCCCATCAGGTTTCACAACCCTCTGCTAAATTGTTTTTCCTTCATTTTTCCTCTTCGTCCCTGCTAGCTTCTGATTCTCATTCTTCGTACGCTCGGCGTTGATCACGTTCCTTGCGTCATTGGGACTCAATTCCTTCTTTCCTTTTTCTAAGTCAACTACCGTCGGTCGCTTCCCTTTAGAGCACTCACCATGTTCTGTAGTTGACTTCTTCATCTTCTCCCTCTTCTCGGGTATAAACTTGTCTGCCCGTACTTCTTCCCAACTTACCAATTTCAATGAGTCGGGCTTAGCAATGTCATTCTTGCCTTCCTCAGCAACATCATCAAAGAAAGCGGCTTCAATTATGTGTGCCTCTTTTGGTGCAAAGGGATTCTTCGTTGCCGGCACTCGAACCTCTTTCCCTTTCCATATGGCCTTTATACATTCATGAAACACCGATGGCACAATCCCATAGTCATTCTGCCAAGCCCTTCCTAACAATACATGATAAGCAGCATCTATCTCCGCCACATGGAACATCACGGGTCCCATTATCTTCCCTACCTGCATATCCACCCTTACATGACCAAGGGTCCTAGTGCATTGGTTGGCGAATCCGGTGATACTAGTTTTTTCTTTGATGAGCTTCTTGTCTAACAACCCCAATGATTTAAAAACACTATAGGGCATGATGTTCACAGATGCCCCATTGTCAATGAATGCCCTTCTTACTTCCGTGCCATTGATGACCGCCGTCACATACAATGGTCTATTATGCGGATACTTTACCTCCCTATCTGCCTTGGAGAAGGAAATCTTACCATCTTCCTGCTCTAACATTCTAACAAAACTCTTGTTTACTGTCATGCATGTCTCCTGTGCCTCTGCAACTTTAATTATTGCCTTAGTTGCCTCAATCCTTGCCTCCTTGGACAACCCAATTTGATCAAAAAAGTTTCTGAACTTTACTCCATTCATTAACGCCGCCACTTACATCCCTGGCTCAGAAACCTCCACTTCTTCCGGTCTCTCCACATTCTCTATCCCTGCCACTTCTCTGACTCCCGACATCCCAACCTGAACAATGGTATTACATGTTTCCTTGCCTTTGTGATTGGGTAGTGGCTTATCATGGACATTGCTTCCTTGCCCTAACTCAATCTCCCCTGCTGCTAGCTTCTCATGATAAATCCTTCGCAAGCTGTAGCAATCCATAATGGGGTGGCCTACATACTTATGGTACACACAAAAATTCGGGCTTTTCTTCATTTCGTCTGTTATTGGAAATCTGGCTCTTGGAGGCTTCACCACTTCATGTTCAACCCATTGCTCATACAAATTTCTAAATGCCTTCTCACTACAAGTAATTGGCCCTGGAATCGGCAACCCTGAGTACTTGTCACCTGGTTTCTCTTTTCTTCCACCCATGTTCTTCTCTATCTTCTCCCTCTTGCCCTCATGTGGCTTTTGTTGGGAATCTGCCAAAGCCACTGTCGCGGTCCTTTTTCCTTTCCAAGTAGCAGTCAGATGGTTTACCGACACCGCCACTATTCCTCCTATATCCTGTGAAAAGGTGGAAAGCGTCGCAAAGGAATCACACGACTTCGTGATCAAGTGTGGCTTAAAGGTGTCAAGCGCGCCATTATTGCAAATACTCACCAAATTCCTTTCTTCAATAGGCTCTACACATTTTTGCGCCTGAGCTCGAAACCTATCAACATAATCAGACAATTCTTCATTTGACTTTTGTTGAATTCTCATCAGCTCTACAATCGACACCTGCTTCTGAACATAAAAGAATTTTTTGAAGAACTGTAATTTCATATCATCCCAGTCTCGAATCGACCCCTTCTCCAAATTATAGTACCAGTTAAAGGCGCCGTCAGTGAGTGTCTTATTAAACTCTCTCAACAAAATATTATGATTACTCACTTCATCAACTCCCAACCACGGCGACATCGACTCCACAAATCTTGCAATATGTTCTCTCGCATTCCCTTTTTCTCCACTATACTTGGGTAATTGTGGTGGGTGTTCAATGTACCCTGCAGGGTACGACTGCCTCCTCACGTGCGCTGGATATGGTGGGGTGAAATCTAGTTCTGCGGGCCTTGTCGATTGTCGTTTCATCTAGCTGATTAAATCTATCATGTCCTCCTTTGTCATATACTGACCGGTCCCTGGAGCCTTTTGGGATATCATTGCATACTGGTTCATCTTAGGTGTTGGTGGGATAGATACGTGCTGATACACACTTGCGTCCTGCAAAATTGGTTGTTGGTTATGAATCGGGATGGTAGGTATCTGTACTTGTGGGTTGATTGGTACAATCGATTGTTGGGTGGGACTGACTTCTACCCTTCTCTGTAGTCCCTCACCACTATTTTAGGGCTCCAAGTTTATCACCGGTATTTGTTGGGTTTCTACTAAAGGAGACGCGTTTTGTTGGTTCTTATTACTCTCATCCTCTTCTACATGCTGCTGCTGCTGTGAACTTCCTGGAAACATAGTTTTAAAGGCCGGAACTTGCATTATCTGTTGGCAAAAACTAGTCATCTCTTCCTGCTGCCTTTGCATGTCCAGCATCATATTCATCATCATTCCCTGACCTTCTCGCGCCTCCTTCAGCGCTTTTAACATTTCCATCTGTACATTTATAGCCATCGTCTGTTCACCAATAGCCTCCTCGCCTGGCCTTCCGCCGTTTCCTTGTGCATTATTAGTCTGTCTTTGTTCAGCCATCGGAGAAGCAAAATTACTATCTGATGCTTCCTCAACAATCGGTTGATCAGGGTCCACCCGTCTTTCCGCAAACACTGGTGAAGTAATACTTGTTGTTGGCGAAGCTCTTCCTGTGGCTCTCCCACTCCGAGTCGTGGGCATACCCCTCACAAATTCTCACCACCCCAGCGGAGTCGCCAAAAGAATGTAGGCAAGGAAATTTCGTACCTTGCTAGGGTTAGGGTTCGTAATAATGGTGGAGGCGAAAAATCAGCCAAGAGTATGAAATCGATTAACGGATTGGAGAGGGGAGAAGAATCGGTGAGCAATTATCCGAATAACACGTGGCAGAACTCTCGGGGTCCTAGCGTAGTTGCTAGTGTCCAAGAGCCGTGTCAGGTGTTTGGGGATCTCGAATGAATCCAAGTTAGGCTCAAGGGTCCAAGTGTAGTCACAAGTGTCCCAACCCAAAACTCGATTCGGTGTCGCTCGTACCTCCAGAGAATCTTTCAAGTTCCTTTGCTTCCAGAGAGAGAATCCTCCAAATGGGCAAAGCTCCCAAAAGTCCCCCTCTTCATGAAATGAGGGGGGCTATTTATAGAGTTCCTGGCTTAGGGTCATGTGCCAGGCATGTGACTCTGGGAAAATTTCAGAAATACCCTTAGTAATAAGAAAATTTTTAAAATATCCCTGGTTACCCGGATAATGCCAAAATCGTCCAATTCTTCTAGCCACCAATCTAATCCCTCAATCGATTCCCAATATGAGATGCCCCCACGAGCCTTCTGCCTCGGGACTCGTGACGACACTCCTCAAATTACGTCTTTTTTGATCTTTATTCGTTCGTTCGTTGTTCGTTATTAGTTATTCGTTATTCATTTATTTTTTTGATATGTTCGTTTTAGTTCATTAAATTCATTAGGTCAAATATAAACCCTAATTTTATACATGGACTCACAATGGACATATACTATAATGTAGTATATCTATTAGGTTTATTACACATTTGTGTTTTGGGAGATGCGACTTTGTTTAGTGTTCATTTTACTTGGTTAGTGTTGGGTGAGTATACTTAGGCAACTCATACTGGTTGATTTTTGTCTGGTAAGATTTGAGAGGATGCTATAGACTATAGTTGACTTGGGCCATGAGGTTCTTGGAGAGTTTGTCACAGGTCGTATATTGGATTTTGGATTTTTGATTTTTGGTGGGAGCAAGGATTGAAAGATCTTGTTGTTTTAGTTGTGCTTTACCCTTTTTATTTTATTTTATTATTTTTAAGTTCATTTGATGGAGAGAAATGTCAGAATTTTTAGTTATTGCTATCTTTTCCTTGACTTGATTTGGGAAGATGATTTTTTCGATTTGCTTTAGACTTCCTATGTGTGTGTACTTTCAGTGGGTAGCTATTTCAAATGTTTATAGAGATCGGCAGGATGTCCTTCTTTAAGAACTTTTTATATCTTTTTCTTCTTGTTGTTTTTCAAAAAACTCCTATTCCTGCATTAAATCTTAGGAATTGATATTTCTACAAGTAAAATTTGATATTTTTACAAGTTTTTTCTCTCATAAGTGTAAAATTTATTTACTGTTTATGTGAGAGAGATCTCGTAGAACTATCAATTTTACTTGTGGAATATCATTTTCCTAAATCTTTTTCTCCTTGTAGATACAATGATGGTAATCATGCCTTGGATATTTATCATGAAATATTTTAGTTTTACTATATTATTACCTATTTTTGAAAGGTGAATTAAATTTTTTCGTTTCCAATAATTTTTAATAGAATGCAAGTGTTAAAGTACTTTCAGATAGGTAAAATAAATTCAGTCAAATCAGCTGATGATATTCAACTGACATCTTGTATGCGTTATATTTTTAGTAATACATATTTCCTTACCTCAATGACCATTAAAATGACTAAGCGAAAATGCTGATGTCATCTAATGTTTATGAATTACCAGTTTTGCCCTCATCGTTGAAATAAACTGAATTGGTATTCTGCAGTCAGTTAATGTATGTTAAGATATGGGTCTTGCTGCTTTTAATATTGTGTTTTTGGGTTCTATTACAAGTGTTAGTAGTACCAGAAAAAAAATCTCTTGTTTATTTTCTTTTATGTTCTCTAAACGTTCTTTCTTTTGTAGTCGGGAGCTTGGCAGGAAAGAGAAGCACAGTCTCTTTTGTTAGAAGGTGACATTGGCGGTGGATTGGTTATTAAACGGATAATATCTTTGCCTAAAAATGATCCAAAAGTTTTTCAGATCGACTCTAGCATCGTAGCTTGCAATGTTGGTGCTGGTTCTGGAGGATTTTCAAGGTCTGATCTCGAACTTCAATATCTATATAATAAAACAGAGTGATCCAAATTTCAAAATTTTAACATTCAACGGCCTCAAATTAATTTAGACTTCAACATTCAACAGTCTAAAATCATTTAAGGTTCCAACATCCAATGGTCACTAATCTATCACTCATTTTCTTTTTAAATTCAACATCTTTTTTTCAAAAATCTATCAACTCACATTTCCTCTCAAATCAAATTCACCACTAGACTATAATAATAATAATAATAAAAAAAAAAAAAAAAAATAGTTATAGTAATAGTAATAATAATAATAATTGTAATAATAATAATAATAATAATAATAATAATAATAATAATAATAATAATAATAATAATAATAATAGTAACAACAACAACAACAACAATAATAGTAGTAGTAATAATAATAATAATAATAATAATAATAATAATAATAATAATAATAATAATAATAATAATAATAACAACAACAATAATTATTGTCGACGCCGGAAAAGTCGTTTCGTTTTTTATAATTGCCCTTTCTACTTTTAGCCTTTGGATTTAAGATGTGGTTTTGAAAAGGGGTCGGCTTGAGTGTTGACGGGGTTTGAAAGATCAATTTTATGATGAGCCAATTGACCAGAGCCGCCAGTTGGTATATTTGAAATGGATGTACCAAATCATCCGAATTTTGACTTCGTAATCGAAATGGCTCATATGTGACTTCGAATTAATTGGTCCGCAAATCGAGATTCATAGAGCTCGGGGGCTCGAGGGGAAGGTGTTAGGCACCCCCCGACTTCTGTGAAAATACGGTTACCGCTATCTTAATGCTTTCATGTCTTTTAAATCCTAAAATGTGTGTATGCGTGTGTGCCTATGAAAATCGTTGGAATGCTTTATTGTCAAAAATACTTCAGAAATCTCGTTGACCCTATGCACGAAGGATTCGATTCGTTTTGAGAAGTTCATTTTTAAGCTTTCGTTTTGATAACAAAATCTTTAATGATGACATTTATAAAACAAGGTTTTCGAATCCTTCGTCAAATAGGAATGGAGCTCATCCGATACTTTCGATTTTATTTTTAGCCTACGAGTGATCTAATATCCTACTTTGATTGATTTTATGAAAATCTTTATCATTTCATTCCAAAATCATTTTCTCGCGTCAAAAGGGAAAACCAAGCATTAAAATGGCGTTGGAGTTATTCATGGGCATGTGAGCCATCCAAATAACCCCAAACGCCCACAATCGCACATTTCACTATCACAGGGCCTTAAACCCGATTTTCGACTCGATGCCGTTTTAAGGCCCAAAAAATTTACATATTTACATAAAGGCGCATCATGATCGCTACATACGCAAAAACTATGAAATAAACTAAAAGGATATCATCGGGAGGTTAGGAGGAGATTCCATCCGCAATAAATCATCCCTAATCGTCCCTAATCCACAGATCTACAACATATATTGACTACATTGGATCGAACTTCAAAATACACAAAATCAAACTATTTAAATAGAAATGCACCAAATATTTTCGGATCCACAGTAGATCCACCCAACAAACGCAATAAGAACGAAATGAAACTATATCTAAAAGATTTACTAGATAAAGCACAACAAAGCTATGAAATTTTGATTTTTCACATTCCAAATGATGAAATAGACGCTTTAACACTTGAAAATCAAAATAGGATACAATACCTAGTATAAGATTAAACAAAAGATGAAGATCTCACATTTTTTCTCTCTTTTTCTCTCTTTTTTTCTCTCTCCCGTCGCCTTTCTCTCTCTCTTTTTCTTTTCCGTCTGCGTCTTCTTTCTCTCTCGCATTTCTATTTTTTTCTTTCTTCCCCATCTGCTGAAGAAATGAAACTGGAAGAGGCATTTTAGAAACTCAGATCTTAGTCGCAGGTGCAGCTGCGGCCGGCTTCGATGCTTCCTCGATTTTCGTGTATTGATGTCGATCTTTCATTTTTTCGCTGGAAGGCTCGTATTTTGCAATTTGAAAATCCTTAGGAAACGTGCCATATTGTTCTGGGAGGCTAGTTCGGAGGGCTGCGACTTGATATAGAATTTGCTATTTATGCTTGGCTTCAAGGGGGCGATGCCCCCTTCCACCCCCGCCAGCTCACCGGCGAGCTGGGCAACCGCTTGCCGGTGAGCGAGACCCCCGACCATCATAAGCGTAATGGCCATTAGTTGTCTTTTGTGTCAAATCAGGTTCTTCTGGATCAGCTGTTTGCCTCGCCTCAAGTAACCTGATGCTCGTTGTTTGTTATGACAGCTTTGACCGTAAATCGGTGGGGTGGCTTTGTGTTGGGGTCCACCTTCCTTTTCGCATGTCGGGTCAAGTGACGATTTTACCCTCTTGCCAGGGTTAGTGTAAAAGTGTAAAATTTGGGTGTCTACAATTATAGTAATAGTAATAATAATAACAATAATAATAATAATAATAATAATAATAATAATAATAATAATAATAATAATAATAATAATAATAATAATAATAATAATAATAATAATAATAATAATAGTAGTAGTAGTAGTAGTAGTAGTAGTAGTAGTAGTAATAATAATAATAATAATAATAATAATAATAATAATAATAATAATAATAGTAATAGTAATAGTAATAATAATTATTATTATTATAATACTAATAATAATAATAATAATAATAATAATAATAATAATAATAATAATAATAATAATAATAATAATAATAAATAATAAATAAATAAATAAATAAATAAATAAGATTTGCATATAAACAACATGGGACACCATTTTAGCATTGACGCCCTTTTCCTATTTTTCGGGTATTGCGGCCGTTATGTTTCCACATGCAAATTGATTTAGGTGGGAAATTACAAGGACGATTCAGATTTATTCTAATTGATTTGTAAGTTATTTTAGGTTGCAAATAGTCTTTAGGTAATAGAGTATTTTTGAAATTTTAATTTTCGCCGTGCCTTTAGGGACGGACAATTACGTGTCAGCTCTTTGGTATTTTTACAGGCTATATCGATAGCAACTATTGTACTAGGCTCTAACTCTTGGTATGATAATCTTTTGTCCAATTTCAAGAAAAAATATAAAGGAAAAAATGTTATGGTGATGCGATTTAGTTGGTGTTATGATAATACTTTTTTATTTGTACTTAGAGGGCTCATTTTATACTTTTGGGTATATGCAAAAATATTTCTTTTGAATTTTTTACATCTTTTTTTTTCCTCATTGGATCCTATCGAATGGTTTGCAGTACTACCCTTTTTTCACAGGAAATATTATTTATGGATCATATTGATCGATGGTTAGAGATACTAGAGACAAATAAATGTAATATTCCAGATATTTACAAGATTTGTAAATAAGATTTTAAATAATTAATTAAAGATTATGATTTAAACCTAGAGTTGTCGAAGTGAGATGTGTAGAAAATGGGTGAACATTTTTTTTTAACATAATTTATTTGTTAGAAATTAAATGTGAGAATATTGTAATGATGCATGTAGAGAATTTATTAAGGAAATAAATTCAATCGAGAAGTGAAGGTGGTTATATTGATATACATATATGTTGAACATTGAATGGTTAAATTTGATGATAAGAAATAATGTACAAGGGCTGTATTAGATAAGATCAAAGCTGTTAGGTTGATCTCCTGATATAAATGTATGAATTTATAAAAGTCTTCTGTGTTGTACTAAGACTTAGATAGATCAAAACTGTTAGGTTGATCTTTTGTTGTAATATATAATCGTAGAATGAACTCTACGATTTCAGTCAAAAAGACTCTACAATCAACAAACTCTACGATCAAGACAACCAATCGTAGAATGGACTCTACGATTTTGACCAAGAAGACTCTACAACCAACAAACTATGTTCTAAGCGAGAAACCGTAAAACGAACTCTCTACGATCAACAGTCTGACAGTTGAGTAAACTCTACGATGACAATGAGAGATGATCCTTTACAGATCAATCACGACAGCAAGGATATTCGTAGAGTTGACCATGGAGGGTCGTTGAGCAAAAAGGCAACAGACATCACGACTCTCAGATCAGGAGCTAGTCTGTTCAAGAATTCAATCTGCATTGATGTAACCAAAAAGAAAACTTCTGCAAATCGATCTAAGTCAGAAATGTCAGGGACTAACCCAAGCGCACTATGCAACAGAAAGAAGACTTTCAAGGCTGAAAAGTCAGAGGACTGTGTCATATCAGTCCTATAGTATGGAAGGACCAAACGACTCTATAAAAGTTGGTAGGAACCTACGACTGACATATCTCTCCCCAAGGAAAAAGAAAAGAACTTTCCATGGACTAACAGGTCAGATCAAATAAAATCTCATCAGAGCATTAATGAGCTATATTAATATAATATACAGCAGCTCTCCTCTATGAGATAACGGAAAGTAACAAAAGCTCAAGTAGATGTTCCAACGGGAAGAAAACTGAAGCCCTCACTTATTAAATACTAATATCGGCAAAAGAAAAGTTAGTGATTTTACACAAAAAGAAAATATATACGCAAGAAGTGAAAAAAATCAAACTGATAAGAAAGTTTGCATTGCTACTAAGTCCTTCGAAAACTCAAGCTAAAAGCAACTTAGTAGCACATCCAAATCTACATCACTCCAGGAGAGTTCTTTGTGAACTAGTGTAGCCAAGTCTGTTAGACTTGAAGAGTTTGTAGTGAACTAGAGTTCCAAGACTGCTGTTCTTGAAGGAATCTTAATGATTCTGAAATTGTAAAAGTATCCTTAGTGGATTTGCTGCTGGAAGAGCAGGACAGTGGAGTAGGAGTCTTGTGAGCTCTGAACCACTTAAAACCTAGAGTGTTTCTTATTGTGTCTATTATTTGCTATATCTGCCATATAATTACTTGTTGAATTCTCACTTTAACATATCAAAAAAAGGGTAACTAAATCGTATTCCGCCGTGTTAAACTTTTTAATTAAGAATTTATTAAAGTAAGATCTTTAAAGTAAAAGAAATTTTTAAAAGAATCTGTTCACCCCCCCCCCCCCCCTTCCCCCTTCTAGATATCTATCGTGTCATTGAGAACTAACAATATACCTAAAGTGTGCTTGTTAGCCAAACAAGAAGATGAGTAAGTTAATACTCAATTAAACTAAAAAATTAATTAGATAAATATGAAATCATGAAATATAATTAATTAGGTTAATTATATTAATATGAGTTAAAGTTGTGGAAAATTTAGGATAATTGTCTTGGATGGCAATAATGTGAAGTAATTAATTAAGTAATTAACTTAATTATTAAGTTGTGGTATAGAGCCCAATATTGATTTAATTGACTAGTACAATGAAATGGTGTAGCAAGCCCAATGGAGATCTAGAGAAACCCAATGGTGGGATTTAATTTTCAAGCCAATAATCTAATTAAATTGTATCAAATCCTAGCTCAATGAATTAATTACGGTAGCCCAACTTATAGTTTAATTGTTAGGAGCCCTAAAGGAATTAATCTAGTAGATTAAATTGTGAATTGGATTATATAATTTGTCCGATGAAGTTATTGAATTAAGTTTAATAAAGGAAGTCCGATTAATAGATTTATTAAATTAACGGACTAACCTAAGATTATTTCGGAGGAACCTTAATCAAATATTCAATTAGTATTGAATATGGCAAGTCCAATTGGATAACGTAAATTAAATTAAATTTGATTATTAGATTGTTCCTTAATTATTTAAACAAGCCAATTAATTAAATTAAGTTCTGGACTTGTGGAAAATTCTATGTGATTTGGTATTTTATTAATCTAGCCCAATGTTTTAATTAAATGGGGAGACTAGTAAATTAATTTAGTAGCCCAACATTTTTAATGACCCAAATGAATTTAATTCCAAGCCCAAATTTTAACCCAATTTGAGCAAGCTTCTAGAAGGTTTAATTTATCAATTTGAGCAATAAAAATAATTGGAAATTGGGCAATAAATGGGGCATGGCCGGTGGATTGATGGAGTACTTGGACTCCATATATTATTCATTTTGCTTGCTTGCTTTATGTATGGAACACTCAAGGTAAATGCTAGCAATTTATGAAATGGTTGAGGTCCATTATATAAATATATGTGTTATATGTATAAATATATACTAATATAAATAGAAGGCTTGGGCTATGTATTTGAGGTTACAAAAAAATTTGGCTAGAGTTCTTGTATAAAGAGTAGTGAATTCTAGTGAGTTAACTCGGTGAGTTAAAGAAAAAGGGTAGTGAGTTAGTGAGTTCTTTAATGAGTTACTACCAAGTCAAGTGAGCCGAGTCTATTACTTCAAGAGGATTGTTCTCGGATGTCATCTAACTCCATCATCTATTTTGGAAAGGGGAGAAAAGTAGCTCACAAGTCTAGAAGGTATAACACTAACCCTAAACCCTAGTTTTGAAGTTCATTATGTTTATATTTAATATTTATGGTAGAAAAGTTATTCTAAAGCTCTAAATGTTTAGATCCATGCTAGATTGGAAGATATAGGGTTACATAGGTTTAACATGAATATTTATGGGTGTTGGTGTTGAAAAGTTTAGCAAAATGTATGAAAACGATTTTTACCGACGGAACCCTAAACGAACGTGTGATTCGGAGCTTTATATTTTGAAACATAAAAGTTAGGTATGATATTTTCTTCCTTGATATGGTAAATATATAAGTTAAGAACAAAATATAGTTGGTATAATGTTCATGTGAGTTGTTATGGATAAGATATGATTTTTGAACCAATGATTTGTGAAGTTAGTTTTCACTTTTCCCTTGTGAGCCATTTAAAGTCATGTTCCGCTTAGAATTTGGATTTGTGATCTAAAGAGAAGTTGTAGAGGGGGAAATTCTAATGAGAATGGACTCAAGAATCACCCCAAAATATTTTGTAATGAAGGAGTTATGGCAGTTGTAATCAAATGAGCAAAAGTTGATAAAACTGAAAATGACATTTCTGCAGATTCTACAACACAAGGGTTGGGGCCCTTGTTTTGCACTATAAAGGAGGGCCGGGGCCCTTGACACTGTTCACATGCAGTGCACTTTTCCGTTCCGGGTCGGGTCGGGTCGGGCCATTCAGGTCGGGTCGATTCGGGTCATTTAAGTCTAAAATTGATAAAAATGCTTAAAATTAATATAGTTAATTTGGGACCCAAGTTTAATAATTGTTTATTATTTATAATAAATAATAAATAGAGTAAATAAAAGCAACTATTATAATTAATTATTATTTAATTGATAGTAAATAATAATTAAAGCAAATAAATACAATAACTAATTATTTATTATTATATAATAAATAAAGAAGGATATGAAGTTAATAAAATAATTATTTATTATTTAATTAATATTGAATAATAAATATTTAATTAATATTAAATAATAAATAGCTAATTAATTATTATTTAAAGGATATTAAGTGATAATTAAATAAAGATGAAGTTAATAAGGTAATTATTTATTATTTTGATAAATAAGGATAATTAGTTAATTATTATTTAAAGGATATTAATTAATAATTAAAGGGAGATGAAGTGAATAAAATGATCATTTGTTATTTAATGAATATTAAATAATAAATGAGGTTAATTAATTAAGAGATTATTATTTAAATAATCATTAAAGGATTTGAGGATTGTTAAAATATTGTTAAAGGATTAAATATGTAAGTAACTAAAATATTATGAAATGAGTACTAACATTAGTATATGATGAAAAATATTATTAAATAATTAATGACATTAATAAGTGATTAAATTATTATTCAATGGTTAATAATATTAATAAGTGATTCAAATATTATTAAATGATTAATAATATTAATGAGTGATTCAAATATTATTAAATGGTTAATAATATTAATGAATGATTAAAATATTATTAAATGGTTAATAATATTAATAATAGATTAAAATATTATCAAATGGTGAATAATATTAGTAAGAGATTAAAAATATTATTAAATGGTTAATAATATTAATAAGGGATTAAAATATTATTAAATGGTTAAAAATATTTGAATGTAGTTATATATTATCAAAGGTAGATAATATTTTGAGATATTTGGTACATTATTAAATGTCCAAATCATTAAGAAGAAAGTTTAATTGAATTAAACCAATGTAAATAGTCATTTGTGACTAATTTAGACAACTTATTAAAAGCGGGTTGTACAAAGATCGTATAGTGTTATTGTCCGGAACTGAAGGGTTCGTTTGTCGGACATCTTAAGAGTTAATAATTTAAAGTTAGAATTTTATATAAAGGCTAAGTAATAGTCATTATATCTAATGATTATTTCAATTTCCTATATAAATTGTAGGTTGAACGAAAGACGCAAATAAACGTAAATGGTATAAGCGAATCAGGCAAGTTTTTCAGAACTTGCTCCTATGTGCATTAAAATACTACAATTTGATGTTATATTATTAACATGAAGATATTTTGATGATATTTGTGATATATGAATAACATGAGATATGGTTACTGTAATATCCCAGATATTTTCAAGATTTTAAATAATATCTTAATTGATTTTATTAAAGGTTATGGTTTAAAACCTAGAGTTTGAAAAGTGAGATTTGTAGAATTTGGGTGAACATTTTTTTAACATAATGTATTTGTTAGAAATTAAATGTGAGAATATTGTAATGATGCATATAGAGAATTTATTAAAGAAATAAATTCATTTGAGAAGTGAAGACGGTTATAAGGATATATATACATAGTTATATATTCCTAGAGTTGTGCTTGTTAGCCAAATACGAAGAGGAATAAATTTAATACTCAATTAAACTAATAAATTAATTAGTTTAAAAATGAAGTCATGAAATATAATTAATTATATTAGTTATGCGTTAAAGTTGTGGAAAATTTAGGATGATTGTCTAGAATGACAATATTAAGAAGTTAATTAATTAAGTAATTAACTTAATTATTAAATTGTGGTATAGAGCCCAGTATTGATTTAATTGACTAGTACAATGAAATGGTGTAGCAAGCCCAATGGAAATGTAGAGAAGCCCAATGGTGGGATTTAATTTCCAAGCCCAATGATCTAATTAAATTGTGTCAAACCCTAGCTCAATGAATTAATTTCGGTAGCCCAACTTAGAGTTTAATTGTTTTAATTGTTGGGAGCCCTAAAGGAATTAATCTAGTGGATTAAATTTAAGGAAATTAAAGTGTGAATTGGATTATATAATTTGTCCGAGGAAATTATTGAATTAAGTTTAATAAAGGAAGTTCGATTAATGGATTTATTAAATTAACGGACTAACCTAAGCTTTTATTTGGGAGAAACCCTAATTAAATATTCAATTAGTATTGAATATGACAAGTCTAATTGGATTATGTAAGTTAAATTTAATTTGATTATTAAATTGTTCCTTAATTATTTAAACAAGCCAATTAATTAAATTAAGTGATGGACTTGTGAAATATTCTATGTGATTGGGTAATTTATTAATCTAGCCCAAAGTTTTAATTTATTGGGAGCCTAGTAAATTAATTTAGTAGCCCAACATTTTCAATGGATCAAAGGAGTATAGTTGGCCCAAATGAATTTAATTCCAAGCCCAAATTTTGACCCAATGGAGCAAGCTTCTAGAAGGCATTAAATTATTAAATTATGCAATAAAAATAAATGAAAATTGGGCAAATTAATGGGGCATGACCGGTGGTATGGTGGAGGAGTGTGGACTCCAAAAGTTTATTTATTTTGGTTGTTTATATTGAGTGTGGAACACTCCAATTAATTCCTTGCATTTTTGGAAAAAGCTAGATGTCCATTCTATACATATAGGTGTTATATGTATAGATTTAATCTACTATAAATATAAGTCTTAGCTCACTTTGGTAGGAGTTTGCTAAGTTTGCTAGAGAGTCTTTTATTATGTGTTAGTAAATTTAGTGAGTTAACTCGGTGAGTTAAAGAAAAAGGGTAGTGAGTTAGTGAGTTCTTTAGTGAGTTACTACCGAGTCAAGTGAGCCAAGTCTAATTATTCAAGAGGAGTGTGCTTGGATGTCATCTAACTCCATCATCTATCTTTGGAAGGATAGAAAAAGTAGCTCACAAGTCTAAAAGGTATAACACTAACCCTAAACCCTAGTTTTGAAGTTCATTATGTTTTATATTGAATATTTATGGTAGAAAAGTTATTCTCAAGCTCTAAATGTTTAGATCCATGCTAGATTGGTAGATCTAGGGTTACATGGGTTTAACATGAATATTTATGGGTGTTGGTATTAAAAAGTTTAGCAAAATGTATGAAAACGATTTTTACCGACGGAACCTTAAACGAACGTGTGATTCGGAGCTTTATATTTTGAAACCTAAAAGTTAGGTATGAGATTTTCTTCTTTGATATGGTAAATATATAAGTTAAGAACAAAACCTAGTTGGTATAATGTTCATGTGAGTTGTTATGGTTAAGATATGATTTTTAAAACTAAGGATTGTGAAGTTAGTTTTCACTTTTCCCTTGTGAGCCATTTTGAGTATATTTTCGTTTGGAATTTGGATTTGTGATATAAAGAGAAGTTGTAGAGGGGGAAATTCTAATGAGAATGGACTTAAGAATCACCCCAAAATGTTTTAAAATGAAGAAGTTATGCAAGATTTAATCAAAGGAGCAAAAGTTGAAAAATCAGAAAATGGCAATTCTGCAGTTTCTGCAAGAGGAGGGCCGGGGCCCTTGTTTCCTTTGTAAAAGGAGGGCCGGGGCCCTTGGTCACTGTTCACGGCCAGTGAGTTTTTCGTTCCGGGTCGGGTCGGGCCATTCGGGTCGGGTCGGTTCGGGTCTTTTAAGTCCAAAATTGATAAAATTGCTTAAAAATTAATATAATTAATTTGGGACCCAACTTTAATAATTATTTATTATTTATAATAAATAATAAATAAAGTAAATAAAAACTATTATTATAATTAATTATTATTTAAAGGATATTAAATGGTAATTAAAGAAAGATGAAGTTAATAAGGTAATTATTTATTATTTTAATAAATAAGGATAATTAGTTAATTATTATTTAAATGATATTAAATAATAATTAAAGGGAGATAAAGTGAATAAAATGATCATTTGTTATTTAATGAATATTAAATAATAAATGAGATTAATTAACTAAGAGATTATTATTTAAATAATCATTAAAGGATTTGAGCATTGTTAAAATATTATTAAAAGGTTAATAATATTAGTAAGTGATTAAAATATTATTAAATGATTAATAATATTAATAAGTGGGTAAAATATTATTAAATGGTTAATAATATTAATAAGTGATTAAAATATTATTAAAAGGTTAATAATATTAATAAGTGATTAAAATATTATTAAATGGTTAATAATATTAATAATTGATTAAAATATTATTAAAAGGTTAATAATATTAGTAAGTGATTAAAATATTATTAAATGATTAATAATATTAATAAGTGGGTAAAATATTATTAAATGGTTAATAATATTAATAAGTGATTAAAATATTATTAAATGATTAATAATATTAATAAGTGGTTAAAATATTATTAAGTTGTTAATAATATTAATAAATGATTAAAATATTATTAAATTGTTAATAATATTAATAAGTGATTAAAATATTATTAAAGGGTTAATAATATTTGATTGTAGTTATATATTATCAAAGGTAGATAATATTTTGAGATATTTGGTACATTATTAAATGTCCAAATCATTAAGTTGCGTAAAGAAGAAAGTTTAATTGAATTAAACCAAGGTAAGAGTCTATTGGTGATTAAATATTAGACAACTTATAAAATATAGGTTGTATGAAGAACGCAAGGTATTGGTGAAAGATGGTTAAGCGTATCCGATATGTCCAACTAGGTTTGGGCTAGGGGTTTTGTCCGGAACTTAAGGGTTCGTTTGTCGGACATCTTAAGAGTTAATAATTTAAAGTTAGAGTCTTATATAAAGGCTAAGTAATAGTCATTATATCTAATGATTATTTCAATTTGTTTCCTATATAAATTGTAGGTTGAACGCAAGACGCAAATAAGCGTAACTGGTAGAAGCGATGTGACGACCCCAAATCCGGGTTCTTTAACCCCGGGTTTGGTTCTCACTGTACAATACTTAACAATAATGAAATACATAAATTGTATTCAAACTTCGCGGAATAATACAAAAGGTTCCTTAATCAAAAGGCTACACTTCCCAAGGTCTATTACCTTAATCTTAACATTACATATCTTAAGGGAAATACAAAAGATTTACAACAGTAATATAAACTAGCATGCAATTACTAAAACTAAGCATTCGCTTTCCCCTTGCCTTTGTCCGATTTAGAGCTTTCGGGAATGGCTGAAATATAGTCATGATATAGCAAGAATGAGCAACTAAATGGCTCAGCAAGTTTATAAACAACAATCATACGATATATCATGATGAAGGGAAATAACTTCAAGATTTCAACAATAGCAATTGTGAAAGATAACAAGAATCAATGTTCAATAAAAGAAGGAATTGACTCTTTACTGCTGAGTGGTCTTTAATGACCATGAACTGCTACTAAGGTAGAACAGACATACAATGTCTGACTCCTTGTTAAAATAACGGGACACTTGAGGGGATCAGTCCTCTCATGTCCTATGTATATGCATCACATTTAGTTTTCTTGCGCGCTGTCGGGTCTCCGACAAATAAAAATCCCCTTTAACTAGGGTTGTTCTATCTCAGTCTTATTGTAAGAATCCGCACCAGCCAATGGTTTGGATAAGCTTTTATAATATTCAACTAAATGAATTTAACATGCATTTGTCTAGCCGAAACAATTAGCTTAGACGTTCTTAAACAGTTTGCAAAAGCACTATGTGCGAATACAATAATCAATAACGATGTGAAGTAATTTTCGATAATTAATTCACTCAAGGGTCTGTCAAATATCTACGAGTGTAGATACTTGCTCAACAATAATTGAATTGCTCAAAGTAATTAAAGTTGAATAATAATTGCAACAATAAGTACAAGTTAAAGGTAGAAGACTTGCAATAAGAATTACAAGTTAAAGTTAGAAAACTTGCCTCGTGCGTCGTCTACGGCTAACCAACTTAATTTAACAATCCTTGAACGGACCTAACAATTAAATCAGTTTGATCTTAAATTAGTATCATATACTTGTAAGTATAATGACCTTTATACACTTTACGAACCACATAATTATAAAATTATGGGTATATAAACACATAGGAAACATTATCACTACTTGATAATATTTCAAACACAAAGAACCTATATTAATTATTTAATATAGTTCATATACTCATATAATATTATTAACAATTTAATAATATTTTATTAGTCTTGTAGTATTATTAACCGTTTAATAATACATTACTAGTCTTCTAATATTATTAATTATTTAATAATATTTTATCATCCTTATAATATTATTAATTATTTAATAATATTTTATCATCCTTATAATATTATTAATCATTTAATAATATTTTATTACCTCATTAATATTATTAACCATTTAATAATATTTTAAACATTATCTAATATTATTAATTATTTAATAATATTTTATTTAATATCTAATATTATTAATCATTTAATAATATTTTATTATCTTAGTAATATTATTAATCATCTAATAATATTTTAATCATTATCTAATATTATTAATCATTTAATAATATTTTATTCATTATCTAATATTATTAATCATTAAATAATATTTTATTCATTTACTAATATTATTATTTATTTAATAATATTTTATTGACTTATTAATGTTATTACTCATTTAATAATATTTTAATCTCTTACTAATATTATCAATCATTTCATAATATTTAATTACTTATTAATATTATTAACCATGTAGTAATATTTTAATACTCTTTAAATAATACCAAAAGTTAACTTTTAAATTGGGTTAACCTTAGTATTTAATTTAAACATTTAGGTAGCATTGATTTACAAATAGACTCCATATGAATTTGTTTAGTACCCAAATATATTCATTTTACACTTATTTCAACTTAATTTTTCAAAGGAAGTTCGACCCGGATCGACCCGACCCGACCCGGACCGACCCGACCCGACCCGACCCGGACTGCCCAAAAGCTGATTGGCAGTGCACTTGGGCGCAGCTGCCCCCGTACCGAGCGCAGGTGCGCTCGGCCAGTCTGTCCGGAAGTCAAATGTTTGACTGCTCAACCCTCCGACGCTCCGATAGCCATAACTTCTTCATTTTAAAACATTTTGGGGTGATTCTTGAGTCCATTCTCATCAGAATTTCCCCCTCTACAACTTCTCTTCAGATCACCAATCCAAATTCCAAACTTAACTAGACTCAAATTGGCTCACAATGCAACCTAGGGTTTTAAAATCAACATCCTTTGCGGTAAAAGCCATAACTTCTTTGTTTTTCAATATTTTTGAAAGCTTCAAGTTGGGTTTTCTTATAAACTCATACATAAAACTTTCTAGCCATATAAATCAAGTATTTAACTTGTACATTTCAAAATACAACATTAAACATAACATGTATCGTTAGGGTTTTACCGGTAAATCGTATTATGAACTTTTCTACAACTTTTATACATTTCTCACATACCAAAACATGTTATAAACACATAGATCTATGAATATACATATATTACATAGATAAATACATCTAGACCATCAAAACGAGTTTTGATCGGTTAAAAATAGATTTTAACCGATCAAAAGCTATCTAGACTACAAAAATAAAAGAAGAAGATGTTTAGAGCACTTTTAAACCTTTGGGTTTTGATTGCTCCTCTTCTCCTTCTACCGAAGTATGTTGTGTAGCTATTGGACATCCACCAAGGTCTTCCTCTAGCTTTTCCTCACACAAAATCCTAGTGTATCTTCCTTTTCTCTAGAAAATGCTCTCACTTTCTCTCTATTATGCTCTAGCAAATGAACCAACAAGCTTGGCTCAAGTGTGGAGTATCATATATATAGCCACCAACTAACTCCTCATTAGCTTGCTAATTCACCCATGTTGGTGAAATTAGTGCTTAATTATAATTACTATTGCATTGATTGACTAGTTGATAGACACATGGAATGACTAGGGTTGTTCACCAACTATGACAAGGAGTGATTTAGAAGCAACAATGCAAATCAAGCCATCCAAGTGGGTCCCTCAAAAATCTCAGCAAAATGGCTTTTCCAAGCCATTTTTCCTTTATTTTTAATGCTAAAATGTGCATATATACATCTATATATATATATACATATATATATATATATATATTGACCAAAGTTTGACCCTTAATGGACTTCACATTGGGCTTGGGAATAACTTCTATTGGGCTCATTTAATTAAATTGTTTGGGCTCAATTTAAATACCACATTGGGCTAGCATTTAAATAACTATGCTACATTTAATTAAATCAAGCATTGGGCTTGTTTAATTAATTACATGGGCTACTAGGTTAATATCTTTAACCTAGTTTATCAACTCATTTGGATTTAAAATATAATCCAATTAGATTTGCTTTAATTAATTATACACTTTGCTTTAATTCTTTAAATAAATATACAAGCACATAAGTACATTTATTTAATTATCTAATGCACAATTAATTAATGAGAAAAATTTAAATTCATTGCTAAATATTTATTAAGTATATTTACAATGACTAATGAAATTCGTGGTCATTACAAGCGAACCAGGCAAGTTTTTTAAGATATTGTTGCTATGTGTATAACTGTTGTGTGTGCACTTGAAGCCTGTGAGAATTTGAATTAAATATGTTTCTGTGAAATCATATGATGTGTGTTGATTCTATATGTTAGAAAACCTGAATTAATTGAATAAAGTTGAACTGTATGCCATGTATTCATTCCAATGCATGATCAGTATGTTGCATGAATAAATGCAAAGCATGAGAAGCATGATGCATTCATATAATGTAATGCATGAAGTACGAGAAGAATGTATAAACATAAACTATGTGTTATGTGCTATCTGTTAGACTTGTTGAGCCGTCGTGCTCACTCTTGCCTAAACCAACATTTTCAGATAAGGCTAGTTACCTGAAGTTCTCGATAAAGAACAAAGAACAGGAAAACATATTACTTCCATTGAAAATCTAAATATCTATTACAGATATCAGTCCGAATTAGACAGGTAAATGATTGTGTAGCATAAGATTTAGTTGGTACGTTATATGAGTGTTAAATACTCAAGTTGATTGTAATAGAATGTCGTATCAGGTATGATATTAAGACATACTAGGAATGTATAAAGATTTTGATTCTGGAATGAAAAGAGATGTTGTAAAATTGTAAATAAATGGTTATTTACCAATTATAATATTGTTGTAATTCTTAAACAATAAGGAAAAGGTTGTACTCGTGTTGAACCGAGTTCGAGGTTCGAGGGACCCGGATTCGGGGTCGTCACAGTTACATGTGAAATATGTACCGATATGAAGCATGATTTGCTATATGCTAGTTGTTTATTGTATGTGATGCATAAGAAGTATGAAACATTCATAAAATGAAATGCATGAAATGCATGATGTAAGAATAAAATGTAGAGCATGTATAATATGTGAATAATGTAATGTGTTATGTGTAACTGTTGAACTTACTGAGCCGTTGTGCTCACTCTTGCCTAAACCAACATTTTCAGATAGTGCAAATTATTTGAAGTTCTCGATAAAGATCAAGGAACAGGAATGCATATTACTTTCAATGAAGATCTAAATGTCTGTTGTAGATATCAGTCCGAATTGGACAGGTAAATGATTGTGTAGTATAAGACTTAGTTGGTATGTTATATGAGTATTAAATACTCAAATTGATTGTAATAAAATATCCTATCATGTATGATATTAAGACAGACTAGGAATGTATAAAGATTGCGATTCTGGAATAGAAAGAGATGATGTAAAATTATAAATAAATAATCATTTAGCAATTACAATATTGTTGTAATTCATGAACAATAAAGAAAATGTAGTACTAGTGTTGAACCGGATCCGAGGTTCAAGGAACCCGGATTTGGGGTCGTCACAAGTTGGTATTAGAGTTGATAGGTTATAAACCTTAGGTAAGAGTACCTTAGGCTATAACCGTAGTAGAAGATAAGTAAAATGATAAATGAATAAACTCTGGAAGAGTTTAAGTAATAAAAGATGAATTTGAAAAATTCATATATAAAAGATTATCTAAAGATGGATTTAAGAAGATATAAGAGAGATGAAAAAGGTCATGTTATACCTAATTTGAAGAAATGATATAATATATCTTATGATAAGATTTTGGGAAGCATAAAGAAAATGCTAATAAGGTCATGAAATGATCTAAAGAGATGAACTCGTAATGAGTCAGATATGCTAAAATATGAATGGAGAGAATTCGTATTCAGTTAAGAAAACTAGAGGTTTGTGGGTTTCTAATTGAGGACTCATATTAGTAGTTGAGTTGTACGATTCCTTGTATGGGAAGGAAATTTGTGCTTGGTTTAAAAACCGCTTAGCTTCCTATATTAATATAGTGGTTGAGTTGAACGAACCCTTGTATGGGCGGGGGCTATGATATGTCAGCAAACCAATTTGGGAGATGCTGCTGCGAAACTTGCACGATCAGTGTGTATCGAATGCACTGGTGGGATATGTTTCCTTACAGTGTTGAACAGTTGGAAAACTGATGTATTTGTTCTTGGTTTAACGACTGCTTGACTTCCTAAATTGATTAGTGTCCGAGTTGACCAATTTCTTGTATGGGCAGGAGATTGTGTTTGGTTTGATGACCACTTAGCTTTCTATAGTGATAATCGATTTAACCTGGTGTCACGCTATTCGTTATATGTATGTTGAGAAGGTGATTCTTTTCTCATATGTATAACGGATAGGTAGAGGATGTTAAGATAAGATCGTGTTTTGAGAACCGACACGCATGGTAAGTTCGTGACTCATAGTCATGTGGTGGAGCCCCTCAGCGAATGGGCGACTTTGGCCTGACTAGGACAAACTCCTCAAACCATATGATTGTGGTAAGTTCCTGAGCCCAAATACGTGGTAAGTTTGATGAACAGTGAGTGTGGGTAGAGTTAAGTAGCAAGATTAAAGCTATACTAGATATAGTTATTAAGCTGAAAAAGATGAGGAGAAATTTGAGGTATTTTGAGATTTTAGGATATTCTAAATCTTCTAGTTATGCTAGACTTTGAAATTCTTAAAATCGTGCCAAATTCGCACTTTTGTGCTTTTGAAAAGACAAATGAGTTTTCTTGTTTTATTAGTAAGTCGCAGTAACACGAGGTGTGGAGAAGTCCATCGTTACTGATGATGACATGATAAACGATGGAGTCATCAATGCAGAGTAACCTAGTGTTGGATGTATTTTTAAGCCCACTATGGTATGATGTAATATGACAAAGTCAAAATGATTTTTAGTATTTTGAAACGTTTAAAAAAGAGTCTATGCTAATTGTTTCGGCTAGACAAATTGATTTGAAAATATCAAAATGTATTTATAAAATCATCACACGCCATTAAAGCCATGGTGCAGAGATGAAAAAGACGGAATCCTCAACGCACAACTACAACGGTGCGATAGCATGAAGTCCTAAAAATGTATTTCGGTTATTTTAACTAATCTAAAATGATTTTCGATTCGTAATATACGAACAGTTCAATGATGTGAGTCTATGTCATTTATTTTGACTGGACACTTTTTGGTCAGAAATGACACAAGTTTTATTTTTCCAATCTAACTTATGCTGGAGCGGAATTTTGTAGTAAGTCTGAGGTGAACAACCCCATAATGGGAGATATGTCAAAGCCATGAACAAAGAACCCGCGAGGGGGCGCCCAAGAGTGGTGGCATGCTGATAGAACAAAATATGGGCTGGTAAATCCAGAGAGTTCAACCCTAATCGAAGTCGTTGTGCACAGCGCTAGAGTACGATAGACTGATCACCTAGCGTACAAAACAATTGTGGAATGTTTTCAGTTTTTGTGATTGATAAACCTTCTCGCATATGTTCACAGTCGTTATGACTCCTAAGAATAGTATGAAAGTTTTAATGAATATTTTGATTTTCAAGTTATTCTTTTGTAAGATATTGATTTTCAATTTATTCTTTTGCAAGAGATTCCATTGTTCTGGAATTGTGAGTTTAGAAGTATGAACTTCCTAGCAAATGGTGGTCATAGAATTTGATGAGTAAAGAGATATTCTCAGAGATAAATATTTGTAGAAATGAGTATGATAAAATTTCGGGGATGAAATTCTTATAAGAATGGGTGAATGTAATATCCCAGATATTTACAAGATTTGTAAATAAGATTTTACATAATTAATTAAAGGTTATGATTTAAAACCTAGATTTGTCGAAGTGAGATGTGTAGAAAATGAGTGAACATTTTTTTTTTAACATAATTTATTTGTCAGAAATTAAATGTGGGAATATTGTAATGATGCATGTAGAGAATTTATTAAGGAAATAAATTCAATCGAGAAGTGAAGGTGGTTATATTGATATACATATATACCTAAAGTGTGCTTGTTAGCCAAACAAGAAGATGAGTAAGTTGATACTCAATTAAACTAATAAATTAATTAGTTTAAATATGAAATCATGAAATATAATTAATTAGGTTAATTATATTAATATGAGTTAAAGTTGTGAAAAAATTAGAATAATTGTCTTGGATGGCAATAATGTGAAGTAATTAACTTAATTTTTAAGTTGTGGTATAGAGCCCCAATATTGATTTAATTGACTAGTACAATGAAATGGTGTAGCAAGCCCAATGGAGATGTAGAGAAGCCCAATGGTGGGATTTAATTTCCAAGCCAATAATCTAATTAAATTGTATCAAACCCTAGCTCAATGAATTAATTACGGTAGCCCAATTTTGAGTTTAATTGTTTTAATTGTTGGGAGCCCTAAAGGAATTAATCAAGTACATTAAATTGTGAATTGGATTATATAATATGTCCGATGAAGTTATTAAATTAAGTTTAATAAAGGAAGTCCGATTAATAGATTTATTAAATTAACGGACTAACCTAAGATTATTTCGGAGGAACCTTAATCAAATATTCAATTAGTATTGAATATGGCAAGTCCAATTGGATAACGTAAATTAAATTAAATTTGATTATTAGATTGTTCCTTAATTATTTAAACAAGCCAATTAATTAAATTAAGTTCTGGAATTTTGGAAAATTCTATGTGATTTGGTATTTTATTAATCTAGCTCAATGTTTTAATTAAATGGGGAGCCTAGTAGCCCAACATTTTTAATGGATCAAAAGAGTATCCATGACCCAAATGAATTTAATTCCAAGCCCAAATTTTGACCCAATTTGAGCAAGCTTCTAGAAGGTTTAATTTATCAATTTGAGCAATAAAAATAATTGAAAATTGGGCAATAAATGGGGCATGGCCGGTGGATTGATGGAGTACTTGGACTCCATATATTATTCATTTTGCTTGCTTGCTTTATGTATGGAACACTCAAGGTAAATGCTAGCAATTTATGAAATGGTTGAGGTCCATTATATACATATATGTGTTATATGTATAAATGTATACTAATATAAATAGAAGGCTTGGGCTATGTATTTGAGGTTACAAAAAAATTTGGCAAGAGTTCTTCTATAGAGAGTAGTGAATTCTAGTGAGTTAACTCGGTGAGTTAAAGAAAAAGGGTAGTGAGTTAGTGAGTTCTTTAGTGAGTTACTACCAAGTCAAGTGAGCCGAGTCTATTACTTCAAGAGGATTGTTCTCGGATGTCATCTAACTCCATCATCTATTTTGGAAAGGGGAGAAAAGTAGCTCACAAGTCTACAAGGTATAACATTAACCCTAAACCCTAGTTTTGAAGTTCATTATGTTTATACTTAATATTTATGGTAGAAAAGTTATTCTCAAGCTCTAAATGTTTAGATCCATGCTAGATTGGAAGATCTAGGGTTACATAGGTTTAACATGAATATTTATGGGTGTTGGTGTTGAAAAGTTTAGCAAAATGTATGAAAACGATTTTTACCGACGGAACCCTAAACGAACATGTGATTCGGAGCTTTATATTTTGAAACACAAAAGTTAGGTATGATATTTTCTTCCTTGATATGGTAAATATATAAGTTAAGAACAAAACCTAGTTGGTATAATGTTCATGTGAGTTGTTATGGATAAGATATGATTTTTGAACTCATGATTTGTGAAGTTAGTTTTCACTTTTCCCTTGTGAGCCATTTAGAGCCATGTTCCGTTTAGAATTTGGATTTGTGATCTAAATATAAGTTGTAGAGGGGGAAATTATAATGAGAATGGACTCAAGAATCACCCCAAAATATTTTGTAATGAAGGAGTTATGACAGTTGTAATCAAAGGAGCAAAAGTTAAAAAATCTGAAAATGGCATTTCTGCAGATTCTGCAACACAAGGGTCGGGGCCCTTGTTTTGCACTATAAAGGAGGGTCGGGGCCCTTGACACTGTTCACATGCAGTGCACTTTTCCGTTCCGGGTCGGGTCGGGTCATTTAAGTCTAAAATGGATAAAAATGCTTAAAATTAATATAGTTAATTTGGGACCCAGTTTAATAATTATTTATTATATATAATAAATAATAAAGAGAGTAAATAAAAGCAACTATTATAATTAATTATTATTTAATTGATAGTAAATAATAATTAAAGCAAATAAATACAATAACTAATTATTTATTATTATATAATAAATAAAGAAGGATATGAAGTTAATAAAATAATTATTTATTATTTAATTAATATTGAATAATAAATATTTAATTAATATTAAATAATAAATAGCTAATTAATTATTATTTAAAGGATATTAAGTGATAATTAAAGAAAGATGAAGTTAATAAGGTAATTATTTATTATTTTGATAAATAAGGATAATTAGTTAATTATTATTTAAAGGATATTAAATAATAATTAAAGGGAGATGAAGTGAATAAAATGATCATTTGTTATTTAATGAATATTAAATAATAAACGAGGTTAATTAATTAAGAGATTATTATTTAAATAATCATTAAAGGATTTGAGGATTATTAAAATATTGTTAAAGGATTAAATATGTAAGTAACTAAAATATTATGAAATGAGTACTAACATTAGTATATGATGAAAAATGTTATTAAATAATTAATGACATTAGTAAGTGATTAAATTATTATTAAATGGTTAATAATATTAATAAATGATTCAAATATTATTAAATGATTAATAATATTAATAAGTGATTAAAATATTATTAAATGGTTAATAATATTAATGAGTGATTCAAATATTATTAAATGGTTAATAATATTAATGAATGATTAAAATATTATTAAATGGTTAATAATATTAATAATAGATTAAAATATTATCAAATGGTGAATAATATTAGTAAGAGATTAAAAATATTATTAAATGGTTAATAATATTAGTAAGAGATTAAAATATTATTAAATGGTTAATAATATTTGAATGTAGTTATATATTATCAAAGGTAGATAATATTTTCAGATATTTGGTACATTATTAAATATCCAAATCATTAAGAAGAAAGTTTAATTGAATTAAACCAATGTAAATAGTCATTTGTGACTAATTTAGACAACTTATTAAAAGCGGGTTGTACAAAGATCGTATAGTGTTATTGTCCGGAACTTAAGGGTTCGTTTGTCGGATATCTTAAGAGTTAATAATTTAAAGTTAGAGTCTTATATAAAGGCTAAGTAATAGTTATTATATCTAATGATTATTTCAATTTCCTATATAAATTGTAGGTTGAACGAAAGACGCAAATAAGCGTAAATGGTAGAAGCGAATCAGACAAGTTTTTCAGAACTTGCTCCTATGTGCATTAAAATGCTACAATTTGATGTCATATTATTAACATGAAGATATTTTGATGATATTTGTGATATATGAATAACATGAGATATGGTTACATGTGAAATATGTACCGATATGAAGCATGATTTGCTATATGCTAGTTGTTTATTGTATGTGATGCATAAGAAGTATGAAACATTCATAAAATGAAATGCATGAAATGCATGATGTAAGAATAAAATGTAGAGCATGTATAATATGTGAAGAATGTAATGTGTTATGTGTAACTGTTGAACTTACTGAGCCGTTGTGTTCACTCTTGCCTAAACCAACATTTTCAGATTGTGCAAATTATTTGAAGTTCTCAATAAAGATCAAGGAACAGGAATGCATATTACTTTCAATGAAGATCTAAATGTCTGTTGTAGATATCAGTCCGAATTGGACAGGTAAATGATTGTGTAGTATAAGACTTAGTTGGTATGTTATATGAGTATTAAATACTCAAATTGATTGTAATAAAAGGTCGTATCATGTATGATATTAAGACAGACTAGGAATGTATAAAGATTGCGATTCTGGAATAGAAAGAGATGGTGTAAAATTGTAAATAAATAATTATTTAGCAATTACAATATTGTTGTAATTCCTAAATAATAAAGAAAGTGTAGTACTAGTGTTGAACCGGATCCGAGGTTCAAGGAACCCAGATTTGGGGTCGTCACAATAAATGTGCCAAACTTCTCATTTCGTTTTGTCAATAAAGGAAATGTGTGTGGAATACCCGAAAATACTATATTATATAAATTTGAGTCCGCTATCGTCAATCAATTAATTGCTCAAATCTGTCAAAAATTAATTTTAAGTTGGGAATGAGTAGCACACTAATGTTTGCCTAAAAAAGAAACTATGAGTAGATTGAGTATCAATTTTTTTGTATTAATGGTTGGACTCTCAGTTCTATTATGGAACTAAGAGTTCACAATAGTTTTAGATTTTTCAATCTAAAAATATTGAATACAGTACTCAATTGTTATATTAATTACATCGTGTCTTCAGACACGAGTTATCTCTAGTCTATTATATCGCATAAACCTTTGAAAACATTGCTTCGCATGAATTGCTGTATGAATAGCGAAATCATATTAATTTCAATGGGCACATGTTGGGGAACCCATAATGATAATCTGGCATAAAAATTAATTTCATATGTAACACCCCGAACCCGCTACATGTCTGAAGTGTCACACGCCGCAAGCCCGAAAGCTCGCAAGGCAACAATATCAATAGCGCAGCCCAAACAAAAACACAATAATGACTTAAAATCGAACCGTCTTTCATTATCAAAATTACACTAAGGTTCAATAACTAAAAACTGAAAGCATAAATTTGGAGATACAACTCCTTTGTACAAAAGTCTTATCAAATTCAAAATACTAATAACCGTCATAACTAAAAGAACTTCAGCCCTCCCCAAAGTATCCACAATACTTGACTCTTAATAAGGTATCCTGTAAAAATTAATGTAAGGGTGAGCGGTAAAGCCCAGTAAGTAACAATCTTTACTATTTAGGTGGATCAAATATAGTTTGCAAAACCTTTTTCGAAATAACTTTTTGTTCAATAACAATAGTAAACATACAGGTTGAAAATAAACTTTTCTTGTTCGATAATAATAGTCGATATATACATTCAAAACCAAAATCAATAATTATAAAACACAATTCAAAGACAAATTTTGATAAGCTCAATATATTTGATCAACGATTTCGATAAGTTCAATATATTCGATGTATCTTTTAATCCACAGAACGACTAAGGTTACAGCAGCCCTGTAACACGACCCTTATGTTCGATAATGTTAATGATACGCCCCCTACTAAGGTATCTTATCATGCACGCGCCCCGAAGAGAGCCCCCCGAAGGGTATCTAATGGTGTGCGCCTTAGTAGGTCCTAAATTATTTCGGAACTAGCATAAACACTAATGGTTTCAGTACATAGTCGGACTGAGGTTTCTAAAAGCAATTTCTCAATATTTTTGATATTCAAAACTATACTTATTTCACAGTTCAAAATCATATAATCTCATTTTCTAAATCAAAATTCTATTTTAATACTTGATCCGAATTTTTAACAAAATATAAGTATAACATTTTCATTCAAATGGAAGCCTTAAATAAAGGATAACAATTTTTGAAACAATACATTTAGGCATCCGAATAATTTCTAAAGCATAATTATAAACGATAATTTCAAAATTATTAAATAGTTCAAAAAGTCACTTACACTATACAGTTCGAAAATACTAAACAACTCGGAGAGTCACTTACACTATACAATTCGAAAATAATAAATAGCTCGGAGAGTCACTTACTTCGATATCACTGAACACAAAATTAATAGCTGAACAGATCCTAAATATAAATTCAAAACAATTAAACGTCATTAAAATAATTCTATTATGAAACATTCTTCTTATTCATTTTAAAATAGCTATAAGTATATCTTAAAATATTCTTTCAATCTTTAATCATTTTTCAAACAATTAAACCATTATTCCAAAACTTTAAAGTTACTAAAATAATAATCTAAAAACAATACTTAAAGTCAATAATACTAATCCAAAACTATTAGCTATTAATCTAAATACAAAACAATAATTAAAATCAATAATACTAATCCAAAACTATTTACTATTAATTTACAATAATTAAAATCAATAATACAAATCCAAAACTATTTATTATTAATCTAAATACAAAACCATAATTAAAACTACAAAAATAATAACAATGCAAAAATACTAATTACTAACAAAATATTCTAAATATTAACTAACAAACTAAATACAATACTTAAAACAATAATAACAATACAAAAATTTAAATAATAATATACCCAAAAATACGAGTACCGAAGATTGCCTACGCCCTCGACACCAAAATTTTTAACTAAGGAGGTCTTTTATTAAAAGCCCTCCCACCACAAAGCCTTTCAAAATTGGAGGTCTTATTTGTGGTGAAAGAAAACAAAGGCAAACACTTCTATTTATAGTGTAAGGGAGGTTAAGTGGTTTCCCATTTAGTTGATGTGGGACTAAAGGCTTAAGGGAAAAAAAATAACTTAGACAATGTGGGACTAAAAACATTTGGGTTATTACATCATATCTACCCAGTTTCAGGAAAATAGAATATGCAAATATGCAACCTACATGAAGAAGCAAGCTGGATGAAAATTATAGTGAGAAAGGATTTGTCAATTGCTAATTGCTTCGTACCAATTTATTTACCTCGAGTCCTGAGTTTTGTATCAGGAATTTAGAATTTTGACAATATTCATCATTTTGTTTATATATGCTTTTTGTATACTAGAATGTTCATATGGCCGGTCTTCCATGCCATTGGTAATTGGGATAAAGCCTTTGAGAATTATTTTATGAAATAGTGTATGTACATTAAATATCAGAAGTTTGAAGAAACTACCAAAGAGGCTTCCAACTAGGAAAGAAATGGGCTTGGTGCTTCAATCTCTCGCTGCAATTTCTACTGCCATTTTTTTAACCTGAATAATTTTTTAAAATGTTTAGGTTAAGCCAGCACAATAGTGTACAATTTTCTTCTCTTTTTCATTATTTTTATGATAAATTTGGAATAAAAAAAATAGTGCAACTCTAGATTGGAATTACTGGACAAACAAATTTTAAAGTTATTAGAATTTCAGTTTTGAAATTTAAGAAGATATTTTCAGTTAAATATTATTAAATGCAATAATGTTGCATTTTTGTGAAAGAATATTCATTCACATGTACCAGGCTAAAACTTGTCCTTGAAACAATTAGTCCATCTATCCAGAAAAATAGTTTCTTTTCTTTTCTCTTTTTTGGGGGGTGGGGGTGGGGGGGGGGGGGGTACGTTAATAATATTATAACTTTACGAGAATACATTTATAGTCTATTTTATAAAACTTGATGATGATAGTAGCAAACTTCAGGTCTTTCTTTAAAGTGTCCGTACTTTTATTTTATTTTCCCACTTGATTTCTTCTTCCTTTCCCATGTTGTCCTTCTCGCATTTATGCTCAGTAATTTGTATATCGTTTGTAGGCTTGTATGCTTGAGAGTGCACCCAATGTTTAGTCTGTTACATCCTACCGAATCATATGTCTCATTTGTTTCCATAGACGGATCTAAGCTTGAAGTTTGGCCAACTTCCAGTGACCAGATCTATGAAGGAGACCTTCGGCGTTGTAGACAGAAGCTTCTCAAGATTGGCCTCTCGGACGTCCTCGGTGTGGTCGAAACCGAGAGACGTTTTGCTCGACTCCCCTCATGGTTGCAGCAGTACGGTTTCGGTTCCTCGGAGGAAGAACCAGGATGAATGCCATCATTTGTTGCTGGATGGGGTTGTCATCCATACCTTTCTGTTGGCATATCGGGTCAAGACCTTGAAACCCTTTTCCTTCGAATTGATGAGCTTGAAATAGCTTAGAAATAGATCCAAGGCTGGTATTATGTTCTGTTCTCTGCAGTGGACAATAAAACAGATTATGTGGATGTAGGAATTTAGGACTAGTTGAGAAAATTCGATTCCCATAAACCCTAGGAATTCGGTGATGAAGGAGTGAAGGGGGAATCAGACACCATGTTTAAGGGTCCATGTCGGAACCCCTATCCAACCTCCCTCGAACTGCTAATACATTCTCTCATGGGGTTTGGGGACACGGAGTTCGTATTGAAGGGGGATTTGGTAATCTACTCGGATTGAATCGAGTTGGATCTGGGTTATGGAGGATGGGGTGTTTGCTGCCGAGACATCTCTGTAATTTCTACGAATGGTGTTCTCTTTCTCTCTCTATCAAATGGAGGATTCTGACTGATTGGGGCTTAGGATGAGGAGGCGTGACCTTGGGCTGCCATGGATTTTGGAGAGATAGTGGCTTTGGTGATTTTCTTTGCTTTTGAAGATAAGATGATGAAAAAGTTGAAATTTGCAGAAAGTAAGTTGTGCGGTTTAAGGAAAATTTTGTGGGTTTTTATTGAGGGAAAAACGGTGCACGAAGTTCAACAGGCGGCTGTTTTGGGTAACGTGGAGGGGTAATGATAGTTATGCGTCAGACGAAGAGATTAAGGGTTGTTTGGGTGCAGCCAGTAACGAGGGAAATGTGGGCGTTTAAATTACTCTCCTATTTAAAGCCTTTAAAGTAGGAGAGTGGGGGGCAATGTTGGGAACCGGATATCAGATTAAGGCTTGGCCTGGTCTCTATCACTTTGTTGGTCTGGGCTTTCCTTTTAACATTTTAATTCTTTCATAGACCAAGTAATGGACTCTCCTGGGACTTGGGCTTTTTTAGTTGTTGGCCCATTTATAGTTTGAGGCTTTTGGCCCTACACTCTTTCCAATACTTGTACACTCATATAAATAGAGACTTGCATGGGAGTGAAAAAAGATATTATCATTATCAAACCGCCCTCACGACTTGTAGATTCAGAACCAATATTTTCCATCAAATAAGATCTCTATTGTACTTGAGAAAGTTTGAAAAACACCACCATCATACTAGTAAAACTATTCTCTGATCCGTGATTTTTCCCTGTTGGGTTTCCACGTGGGTTCTTGTGTTTTCATAATATTTTCTCCTCTTTTATTGGTGTTTGACGTTTGATTTTCTTAGTTGTTTTTGTGATTTTCAACGGGTTCTAAAATTTGGCGTTAACAATATGTCTCATTTGTTTCCATCGACGGATCTAAGCTTGAAGTTTAGCCAACTTCCAGTGAGCAGATCTATGAAGGAGACCTTCGGCGTAATGGTACATATAATTTTTTTCAGAACTTATTCTCAACCATAAAATTTTTTATATGTTCATTAAATGTCTGTTTGTGAATTTAATTTTGGGAGTCTCCTAAAACATTTTAAGCAAAGTATCAACTTTCCCTTCTAGTTTCTGTAATGTCCTAGAATTTCCACATTTTTATTAATTAAATTATTAATTTAATTTCCAACGAGTTAGTTTAGGAGATTATTTAAATCTTTTTATGTGATTAATTAATTATGTGATTAAATAATTATGTAATTAATTACTAAAATTAATTAAAGGGGGTCACTAATATGTTATTAAATTAGTGAACAAACCCTAAAGTTTTAATATCAAAATAATTGATAAGTTTCCTATTAATTAAATATTCAATTAAATTGAATATAATGAGTGAATTAAATATAATAAATTAATTAATATGATTATTAATTAATGTAAATAATGTGAAATATTAATAATAATATTTATTAGTCCATTTAGTAATTTAATACTAATGGGTTAGAATATTTAATTATTTATTCAATTTAATTATTTATTTAATCATGGATTGAATAATTAATGTATAAATTATTAAACTAGCCCAACATGGGTCAATTAGTAGCTCAAGTGTAGAATAATAAAATTTGACAATTTAGTAGCCCAAACAATTTAATAGAAGCCCAATTGGTATTTTAAATTAAAGCCCAATGATTGGCCCACTTGGAAAATACTTAAATTAAACTATTATTTATTTAAAATGTGAAAAGTGACTTTTATTTTGGGACATGGTGATGTGCTGTAATATCCCAGATATTTAAATGAATTAGAAATAAAATATTTAATATTTAATAAAGGTTGGAGTTTGATAACCTAGTAGTAATAGATAAATAGAGGTCCAAATTAAATTTAACGGACTAACTTATATATAGTGTTATCAAAATTTTTGATAAGTTAGCAAGTAAAGTGATAATTCAATAAACTTGACTAACAACAAGTTTAATTAAATTAAGAGAATTAATTAGTGGAGTTATGTAATTATGCGACGTGGTTGCGTGTAAATTAAATATGTATTTATATGAATATATATATGTGTGCATATTTAGTAACATAATTTAATGATTAATTAAATTGTGATAATTAGATAGATTAATATTAAATTAATCTGAATTGAATTAAAAGGTTAATTGTGGAATTAATTTAGTTATTATATTGATTATACTCATTAATCAATATTTATGTAAATTATTGATAAATTATTTGTGAGGAATAATTATGTAAATTATATAATTATAAATTATATAAAGTAGTTGAATTAATTAAGGGAGATTAATAATTGTATATATGTACAACATTTAATTTCACATATATGTACATATATATAAAGGGATTAAATTAATTAGGTAATTTTAAATAGTAATTGAATATATTAAATGAATATATTCTATAATTAAATAAATCATTGTAAATGATTTATGAGAGTGAGAAATTTAATTATACAATTATTTGTGTAATATTAATTAAATAATTAAATAAATTATTTAAATAAGAAATTGAGTAAATATATTATTATTTTAATGTATTTTCGGGTAAATGGAATTATTTCCATAATTGATGAGAAATGAATTATTTAATGTAAATGTATTAAATAATTTAATTTATGGCCTAAATAATATATATTAAATTATATATTGTATTTATTTTAATTTCATAATTTATTGTGAAATTGTTTTGAGGTAAAGTAATGTGTATAAATAATATATATAGTTTATATATATTATTATTAGCGAACACACTCTAAAGTTTTAAATATCAAAATAATTGACAAGTTGTCATTAATTAAATATTCAATTAAATTGAATATAATGAGTGAATTAAATTTTTATAAATTAATTAATATGATAATTAATTAATGCAAATAATGTAAAATATTATTAATAATATTATTAGTCCATTTAGTAATTTAATATTAATGGGTTAGAGTATTTAATTAATTAATCAATTCAATTATTATTTAATTATGAATTGGATAATTAATGTGTAACAAAATTAATAATTAATCATTTGGGTTATAATTAAATAGCCCAATGATAAATTAAATGGACTTGACAATTTAGTAGCCCAAACAATTTAATTAGAGCCTAATTGGTATTTTTAAATAAAGCCCAAAGCTTGGCCCACTTGAAAAATACTTTATAAAACTATTAATTATTAAAAAGTGACTTGGGACAAGATTTTTGGGACAAGATGTTGGTGATTGCCGGCAACAAGGAGATAAAGTGAGTGAAATGATATTTTTTTATTTCATTTTTCATTTATTTAATAATTGTTTGCTTGTTTTATTTTCAAAGGACATGAGCACCATTCTTCTTTTCACCCACTTTGTCATTAGCTAAAATTCTTGCACAAGTCTCCAACTACTCTCATGATGGAAGTTTGATAGATATAGATTTTATATCTATGTAAATTGTAAGTATACTTGCAATTTATTAGTGTAGGCTAGTCATTTTTTTTCTTCTTCCACTTTTCAAGTTAGAGAGAGTTGAGAGAAATAGTTTGTGAGAGAAAATATTTGAGAGCAAGGATAAAGAAGGAGAAGGAGTTCTTGGATCATGAGATCTTCTTTCACAACCTAGTTTGGAAGAAAATGAAGATAACCACTAAAATGAGGTAATGGTTATTTTAAATATAGTTTTGTTTTTAAATTAAATAAATTATCATGTTGGTATAAATATGTTAATATAGTTATTAATGTGTGGTAATAATATTTATGTCATGCTTGAGTTTAATATATTTGGTTTGTGTTTTGGTATAATTTATATGCTAAAAACATGTGTTTGGTGGTGTTAAATCAAATCTCAAAGTAATGACAAGAAATTAATTTTTATAAAATTTAGATTTAATGTTATAATATTATAGAACATTAAATCATGAGAAAAACAAAGTTTGAATCACTCAAAATGGAGTTATACACAAAAAGTTATGAATTGTGGTAGTTTATGTGATGTAAAAATTTTTATAAAAATTTTTAATATTAAATCATGAAAAAATTAAATTTTCATGTTATAAATTGATATTAAGTGATTGGTAATTTTTTTGGATTTTTAAAGCTTACTTGAATGTATAATTTTTATTAAAGTGATGTATAAAAGTCACTGTTCACAATCTGCTAAAGAAGGAAAAAACGCCGGCCGCGCAATGCGCGGGGTACTATTCACTGCCGGACGCGGAGATGAAAAACGACGTCGTTTTGGGTACAAAATTCAGTCCCCGCGCGATATGCGCGGAAGCCAACAGACGGTGTCCTGAAACGGCACCGTTTTGGTACCGCAGAAATGCAGCGCGCGCAATGCGCGCGAACAGATTTTTCCGGAAATTACGATACTGCCCCTCCGGTCTTTTTCCGCGTAATTACGAAATTGCCCCTCCGTTCGTATTTCGACTTATTTACAGAATTGCCATTCTGGATAATTTTAATTAATTTAAAATGTTTAAAAATTAATTTAAAAATTATAACAAAAATAATAATAATACAAAAATGATATTTAGGTATTTAATATTATATTTTTCAAATATAATAAGTATTTAGGATTAATATTTAAATGTTGTAAATATTAATCTAGTTAGTTTAATATTATATTTTTCAAATATAATAAATATTTAGGATTAATATTTAAATATTTTAAATATTAATCTAGTTAGTTTAATATTATAGCTTCTGAAATTATGATTAAATTAATTATTATTTAATTAATATTAAATAATAAACAAGGATGATAAAATAATTAATTATTATTTAATTACTATTAAATAATAATTAAAGACAACTAAGATTGAGTATTTAATTATTTATTATTTGATTAACTTTAAATAATAAATAAATTCAGTTAGTTATTATGTAATAACTAATGATATTTGAGTATGTACTGTATAAGTTTATTATTTATTATTTAATTAACTTTAAATAATAAATGAATCTAGTTAGTTAGTTATTATTTATTATTAAATAATAACTAAAGATATTTGATTATTTTTAATATAATATAATTATTTATTATTTGATTAACTTTAAATAATAAATAAATCTAGTAAGTTATTATTAAATAATAACTGAAGGTATTTAATTACTTACTATTTAATTAATATTAAATAGTAATTAAATGAAATAAAGAAAATGTCTTTAACTCTTTTGTTTAAACAATTATAATAAATTGTTTAATAGTTTAATAAGTGTTTAACACTTGAGAAAAATTATTTTCTAACTTATTAAATTATTAACCTAATTTGATTGAAGGTCTATAAGGTTAATAATATCATTTTGACTGATGTAAATTATGTGTTAGTACTTATGTGTGGTAAATAAGTTCCTTAGTGAGCGTATAGTTGTACAAATACGCTGTACTAATTATTAGACCAACTTTATTAATGTTAGGTCTTTCAAAGCCAGTTAGTTAAAGCTAGACATTAATTGTAGCTGAGCAGACAGGCAAGTTTCCTATCTTCAAACTTTACTTTGTGCAAGTTTCCTAAACCCTACTCAATTTATATTCGAGCAGGATATATTATTTTATTGTTCAAGTTCCTAACTCAAACTCAAGTTATTATGTTTCAAGCATGCTATGGTTTAATTCTGTATAATTATTCCACATCGTTAAATTGTTGATTCGCACTTAGTGCTTGTTGCATGTGTTCATCAGGTATGAAAGGCTGATCACCTTCATTACCATAGGTTCAGTTAAATTTGTTCATGGTCATTATTGACACTCAACATTACTTGATTCAGTCATTCAATTATTGAAATTATAATTCGTACTCTTTCACAATTATTATATTGTTGAAAATTCAAAAGCTTATTCTTTCTTTCAATCATGATATATCGTTATTGTATTTAAACTTGCTGAGCAAAGTCGTTGCTCACTCTTGCTATATCATGATAACAAATTTCAGAATAATACGAATGTCCGAGGAGAGACGGAGACAGAAGCAAAAGACAAGAGTATAGTGTTATGCATTATAACTAAATTGTTATATGACGTAAGTAATTTTGTAAACCTTTTTATGAATCTAAAGGTATATATGTAAGTTAAGGTTAGAAACCTTGGGAAATGTTGTAGAATAAACAATTTATGTTTATATATTCCGCATTAGTTATAGAACATGTATGATGATGATGTATAGTGATGAACCAGGTCCAGGGTTAAAGGAACCCGGATTTGGGGTCGTCACATGTGCCGGCAGGAAGGAGAGGAGAGATTGTATTGTTTTTACTATTATTATTATTATTTGATTTTTCATTTATTTAATTAAAAAGGATTGCTTGTTTTATTTTTTTTAAGTACATGAACCATGCTTCTTTTCACCAACCAAGTCATGGCTTGTTAACTTGTGTAAGTATCCAATAGCTAGCTTGTAATGGTCAAAATTATTAGATACATTAGGTGTATCTATTAATTTTTCAAGTATACTTGAAAAGTTGATAGATGTTATTTCATTTTGCTCCAAAAATCAAAAGAGAGAGTTTGAGAGCAAATATTTTGAGAGAGAGCAAGAGAAGGAGAATGAGTGCTAAGCTAGTTTATGTCTTCAAGATTCACAACATATTTTGGGAGAAAAAGAAGAATAGCCATTAAATCAAGGTAATGGTTATTTTAAATGAAGTTTTGTTTTTAAATTAAATAAATCATCATGTTAGTATAAACATGTTAATATGGTTATTAATGTGTAGTGGTAATATTTATGTCATGCTTGAGTTTAATATGCTTGATTTGTATTTTGGAATATTTTATATGCTAAAATATGTATTTAATAGTGTGTAAATAAGTTTTGAAATATATGATCAAAAATATTTTTGTAAAACTTAGGCTTGATGTTCTAATATTATAGAACATTAAATCATGAGAAAAACAAAGGTTGAATCACTCAAAATGGAGTTTTATACAAAAAGTTATGATTTATGGTAGTTTATGCGATGTAAAATTTTTTATAAAAAAATAATGATATTAAATCATGAAAAATTAATTTTTCATGTTATAAATTAATATAAGGTGATTGGTAATTTTTTTGGATTTTTATTGAGGATTTAAAGCTTACTTGATGGTATATTTTTATTTAAAATGGGTAGCCGGAACACTGTTCACATTCTGCTTGGAAGAAAAAAAAAAAAATTAATTGGCCGCGCAATGCGCGAGCACTGTTCACGCTAGACGCGGAGCCAAACGACGTCGTTTGGCGTCCGTAAGATTTTACTCCGCGCGTTACGCGTGGAAGCCGTATCCGGCTTTCCAAAAACGGCGTCGTTTTGAGCCGATAATATTATAACGCGCGGCATGCGCGGTAGTTATTTTTCCGGCGAAATTACATTTATGCCCCTCCGTGTTTTTCTTGGCAGAATTACCATTTTGCCCTCCGATCAGTTTTCTGATTAATTACGAAATTGTCATCGGTCCGGTTTTTCAACTTAATTACGAAAATGCCATTCGGGTAAATTTTAATTAATTTAAATATTTGAAAATTAATTTAAAATTATAACAAAAATAATAATAATACAAAAATAATGTTGGGGAGAATATTTTTCAATAAGTTTAATATTTAAATATTTTAAATATTAATCTAGTTAGCTAAACCATGGTTAAGTTAAATAAATTTATTAATTATTTATTATTTTAAATGTTAATAATAAATAAAGATGATAAATTAGCAATTATTATTTAATGCCTATTTAATAATAATTAAAGAGAGATAAAATTTATAAATTAATTATTTATTATTAAATAATAAATAAGGATAATTAAGTAATTAATTATTATTTAATTAGTATTAAATAACGATTAATGAAAATTAAGTTATTAGAGTAATAATTTATTATTTAATTTAAATAATAAATAAGAATGATTTGATTATTATTTAACCTTAAATAATAATTAAAATTAATTAAATAATTAATTATTATTTAATTGACATTAAATAATAATTAAAGAGGATTAAGATTAGTAAACTATTATTTAATTTTCTTAATTAAATAATAAGCAAGGTTAATTACTTAGTTTTTAATTATTGGTTGATTAACATTAAATTAAAGAAGGTTAAAACTAAGTTAATAATTATTTATTATTTAATTATAATTAAATAATAAGTAAGTACAATTAGTTATTATCTATTTTAAATAATAACTAGAGTTAATTAATTAATTTCTATTTAATCAATATTAAATAGTAATTAAATAGAGATTGAGTTAATAAAATAAATTGAATTTAATTATGATTTAATTAAACAATTGTAATAAGTTGTTTAAGGGTTTAATAAGTGTCCAACACTTAAGAAAAATATTTTCTAACTTATTAAATTATTAACCTAAAATGATTAAGTGTCTATAAGGTTAATAATATTGTTTTAACTAATGTAAATTATGTGTTAGTACTTATGTGTGGTAAATAAGTTCATTATTAAGCGTATAGTTATGCAAATACGCCGTACTAATTATTAGACCGACTTTATTAATGTTAGGTCTTTCAAAGCAAGTTAGTTAAAGCTAGACAATTATTGTAGCTGAGCAAACAGACAAGTTCTCTAACCCTACTCATTTATTGTTGAACAAGTTTCTATACTTGTATTTATTGTCAAAGCTTGAAGTGGTTTAATTATTTAAAATTATTCCACATCCATACTGTTTATAAAATCGCACTTAGTGCACTTGAAGCTTATTAGTTATTGATTCATGAACTGTATTAAAAAATGTCAAAAGCTAATAGTTCAGCTAGACATTTCGTTTATAAATTCAATACTTGAATACTTTTAAAAGCTTATCCAAACCATTGTTGGGTGCAGATTTCTTATATTAAGTCTGAGAATTGAACAACCCTAAATTAGGGGATTTTGTGTCGGGAAACCGACTTTGGGCGCCAGTGACTAAATGTAATGCATATACAGCGGGTTGAATAGGCTGATCCCCTTAAAAACCAAACAACTCAAAGGGTCAGAGGAAACTCTATTATACCCTAGTTAGTTCAGGGTCCTTAGTGATCACTCAGCATTTTAAGATTCAAATCTTCTGTTTATTAAAATTTGAATCCTGTTTTATTCACCATTGTTATATCTATTGTTGAACCATTGATGACATTTTCCATTCATTCATGATATATTAAATCTATATGATTGTTCTAAACTTGCTGAGCAAACTAGTTGCTCATTCTTGCTATATCATGAACCATTGTTCAGATAATCCTGATTGCTCAAAGAAGGATAAGGGAAAAGGAAAGGCCAGAGCTTAAGTTAGTTTATGCATGCTAATTAGATGCTTAAATTTGTGTTTACTGTTGTTAAACCTTTTTGTAATTCCTTATGATAGGAAATGTTTATGTTAAGGTTAATAGACCCTGGTATTGTAACCTTTTTGTAAGGGAACCAATATGTATTATTCCGCGATATTTAAATGCAATGTATGTATTTAATTGTTAGTAATGTGTTGAATAGTGAGAACCAAACTCGAGGTTATGGAACCCGGATTTGGGGTCGTCACATGTTCTCTAAAAATATAACTCGTAAATAAATAACAAGAGATCAAAAGAACTACATAAATAAATTGAACTAGTACTATAAGGAACTTATTCAAGGAAGTGCAACGTATAAATTCATGTAGAAAAATACAATAAAATCACTCCAGTCAACTTAACTACGCCGTTTAACCCAGATTAGTAGAGAAAGCTGAAAATAAATACCATATATAAGCGTAATAGTATAAAGACAAGAAAACTAAAAGGATAAAACAAATTAAGAAAAATAATAAAATAAAATATTAGAAATGATTTGAGAAAAGTAACATATAAACATACCCACATATAAACACAATATATTAAAATAACTGTAACTCAAATATTTACTATTGTATGAATTTTAAGTTGATTCCACTCCTAATAGAAACTAGACTTCCGGCATTGCAATTTAGGCTCAAGAGTCCACAAATTACGCATAATGTTATAAGATTCTCTTGCACGACTTTAGTTAAATATTTAAGCTCTTACAGTTAAGTTAATTTTTGGTGGACACAAACTGATTCACATATATATGTAACATATAAAAAATTCTTGAGTATCACCCAATGTATAGCGTCTAAGATTCAGTCTATGGATGTATCCATTTTGTTTGTAATGGTTATGTAGGTTACTACTATTACTTTGCAAACACCGCCCCGGGGGGGGGGGGGGGGAGCGAGGTTCAGAGAGAATAATGAGAGCTTGGCTTCCCGTTTAGTCGGATTTTATCAAGAAAGGTAGAAGTAGAATACATAAAAGTTACTTACTTATATGAATGATCTCATGCAAAAATTTCACAGATATTGTGAAATTTAAATGTTTACCATTTAACTGAAAAAGTAGCCTATGTGCATATCGTCTTCGTTGTGGAAATGGGATAAATGTTTCAAATCTACATAAAATGAATTCACCCTGAAAAAATAAGTAGCTAGAATCTGAAAAGTGAAATATCAAATTGTAGCATATTTCCTCTCTTGGAAATACTCTGATCATTCTTGTGATGCATATCCTCACTTATCAACACATCTTATATTTGACGGGGTTGTCAAATTGTGAGTCGTATCATGTATCGAAAGCTCCTGTACCGTGTTTCATATATCGTATTATGAGATACAGAAACAAAATAAAAAATGTAAAAACACAAGCTTGACTATATATAAAAGTAATAAAATAAATATTATTATAGATTAAAAACAAAATATAAAGTTAAACAGTAGCCAAATTATTCTAAATTGATTTATTAGATATTATTTCAGTAATCTTTATAGTGTAACAAGAGAAAACGAAAATTCCGATTCACTTTTAATCTATATAAAACCAAAGAGAATAATTCGAATTAACAAGTGGAGATTTATATATTTGCTTATAGAAAGTGACATGGAAAAAATAGAGTGACATTTTCAATTAGATATAATACTTTAAACAGTGATTAAAAATTCATGAAGCGATATAGAATATGTTTGTACTAGAAAATTCATTCAATTAAAATGTTAAAAAGCTTAAAAGTTTTTTGTTAGGATCTACATGAAAACTTTTTAAAGTTGGTTGCTTTTAAAAAGTATCGTACATTGTATCGTATTGTAATTGAATCGTATCGTACTTGAATTGTAAGATACGATATCAGTAGATTCATCCAATGATACGTGTCAAATTGTTTCTGTATCGTATCGTAAGATACGTATTGCGTATTGTAAGATTTTGACAACTATGATATCCTCACACGCATCAACACGTCTGTATTGTTCCCGAGGTATGCCAGAGTGTTCCAAGTCCTTTGTTGACACAGATCAAAGGGGTCCTCATGATGCAGGCATGAAGCCTCACACTATCATATGGAATGCCAACGGAGCAGGGTCGGGTTTTACACTACTAGCATGGGTTATTAGCTGTCAATTTTTTATCGGGTTAGATACCCTAGGTAACCCATGTCTTTTCTAAAATACTTATTAATATAATATAATTACATAACTTAAATTATAAAATGAGTGTACAAAAATATCTATAAAAATATTTGCAAGTATTTAAAAGATTTATAAACATATATAACCATTAAAATATTAGTATATATATGTATATAAACATAAAAGTATAAACTAATTATATATATAGTGGCCTTTGGGGTTGAGGAAGGTAGTGCAAAACTCGACCCCAACCCAGACCTCAAACCAATTCAGTGGTTAAAATGTCTATAAATTACCATCTGTACTTGTAAGTCTTTAACAACAACGTCTGTCATATAATATTCTACCCCTTCCAACATCTATTACTGCAGTATTATTTGCATAATGCTCAACCTTTCACTGCATCAATTAATTTGGTTGTTTCTTTGTGAATTTTTTGTTCAAGTGAATGGATGCTTGTTGACAAATGTCTCGGCTTGGCTTTAGTGAATCGGTTCAATGTCGATCAAGTTTACAAATGTCTTTTACATTGGGGAACTGGAACAATTAACTTGGAGCTTTTGTAAGATGATAGACCTATTTCAAAACAGTCGCCTCTTAAAATTTGTCATCAGTATGAGATTAGGGGTGTTCCATAGCTTTATGATTTTGACAAGCTAAGAAACTAATAGACAAAATGTAATGTAACACATTTGTTTTCACCGAATAAAATCTTATACTCCCCTCTATCTATGTATACCAAAATATAATATGGCCGAGTTATTTTAGTTTATCACGAGTAATTCAAGTTTAGCGATTCGGTAGCTCAAATCTTTTATTTTCATACCTTATAAATTTTGGTATTCTTAAAAGTTGACTCAATATATTAAAAATTAAGTTTCTCACAAAATTTTAGTAGACATTCACTATTAATGATACAATGTACCCCCCTCGTCCCTTTTATTTGTCTTTTTTTTGGATGAGATTTTTGCTCTTTTTTATTTGTTTGTATATTTTAATGCTTAATTTTTTATATTATTCTTTATGATTAAAGGTTAATTTGTTTGTTTGTCATCTTTCCAATAAATTTTTAGAATGTTAATATTAAAATTTTACGCTCAATTCAATTAATCAAACAGGCATTAATTGTATTTCTTGTTAACGTCAATTAAAAAAGGATGGACGAAGATAAAAAAAACTAAAAATTTTTTTTGGACCATTGCGCTGTCGAACTTGAATCACCGAGTTGATTCAGAATCAATTAAAATTTTGTTCAAATATATTATATTTAAAATTTACCTGATAAGTCGATTAGAAGTTTATATGTGCTTTGTACGGGTTACTAAGCTTGTTTTTATAAAAAAAGAGTTGTTTTATTTGTCCCCCAAAAAGAGTTTAATTTCTTTTGATAATAATATATGATGCTGAAAACTTGTTAGTCAGGCTTTGTGAGTTGGACTCGAGGTTATTCAAAAATCGCTAAGTTTGAGTTAGGGTTGGCTTATCGAACATATGATAAATATGTTCAAATTATATTTAAATAAGTATTGAATTTCAAATTTTACTCTAGTACAATTAAAATACTCTAGTACAATTAAAATTGAAATTGAAATTGAAATTTTACTCTAGTTTCAAATACTCTAGTACAATTAAAATTGACTTTTAAATTCAAATATTAAAAATACTTCATTCGTTATAAATTATATGATCAATATTGACTTTTTAAATTTAAAATTGGTATGATTCATCTAAGTTTTGAAAAAAATAAATTTACAATAAGTCACTTAAAAGTTTTTAACAAATGTGGTGTTATTTGTATTAAGAACAACATTAATAAGCCATTTTATCCGTTTTAATATTTTGTCTCAATATTGTTGTATATAATACTAAATTTTGTTATAAAATTAATAAAAGTGACCACTCTAAATAAACATGGTAATTATGTTTGAGTTAAGTTAAAAAGATCTTATATTTAAATATAATTTGAGAACTTTCTCAAAAATATAATAATTATTGTAAATGGTCTATATACTTCGTGCTTTCTTAACGCTAGAATTTCATTGGGTGTATATGGAGTGAATGACCTATTCACCTGCTAAGTTGTTACTTTCAAGGCTTTTGCTTTAATTGCAATCGATAATGCTTAAATTAATTTACTAATGGATGAGGGTATTAATGTTGAAGTATTTATTCATTTTATCTTTCTAAGTTTTATATCAACTATCTTTTGCTAAATTTTTTAATTAACTCTCAACTCAGTTATACTCATCATTTGTTGAATTTCACCTCTAACCATATTGTAACAAATGGAATTGATATTTTCACAAGTTAATTTGATATTTTTTCAAGTGGGTCCTATTTGATCTTGTGAAAATATTAAATTAACTCATGAAAATATCAAATCCCTATAACAAATTATATCTTGTAACAAAATTTTATAAGATTTATTTACCTTTAATGAATTAACATTGAAATGAGAATATTAAAAAAAAAAAACACCTAAATATTAAAGGATAAGTCCACAAACACAAACTTCATCTACACAATTAAAAAGTAGAGTTTGATACAGATTTTCGAATCAAACATCACTTTTAGATGGATTTTATATGGCCCAACCCGACCCGATTAATAAAAGTTATTTTTTCTTCTTTTTTTTAGACATTCTAGACCACCGCTGTGGCGGTGAGACATACTGCTGCGGCGGTAGTTCTATTTTGTTAAACCCTAATTTTCCACTTTTGATTTCTTTGGTTCAATCTTTTATAAAATAAAATATACACATCCAAAAGATACAAAATCAGTTTTGTTATCTTCCTAACTTCTTGTTCTTCAATATTTTATAGATCGATCTCATTTTCAAAAATGTTTTTGACATAAAATTCAAGATCGATCAATCTAGGTTTCAAAACGACATATTTTGCGATAAACTCCATAACTTTCTCATTTTTCCATATTTTTGAGATATTCAAGTTGGGTTATCTTTATAACTCATAAATATAACTTTCTATCCATCAAAATTAAATAACCAACTTGTACATTTCAAACTACAACTATTTATACCACATAACTAGTTAAGGTTTTACCGATAAAGCTCTATATACACTTATCTTTCCTTTATTTATGTACTAAGCATATTAACACTCATGTTAAATATATTAAACCATGAATCTTTATATATATCTAAGATCTAACATTATAGAGTAACAAAATAGATTTTAAACCATTAAAAATATATTTTGACCATATACAATATATATTAACCATGGAAAATGCATTTAGCATACATAGACACATTTTCATCATCAAAATCCATCCTTATATCTTCGAGCTCATCATAGACAAATTTCTCCCACAACCAACCATGGCAAACATTTCTACAATGAATATTAACCATAGAAATGAAGAGATATAAAGATAATAACACTTTTAAACCTCTTAAGCTTGGATGCTATTCTCCTTCTTCTTCCAAAGTATACCATAAAACTTGAATGCTCCACCTTGGCTACTAGATATACACTCCTAGTGTAATATCTCTCAAAACTCACTTACAATGCTCTTACTTCTCACTAGGATTCTTTCTCTCTCTAAAAATACTAGGAAGTAAAGAAATGACCTACATTGCACAAGTGTTGGTGAATTCTATTTATAGAACTCTAGGAACACATTATTAATTCCTTAATTAACTATATTTGGTGAAATTAGAAGCTAATTCATGCTTATTATTTGATGGATTGACTAGGTGATTGACTAGGGTTGTTGGAGTGGTTAAACCACTTAGTCCTTGAGAAGATTTTCCAAGCAACAATGAGCTAAAAGCCACCCCCTAGTGAGGCCTGTCGACGCCGGGATTTTCGTCGTTTCGTTTTTTAATAATTAAAAGCCCTTTCCAATTTTAGCATTTTGAATTAAATGTGATTTTGAAAAGGGTCGGCTTAATGTCGACGGGTTTTGAAAGATCGATTTCTTTATGAGCCAATTGACCAGAGCCGCCAGTTGGTATATTTGAAATGGATGTATCAACTCATCCGAATTTTGTTTTCGTAATCGCTGGCTCATATGTGACTCCGAGTTAATTGGTCCGCAAACCGAGATTCATAGAGTTCGGGGGCTTGCTTAAGCGAGGGGAAGGTGTTAGGCACCCCCCGACTTCCGTAAAACACGGTTACCGCAATCTTGATGTTTTTCTATCCTTTTAAATCCTAAAATGTGTGTGTGCGCGTGTGTGTGTGTGCCTAAATGAATGTTTGTGGTGCATTTTCGCATAAGAGTTGCTTTGATTTTATATGTCAAATGTATTTTGTCGGGAAAGCGTTTAGACGTCTTTTGACCCAAATGACAAGGCTCCGTTTTTTTATAATAAAGATTGATTTTAATTCCGAAAACGATGAGGGTTTTTTAGATGTCATTTTCAGAAAACAATAGTTTTAAACGTTTGCCAGATAGGAATCGAGACTATACATTGCCCTCTAACAGTAAATATAAATAAAATGAAAGCAACTTCTAGAACTCTTTAACCCTATGCACAAAGTTTAATAAAAAACGTTTATTTATTTTTTTCCGAAAACATCTTTCGTGACATTTCAAAATCCAATGGAGCCTATTCGTCAAACAATGATCAAAGTTCGCCCAAACTCTTAACTTTTAAACCTCGTGAATCTAATATCCTAATTGGATTCTTTTTAGAAGATCTTTATCGCTTGCTTTATTTTTGTAAAATCGTTTTGTGTCGTAAATCAAAATAAGCATTCAAAACGTGTCGGGGCTATCCATGGGCATGTGAGCCATCCAGACAACCCCAAACACCCACAATCACATATCTTTATTATTACGGGGCCTTAACCCGACCATGATTTGGTATTGCTTTAAGGCCCGATATTACATATATACAATCGTGCATCCTATCTAATGATTACATACACCCAAAAATGTCCATCATCGGGATTCGATCACGAGGATCTCCTCCCTAGGCTCACATTCACCCAAATCGTTGCACTATCAACACTATGACCAATCTAACAATACTAACTCATTACAATATCATAGGCATCACAAATCTCAAAGCCAATACTACAACTATCTATGAACCCAACGAATGATATGTCACCGTATGGATGTTATCGGGGCGTTAGGAGGAAGTTACGTTCCAATGGAACCCTCGCTAACGACCCCTAACCCACGGATCATCATCAATATAACAACATACTATGCTACACAAACTCAAAACACAACATTATCACATTAATACAAACAAGAATATATCAAAAGAAAACCCTTTTCACCTTGCAAAATGTCGATCAAGGCTTCTTATTTCACAAATCGGACAACACCACAAGAACACCCGACTAACTAGCAAGAGAATACAAGTATTTCACTCAAATCTAACCAAGAACAACACTCTTTTTCTCTCCTCCCGCGAGCTTTCTCTCTCTAAAACTCCCTAATTTCTTCTCTCCTCCTTCTTCTCGGGTGGAAATGGCCGCTATATAGAGTTCAGTAGGCAGCCGCAGGTGCATCTGCGGCTGCCTGCTGTGGCCGCCCGCGCCGAATCCTCGGCTGCCGTGAGCCATCTCCTCGAGTCGCGCACTGTCCCGTTTGTCGGTGGCCGCAGGTGCATCCGCGGCTGTCCGGCTTGCTTTTCTCGATTTCTGTGCCACGCGGTCTTAATTCGCCAATTTTTGCGGTATTATTTTGGAAGGCTGCTACCTGATGTATAAACTGCTCTTTGTGCTTGGCTTCCAGGGGGCGCTGCCCCCTTTCCACCCCTGCTAGCTCACCGCCGAGCTAGGCAGCCGCTCGCTCACCGGGGAGCGAGACCCCCGAACATCGTAAGCGTAGTGGCCATTAGTCGTCTTTTGTGACCGAATTGGGCTCTGTCCGAATCAACTGCGTAGTTTGCCTCAGATGACTTGACGCTCGTTGTTTGTTTGACGGTTTTGATCGTAAGCCGTTGTAGTGACGTCGGGTTGGGGTCCACCTGTCCTGCTCGTGTGTTGGGTCAAATGACGATCTTGCCCTCCTGTCAAGGTCAGTATAAAAGTGCAAAATTTGGGTGTCTACAAGGCCCCAATGTGTCGGCCAAATGGCCCATTTTTGCTCCCATTTTGCTTTTATTTTTATTACCCAATTATACATATAAACATATGTATATTGATCAACCTTGACTCATATTAGGCTCCACATTAGACTCTAGAATTAAATCTATTAGGCTCATCTATTTAATTTGTTTGGGTTTACTTTATTCATTCCATTGGGCTAATATTAACCAACACATGCTACTTGAAATTAAAATAAGCATTGGGTTAGTTTAACATATCATAAAACAATAAATTAACTATGTTCATAGGCCATGTTAACGCCTGATTTTGTAAGCACGTGGAAAATCACCAAAGCACGAGCACCTGCAACCACAAAACCGTTAGTCACCCCCAACAATAGCGACAACTTGGGCCGTCCGGGGATGCTCCGGTGTGAGAGTAAGTAGCAGGCCAAAAGCGTAACAATAGAGAACAATAATGCTGGAATTATTATAGTTCTGTGTAAGACATAAGAGTGTGTACCATAATCCAGGAGCTAATGGCTTGTATTTATAATGCATGTCATCCCCAGAGTCCTTATTGGAGTGAGGTATCCCAATCCAAACCATATTTGGATTATCCTTGTTGTCCATAGAAACCTTTCCTAATCACATGTCTGACCTCCATGAAAACAGGAAAAGGACTCCTAATAGGACTAAACCTCAATCACCCCAAGCCGTGCGGAAATTATCAACCGAGAACTGGGCCTCTCATCCCCGAGCCCAACCCAGCCGAACCCCCATGCCACAATGTCCATAACCAAAATACGAACCCAACCCATCGTTTTTACCCAGCCCAAACGATATCCGGGTCGGACAAATCCTATCCCAACATTACCCCCCACTCTCCTAATTTAAAAGGTAAAATTAGGAGAGTATAACATCACCCCTTTAATCATACATAATCCTAACCGTTGCCAAACAAACCCCCAACTGCCACCCTATCACATCAGTCACACGTGTTCTCCAAAACCAAAATACAAAACCCTTGTTTCAATAGAAACCCTTCATCTTCAACAACATTTCAAAATCCCCTCCTCTCTTCTCGTACAGGTCCAACAGCAAAACTTTCAACAACGCCCCTGCTATAGCATCAAAAATCCTCTGATTCCTCTAATCGGCACCCCCCACTCGATTACAGACTCCAAAACTCATCTAAGCACTACCCCCCAAAACCCAAATCCTTCTATCGGAATCCATGGCTTCCTCCACTGTTGTCGCCTCCTCCTCTGCCACCGTCTCCATAACAAAACAGCAAGAAGCCGAAATAAGGGCAATGTTCCATGACGAAGAGGAATTCAGCCACGCTAACACTCCTTCTAAAATCACTAAACAAACCCTCCATCAATACAAAAGAGATTTCCATTTCCCCGGCGAGTACTCCCTTACTGTACCGAAGCCTGAATAACGACTGTACTGGCGTCCATCCACTCCTAAGGTCGCCGTGCCAGTCCAGGTCTTAAGGAACGGCGTTCGATTTCCCCTTCATCCCTTCATTACCGATCTCCTAGACTTCGTTGGTATAGGTCTATCCCAATTAGTCCCCAACTCATATATCCATATCATATGCTTCATCGCCCACTGTCACGACCTCAAAATTACCCCATCTCTCGACTTCTTCTTCCACATCTTTTGCCTAACCCGATCCAAAGAAGCAGGGTTCAGAACCATAAACAGACTCCCAGGCCAGAAAGCATGGATGCAGCTGCCCTCAAGCAACAAAGGATGGAACAAAGAATGGTTCTACGTCTCCGGCCCTGACACCCATCTGATTCCACCATGGGGGAACCCAGAGAAACCAACCGTCGACCCCATCACCGAAGAGCGAGAAAACAAGTTCAAACGCCTCTGTAGGAAGATCCCCGAAGAACCGTGGAGTATCAACCTCTTGGTGGACCACAAATGGCTACATTCCCACGGACGTAAGTTCCCGAACTCAATTCTCCTTTATTCTTTGCACTAACACAATGCATTCATCTAATCTCCCCTCTCTTTATTTTATTTTGGCACCAGTAGTTGAAATTTACAAAAACCAACCATTCGCAGTTAACCCCACATCGACCATCAAAGTCGCTCCCGAACCGACCGCAGGACCAGAATCCTCTTCCCACCCTGCTCCCCAACCAACTATAAGACCAGCTCACCACGCCCTCAGACCCCCTCCGGTGAACACAGAGCCCCAACCTGGCAACCCCTCAACCACCCGAACCGTCCTTTCCCACGCCTCCTCAATCGAACCTCGCCCCGAGAAAAGTGTTCTAGACATGACTGACCTAGAGAAACAGTAGTTCAGGAAAAGAAAAAGAAGAAGACTAGTCAAGACCGCCGATCTCCCTCCCCGAACTGCTGACCCCCTTCTAATAAACCCCCCAGTCACTGCCCATCCGAACACCCCTTCTCCTCCCACTTCACCATCACCCATACTCGGAGAGAAAGAACCAATCTCCCCAATCCAAACCCAACCTTCACACCCCCTTTTTCCGACCCCAACCTCCACCGATCGGAACATACCCCCTCAACAACCTACCCGATCCTCGACACCCATTGAGATCAAATCTGACCACTCCCCAGCCCCAACCTCAGCAAAAAACCCTGAGCCCAGAGCTTCATCCTCCAACCAAGATAAATCATACCCCCACATTCCCATTCCTCTATTCTCCCAACTCTCCTTCTTCCCCACTGAACCCAACTTTTACATTCCTGAAGATCTCTTCCGTTTTTTCAACCTTCCTGCCGACGATCCGCATTATCCCGTCTCAGACCCCCAAGCGCTGCTGACCAAAACTATGCTCCACCTCGGACGGGTAAACACCTTACTTTCAGTAAAATTATCAATTCATATCAAAAACTGAAGCAATAATCTACCTATCTTTCGCAGACACTTGGAGGGTTCAGCCGCCTACATAATCAACAGAAAACCCAATCAGATCAGACCGACACCATCACCCGACTTCAGGCTGAACTGGATCAACTCAAAACGGACCATCACCAACTCCATGAGGATCATGACAATCTCAGAAAAGAACACGGTCAACTCCTCGAGAAACACATCGAGATTCAGCAAGAGATGGCCGAACACCTCATTCAAGCAAACGCCACCGACGCCTTTCTCCAAAACATTCAGAACCAACTGACCGAACAAACCCACCAGAACCAATCCTTGGAAGCAAAAATGGCCGACCTCGCCACGAACAGAACCTCCCTGCTTCAAGAGCTAGAAAACAGAACCAAGAAATTGGAAGAGCTTCTGAAGCAGAACCAGGACCTCCATCAGAAAACCCTCCAGCTGAGCCGAAGACTGAACGAGAAAAGCGAATCCATCACCCTCATGACTACAACGAACAGACTCCTCGCAGAGGAGATTGAACAGCTCAAGACCCAAACCCTCCAACCATCCGAAGACTCCAAAAAAGCAATCATTGAGGAGTATAGGAAATCCAAGGAGCTGACGGAGGCAGTAATGGATCAGTACACCAAGGGGGGTATCTATACGCCAAGAGCCTGGTGGCATAAGCTGGAGTCAATCCCATCACTCTGGGTTTCTCCTCGGACGAAGACACGTCTGATCAAGAAGAACCTACAATCAACTCTCCCAAACAACCAAGTCCACCCACGGAGCCGAGCCCCACGCCCGATCAACAGAACCCAGAAGGTCAGACAACAGATCCAATCCAGTCGACCGAAGCACCTCCTTCGGTCCGATCTCCTCCCGAAGGTCAGAACCCCTAAGAGGATCAGACCCCTCAAGAGGATCAGACCCCTACTGAAGACAAGCAAACCCCCGACCCCGAAGCTTCACTTGCAGATCCCCCTCAGCCATTAGTTTAATGTACTTTTTGTTCATATATGTAAATGTAACAAATTTGAATGAAAAATATCTTGCTTCATTGACGTCTTTTCCAAGTATTACATTTTGCATCCGAACAGACATCTGCACTTTAAGTAATATAAACCTCTGACTTTCTAAACAAGTTTAAATGACCTCAAGAACGGATAACAACTACCGAACACTAAAAATTGATAACATGAAAATAACTAAACGTAACCGAAGTGACACCCGAATTACTACGGGCAATTACTGATAGTAATTCCTTAGTCTGGCAGCATGCCAGTAATTTTTGAGTTCGGCCCCCGACATATCCTTTAGACGATAAGTGTCTGGCTTGACAACCTCGATGATCTCATACGGCCCTTCCCAAGTTGGCATCAACTTTCCCGTTTCCAGAGTAGAGGCCTCAGCCTCCCGAAGGACCAGATCCCCGACTTCAAACCTTCTTTGCCTGACTCTTTTGTTGTAATGCCTGGCCGTTCTTTGTTGATACGCTGCCAATCGAAAAATCGCAGCATCCCTGACCTCATCCACCAGATCAAGATTCAACCTCAGACCCTGATCATTGTAAGCTTCTCTAAAGGCAACCCTTCTGAACGAAGGCGACCCCACATCCACAGGAATTAGGGCTTCAGTCCCATAAGCTAGCCGAAAGGGAGAGTCTCCGGTAGTAGACCGAGGGGTCGTTCGGTACGCCCATAACACACTTGGTAATTCTTCCGGCCATCGCCCTTTGGCCCCATCTAACCTCTTCTTGATCCCGTTGAGGAGAGTTCTATTGGTCACTTCGACTTGCCCATTAGCTTGAGGGTGTGCCACTGACACCCTTCGATGCTGAACACCCAACCCTTCGAGAAATTTTTCAAAGTCCGACCCCACAAATTGCAACCCATTATCCGATACCAGAACCATCGGAATGCCGAACCTATACACCACACATTCCTTCAGAAATTGAATACAATCCTTCTCCGCAATCCTTCGAAGTGGCTTCGCCTCAACCCACTTTGTCATATAATCAATGGCGACTATCATGTAAGCCACCTGCCCTTTTCCCTTCGGCATCGGACCGACCAAGTCAACCCCCCATACCGCAAAAGGGATAGGTGACAACACCGATGACAGCTCCTCCGGAGGCTTATGTGGTACAGAACTGTTGAGCTGACACTTTGGACACCTTTGCACGTAACCTTTCGCCTCTTGAAACATGGTCGGCCAATAATAACCTTGTCGAACCAACTTACATGCCAGCGACTTAGCCCCCATGTGATCGCCATAGATCCCCTCATGGACCTCCTGTAGAGCATAGGCCGCTTCTGCCGGAACCAAACATTTTGCCAAAGGACCTGAATACGTGCGACGATATAAGTCTCCATCAATCAAACAAAAGTAAGAACTCCTGTATTTGATCTTTTTTGCCAAGAGCTTATCGGTTGGCAACTTCCCATCCGCCAAGTATTCTATATACGGTGTCATCCAACAATTCTCCCTTTCCATTAAACACTTAATTTCCTTCTTATGGATGCTAGGCTCCTTAAGCACTTCCATATATACCGACCCAGTAAGGGACTCTGCCTGCGTAGCAGCCAGCTTGGATAGGGCATCAGCAACCGTATTATCTTCCCGACCCACACCTTGAAGGGAGTATGAGTCAAACTGATGGAGCAACATCTTTACTTCCGCCAAATATTTAGCCATCCGTTCCCCCCTGGCTTCATACTCTCCTTTGATCTGCTTAACCACCAGCTGGGAATCACTGAAGATGATGATACGCTTCACTTCCAAGCTCCGAGCCAACCTCAATCCTGCTAAAATGGCCTCATACTCGGCTTCATTGTTAGTTGTCTTGAACAGAAACCGCACCGCCTGCTGAACCCGGAAACCCTCAGGACTAGCGAGGATCATCCCTGCCCCACTTGCATCAGCCGAAGATGAACCGTCCACGTACAAAGTCCACGCCGAAGATGTTTGGAATTGCTCTGTGGATAGCAACTCAACCTGACCACCAGAGTTCGGTCTTTCATCCTCCTCAGAAAACATGCATTCCACTATGAAATCAGCCAATGCCTGCCCTTTAATTGCCGTCTGAGGCTTATACTCCAAGATAAACTGGCTCAACTCCACTGCCCACGCTATCAATCGACCTGACGTGTCCGGCTTATGAAGTACTTTCTTTAACGGCTGATCCGTATAGATGACCACCATCCGACCCTGAAAGTAGTGTCTGAGTTTCCTACTTGCAATTACTAGAGCATAGGCACATTTCTCCAGATTCGGATAGCGAGTCTCAGCGTCTCTCAAAGCATGGCTGACGTAATACACAGGGGTCTGCCTACCATCCTCTTCCCGAACTAGTACTGCTCCCACCGCCAAAGAACTTACTGCTAGATAAAGATAAAGCGTTTCTCGGGGCTTCGACTTTTGTAGAGAAGGGACTGTCATCAGGTACCTCTTTACGTTCTGAAAGGCGTCCTCACATTCAGACGTCCATTGGAAAGTTTTTTCATTCTTCGGGCCCTTCAGAGTGTCGAAGAAGGGGAGACACCTTTCAGCCGACCGGGACATGAACCTTCTTAACGCGGCAATTCTTCCGGTCAGCCTTTGCACGTCCTTAATAGTCTGGGGAGATCTCATATCCAGTATGGCCCTGATCTTTTCCGGATTAGCCTCTATGCCCCTTCTACTAACCAGATACCCCAGAAAACCCAAACCAAAAGTGCACTTGGTAGGATTCAACCTCATGGTTTAACTTCTGACCGTTTGGAAACATTCCTCCAGATCCCTCAGGTGATCTTGCACTTTGACGCTTCGAACTATCATGTCGTCCACGTAAACCTCCATATTCCTTCCGATCTGCTTCTCGAACACCAGATTCATCATCCTTTGATAAGTGGCGCCCGCATTGATTAACCCAAACGTCATCCTCTTATATGCATAAGTCGCCCGATGGGTTATAAAGGCCGTTTTTGGGATATCCTCTTCTGTCATAAGAATCTGGTGATACCCTGAGAATGCATCCAAAAAGCTGAGTATTGCGTTTCCCGACGTAGCATCAATTAATTGATCGATATGAGGAAGGGGGTAGAAATCCTTTGGGCACGCCTTATTGAGGTCGGTGTAGTCAATACAGACCCTCCACTTCCCATTCTGCTTTTTGACAAGCACTACATTGGCTAACCATTCCGGGTACTCGATTTCCTGAATTATACCAGCTTCCAAAAGCTTTCCGATCTCGTCATCAATTACCTTTTTCCTTTCGGGTGCAAAGATCCTCCTCTTCTGTCGAACTGGTTTCCTTTCTGAATCAACCGACAGCCGATGGACAGCCACTCCTTTAGCTAATTCGGGCATGTCGTTGGGTGTCCAAGCAAAGATATCGGCATATGTCTGAAGCAGCTTCACCAATTCCTTCTTAACTAGATCCTGTAACCCGGCACCAATCTTCACCACCTTTAGGGGATTGCCCGGTATCAGCTTAACGTCTTCGGTTTCCTCAGCAGGTAGAGCCAAGGGTTCCGTAACCCCCTCTGTGAAAGGCTCCACGTCCACCCTCATCGTTTGCTTGAACTTACTGACCCCTACCGAAGACAATGTAAGCGTATGTCGATAGCACCTTCGGGCTATATCCAAGTCGCCCAACACTTCCCCGACCCCGTTAGCAGTAGGAAACTTCATCTTAAAATACGGGATCGAGGTCACTGCCTGAAGGGCCGATAAGGTGGTTCGGCCTAAGATGGCATTATAAGCCGAATCTACTTGTACCACAAAAAACTTCACCATCACCTGCCTCTGTCTCGGAGGAGTGCCGAACACTACCGGTAGCTCGACCGTCCCGACCACGGGAACTTGTTCATTGCCAAATCCATACAGGGGAGCCTCGAAACCTACCTCCATTCTCACACCTTGTAAGTCCATCCTCTGATATGCATGGCTATATAAGACATCGACCGAAGAACCATTGTCAATCATCATCCGCTTCATATCGATGGGGCCGACCTGGGCCGTGATGACTAGAGCCCTTTCGTGTGGTTCTACGGCATCGAGAGGGTAGTCTTCGTCGGTAAAAGAAATCACAGTCCCCGGGAATGGCTTTTCCACTTTTATTGGACGGTCTACTGACATGACCCCATCGGGTCTGGCCCGCCGCTTCTTGCCACCTTGCCTCTGGAAAGTTCCACCAGAGATGACATCGACGACTCTTCTCTGCGGACACCCCTCCTGGGCGGGAGGCTGACTTCCCCCCAGAGCCTGCCGACCAGCAACATACTGGACCAACTCACCTTTCTGTACATTTCTTTCGATCATCTCCTTCAGTGCTTTGCACCTCCCTGTAGAGTGGCCCTTGTCCTGGTGGTACTGACAGTAGAACCTCCGGTCCCCCCTTTAATTGGTGGAGGCGGTTCATAGCAAGGTTTTCCCCTTATCTCATCCAAAATAAGCACTCTGTCAGTGTTCAATGGAGTATACACCTTCGGTGGCTGTTTCGGACGGAACGGCATTTTCTCAGTCTGAGGTGGTACTGCTGTCTTCGGACCAATCCGATCCCACACCCCAGGCTTGGATCCTTCCCCCTTGGGCCGAGCGGCCACCTCCTGCGCCGGCGTAAGGTTGTTCATTGCTTCTTCTATCGATATCAATTTTTCAGCCCTCTCGTAGGCGTCGGCCAAATCTTTGGGAGGATTGAACATGATGTTTTTTAGTAATTTCTTCGACCGGCTAACATCTAACCCGGTGGTGAAGAATCCCAAGGCCTGAGTGACATTGAGTTCCGCCACAGTCCCGACAGCATCCCTGAACCTCTGTACGTACTGTGCCAGGGATTCATTACTCCTCTACCTGATTTGCATCAGCGAAGCGGTAAGCTTCCCTCTCCTTTTATTGCTTCCGAATCGCTCATGGAACTTGTCGGTCAGTTCTCCCCATGAGTTGATGCTACCCGGGGGCAAGGACACTACCCATTGCTTTACCGCCTTTGTAAGCGTAGTCACAAAGATCTTGCACATCCCCGCCTCCGAGTGATTGAAATAACCCATCACTATCTCATATCCGTTGGTGTGGTCAAATGGATCCCCAGTGCCATCGTACGTATCCAAAGGTGGCAACTTCATTTTTGGGTCTGCTTTCTCTTGGTTAATAGCTGACGAGAAGGGCGACTTGCTGCTCAATGTCATCGCCGCTGGTTTCACCTCAGCTATCATTCGTTCCATTTCCGCCAGCCTTTCCATCAGAAGGTCGGTAGGAGCTGGGCCCTGCTGTAAAGGCTCTTTTGTTGGGCCTTCGACTATCTGACCACCATTGTTCACGTGGTGTTCGGTCTCAAGACGGTTCGGTTGACCCGGCCTCGGATCCTCCCGATGGCGATCACCCCCCGAACCAGACCGACCCCCCCTCAGATCGTCCCGACGATGATCACCCTTCAAATCAGACCGTCCTCGCCTCGGATCATCCCGATGGCGATCATCCTTCAAATCAAAGCTATCTCGCCTCGGACCCTCCCGATAGCGGTTGCTTTCCGAACCAGACCGACCCCCTCTTGGGTCTTCTCGACGGCTACGAGCGTAGCCGCTCTTGGTTCTGCTCTCGTATGTTTCTGATTTATTCCTCAGGGGACCATCATGAGGCCCCCGAACAACAGTGCGGTGACTACTGAACCTGAAGTCCCCCCGTCCAGGTGGTGTGTCCGCAGTCGCCCTCGTCTGCATAGTGGGGGATATACTGACTCTCCTTCTCCGATGGCGACTCTGGGGGGTGGACTCCCTGGATCTTTCCCCCGCAGTCCGTCGCTCTTTATCCCCCTCAAGCTTAAGCAGCAAGTTTTCCAAGTCCTGCTGTTGCGTCTGCAGAACCTGCATAGCATCCTGAGCCTCCTGAACTTTCCTCTTTCTTATGGTTTCCCTCTGATCAATCGTGTTGTTCGCCCCACCGTGAGTACTCCTTCGGGACCCCCCATTCTTTGTACTCGAAGAAAAGTCCAACCTACGCCTCAACCTGTCTGACAGGGTCCCTTTCGATGTAGACCTCCCACCGCCAGGTCCCAAACGATCCATCACAGAACCCTTAACAGCATGAGTTGATTTCCCCGCAGACGAACCAGTTCGCTCAGCCTGCACCATGGTTGTCTGCTTCAATTATCAAACGAGATTACTACTTCAACTCTCGTGAACAATGATTTCTGTTACACAGAAAAAGCCCTCCTTCTAGCGCCAATGTTAACTCCTGATTTTGTAAGCACGTGGAAAATCACCAAAGCACGAGCACCTACAACCACAAAATCGTTAGTCACCCCCAACAATAGCGACGACTTGGGCCGTCCGGGGATGCTCCGGTGTGAGAGTAAGTAGCAGGCCAAAAGCGTAACAATAGAGAACAATAATGCTGGAATTATTATAGTTGTGTGTAAGATATAAGAGTGTGTACCATAATCCAGGAGCTAATGGCTTGTATTTATAATGCATGTCATCCCCAGAGTCCTTATTGGAGTGAGGTATCCCAATCCAAACCATATTTGGATTATCCTTGTTGTCCATAGAAACCTTTCCTAATCACATGTCTGACCTCCACGAAAACAGGAAAAGGACTCCTAATAGGACTAAACCTCAATCACCCCAAGCCGTGCGGAAATTATCAACCAAGAATTGGGCCTCTCATCCCCGAGCCCAACCCAGCCGAACCCCCATGCCACAATGTCCATAACCAAAATACGAACCCAACCCATCATTTTTACCCAGCCCAAACGATATCCGGGTCGGACAAATCCTATCCCAACAGGCCACTAGGTTAATTTCATTGGACCTAATTTAATACCTTCTTTGGACTTAAAATATAATCTAATTAGACTTGCTTAAATTAATTCTACTACTTTGCTACATTATTAAATTCATTAAATATAAACATACGTACATATATTCATTCATTTGTGTAATTACACAATTGATTCATACAAAAATTTTAATTAATTGATAATTATTTACTAATCATCATTATAATGTAACTTAGAATTCATGGTCATTACACATGAGACATGAATCTATACATCCAAGTCACAAGAAATAACCTAAAATGCTTATTATCCTATATGTGTAAATTTACAACATCTATATACTAAATAAGTAAAATTTCTTTTGTAGGATGTCAGAGAATAAGAAGATGGTGGTTTGGGAGGAGTTGGTAATTACACCCTAGCCTTTGTAGGCGATTCCACCCAATAACCAGTTTCAAGAAGGGGTTGGATCAAATGTGGTATTGTCATAGGAAGGATCCGCTGCCAGTTAGTACGATTCCAGTCTAAATAGGGAGGTCATTGATCTCGAAGTACAGATTGCAAAACTTGAAAAAGACCTCAATGAGAGGAAAAAGCAACTAGCAAATAGGAATAAGTGATATGTAGTTAGTTATATTAAAGTATTACCAATGTTCTATAAATAAAGGGAAACCTTTTTGTGTGTAAACAAGTGATAATATATAAATCACTACTATGTTATTTTTTCATGTGTATCATTATAACTAGTGATGTCATATAAATCTAGTCGAATAAATGTAACTTTCAGTATATGAAATACATCTTTTGTTTATTAAAAAGAGAGTTAGTTATTGTAGTTGTATTTATACTTGTTTATTTTTTTTATTTATTATTATTAGATAAATTACACCAAGAAGAAGGTCACAAGTAGAGATAGATTCAGAATAAGTAGGGGGCAAACCTTACACGACAATTAGTTGATATTTTAGTAGGAGTTTTACAAGGGAGACAAGAAATTTCACCCTCAATAGTCCAACCCAATACACCCAAGGTCAATCTATTCAAAGACTTTAAGTTAGTTGGACCACCTGAATTTAGGGGGACCGATGAACCAATAAAAGCCCAAACACGGATCACAGAAATAGAGAAAGTGTTTAAAGTAACCCATGTAAATGATGAACAAAAGATTAACTTCACCACTTTCTTCTTGAAAGAATAAGCAAATCACTGGTGGGAAGCAAACCAAATCTTGACTGGAGATGGGATCATTCATTGGGATAGATTTAAAGAAGTATTCTTTAAAAACTACTTTTCTCAGGCCATGCAAGATCATATGGAAGTACGCTTCCTAGAGTTAAAACAAGCAGAACTAACTATAGCCCAGTATATAGCTAAGTTCAACGAGTTAGCTCGCTTTGCTCCACATCAAGTCGATACGGAGGCAAGGAAAGCTTGTAGATTTGAAGAAGGTTTAAAACCCTAGGTTAAGAGTAGAATATCAACTTTACAGATAAATGTCTTTTCTGAAATTCACGAGAAGACTATCATAGCTGAAATCGAGAATGACGTGGTAACAAAATTTCACAAGGATGGAAAAATTAATAATGAAGGGAAAGAAAATCCAGGGGAAAATTTTAATAACAAAAGGAAGTGGGATTCCAATTCCTTTAATAACTTTGGAAAAAGGGGGAGGTAATTTCAACAACAATGTCAATAGGGGAGGAAACTAACAACAACAATAGATATCAAAGGATAAATGTTGTAGTATTTGTGGGAAGAACCATGTCGGAGTATGTTATTTTAGTGGAGCGAAATGTTTCACATGTGGAAAAGATGGACATTACTCCAACTGGTGCCCATAAAAGAACAATAGTAATATTAATAGGATCAACAATAGTAGTAATATAAGTAAGAATAACAAATGTTTCAACTGTGGGGCAGAGGGACACATGGCTAGGTTTTGTCCAAAGCCCAAAAATTAAAGTATAAGGGGAAACCAAAACACCTATAATAACCCCAGGCCAACAGTAGCTGGAGCTGGAGGCCAGAGTTGTTCAACTGCAAGAACATTTAACATGACGGTGAGGGATGCTGTTGCTTCCCAGGACGTGGTAACATGTATCATCCCTATCAATTCTGTAAATGCTTATGTGTTATTCGACTCTGGTGCTACTTGTTCTTTTGTGTCTAGTAATTTTGCTAAAAGTTTGAACATGCCATGTGAAACTTAGATAAACATTTCAGCGTAGAAATTGCTAACCAAGAAATAATTCCTGTTAAAACTGTATATAAAAATTGTAGTGTAGAGATTAAAGGACACAAGTTTCTTGTGAACCTTATCCCTATACAGTTGGGAGAGTTCGACGTGATTTTAGGAATGGATTGGTTGGTCAATCATAATGCAATGATTGATTGCAATCAAAAGCGAGTAAACCTGTTGACTGAGCAAAGTCGAAGGTTGTGTTCAACGGTAGTTGTTCACCTAAGTTGTGACGCCCCCAAATCACTATACTTGCTATAGCTGACTTGGTGTTCACTATAAATGCTAAATCATTAGGTTTATAGATGATTCCCTTTATTCATAAACAAATTCTCATCTTAATTCCCAAAGATCTTTCATTATTTTCTATCAAGTCCTTGTAATCGATACAAGAGACTTAATATTCAATCATAACATTTTATCCTTAATATTTAAATATTCTATAACTTTACATGTTCCAATATCCACGACATTAAATCATTAGGACGACTCTTGGGAACAGAGAATCTCGCGGTGAATGTTTGTATCTTCACTCGTGATAAATGTTTGCATCTTTATCCGTGACAAATGGTTATATCTTTGTCTGATGCAAAATTCTCTTTCCATACAGAACATTACCCAATTAGTCAAAACCCTCACTCGGAACACATTTGTTTATAGTGATATCTCTTCATATCAATAATCCTACTTATCTGACATTCAGAATAGTAATAACGAGTTATACCTAGGTCCGAGGAACCTTAACGATGGATTTGACTAGTCAACATTGCTTAGTCCTGTCTCGGTTGTACAACACTCACAAGTTATTTACCGATCCTCATCCAGATAAATAGATTATTATCAATACTATGTTAAGTTTTAACAATTCTAAGTTTAATCAAGGTAAAGACATAACAAGAGAATGTGTAAAATCTGATAATATTAATATAATATTCGGTTACATGTGTGGAACTTGTTCTTATTACAAAATATCATTATAACTACAGTTAAGAACAGTTAAGGAAAGCAGTAAACTAGTCTACACATTTCTTCTTTCCTTTCTTCTTTGAGCCAGAACTCTCTGGTATGTTTGCAATTTAGGTTTATGCAAGGGTGAGCTAAGATGCTCAGCAAGTCTTAAACACATAGCATATACGTGAACTCACATCGATATAGATTGTAAGGATTCATGGCACAACAATTGATATAACAAATGTTCTTAACATAGTAAGACTAAGTGGTGGTTAGACCTTGAACTGTTCTTTGTCTTTCGACTTAGAACCTTTTACAGTGGACATAGAAAGGGGATCATCCTATGTTATGCATAACATACTATACACTGGACTAATTATGAACAGTGATACATACTTGTTCATCTCAGTTTACTTAACATGTCAGGATCGCCCCAAGACAACTTGGTTTGATATAATAAAGTATGATTCGAAATATATCGCGAATAAGCATTTCATTTTTCAAGTTATGCCGAAACAAGAAGAAATAACTCACATATCAAAGATTTATAACACGTTGCTTGTACAAAATGTATAAATCACATAAAAAGCAAGTAAACAAAGGTTAAGGATAAAAAACTTGCCTCAAGCACAATTTAGGGTTTCTCGGTAATCGTTTAAAGCGCCTATATAAAGGGTTTCGCGTACCGAATGTTAGTTCATCAAATTTTCTTGTTCTATAACAGTTTTTATACCTAAACTAGACTATTTTCATTGGCGGAATGTTTAGGCGGATTTGCTAACTCAAAATCTTAAATTTTGGTACAAGGATCCGAGGGCCCTTAATTATTTTCAGCTTTGACGTCCTTTCCAGTAACTATCATAACTTTTTCATACAAAAATATTTTGAAGTGATTCTTGAGTCTAAATTGCTTAGAATTTCATGATCTACAACTTTTATCTGTATTGATAAGGCAGATTCAGATTTCTAGTTTTTGAAAAATAGCAAAAACAAACAGTATGCATGTTTTGCTCAACATATTTAGGGTTAACCATGTGGAACATGGTACCACTTGCTTTAACTCTTTAAGAAATCATGTTATAAGACTCAATAAAACTTTATAACATAAAAATAATAAATCATAAACCTTCACATAGAAAGATTCATGACTTTTTCTCAAGAACACATGAAGAACACGAAGAACGGATAAATTGTACATGGTAACTACTATGTTTTTGAGCTTTTGGTTTTCGTACTTGAAATAATTTGAGCATTATAACTGTTTACATAAGAGATTATTACACTTTATAATTGAAAAAAAATTGGTCATTATAACGGCTTGCATAATTGATTAAAACAATTTATAAAAATGCTCAAGAACATACGAAGAACACGGAGAACAGATAAACCGTACATGGTACGATGTATGTTCAACGAGCTTTAAATTTTGAAATTCGACATTATAACTACTACAAAATGTAGAAAGGCTCAAGAACACGGTGAACGACAATCGTACATGTCTACGACTCGTGCTCTTGAGCTTTTGAAAAACTAAAGACGAAAGAAAAATCGAACATAATAACTTTTAAAAATTCTACCTTTGGTGTTTGCAAGTTTTAACTATTTCTTTGTAATTTTCAATACTTGAATTATAACTATGTAGAATATATATATAGAGAGCATTTCTTCTCTTGATTTTGCTCTTGAAAAAGATGAGAAAAATGAAGAGCTTAGCTTCCAATTTATAGAAAAACCAAGTTTTATTAATCGCATTTTTACCTCGGCTTATTACACTTTGCACCCTAAACTTTACTTACTTTTTCTCCACCAAGCGACATCATCATGAAATCATCTTTATGCTTCTTTGAGGATGATGTCATGCTTACATCATGCTTACTTCATCTTTTCGTGTGATTGGTTAAAAAATGTTCACCTGGACTGCCAGTTTGGTTTTCTTGGTTCTGATTAGTCCATTTTAATTTCTAGTTTCTGTAATCATGCTAGTTCTCCTCAGTTTGGTTACTCTAACTTGGTTTTGTCTAGCTTGACTTTGATTGGTCAATAATTAATTATACTTAAATGTGATTGGTCGAAAGCTTTTCACCTGGATTCCCAGTTATAATCTAGTTTGTTTTCAACTAATTAGTTAAATAGTATAATACATAAATATTTATGCGTATTTCTTCCGTATAATACATCGTATAATATTCGTATTCTACTGGTATTATACCTCGTATTATTCTCGTATTAATCTCGTATTATACATTATAGTATACTCGTATTATCCTTCGTATTCCTCTGTATTCGCCACGTATTCGTCCCGTATATGTGAATAGTAATCTCCAAAAATTATTTTGGGTGAAAATTTTATTGGTCATAATGCATCCACTATCAATAAAAACGCTATTCAGGAATGTGAATTTTTAAAATTCGGAAGAAAGTTTTTAAATGAATAGTATTTTACGTGTTTTTTGAGAAAAACTTTTATTGGCTAAATAGCATTTATATTTCATATAAACGCTATTTCGTGAAATACGATATGTCAAGACGTTGAAAAGAACAGTCAAAAAGATGACAAACGTTTTCTCGTAAATCGTGTATTTTCGTCTTTTTCTCTGAAAATTTTTATTAATTCCCTGGCATCTAAACTTCATATTAACACTACGTTATAAAATGTAAGAAGTCCTATAGATGAAAGGAACTGTCAAATGAATGAAAAATATTTTCTCGTAAATAATGATTTTACACGTTTTTCGAGTAAAAATTTTATTGACTGTTACGTGTTTTTAAAGTGCGGGAATGATGAATCTTGAAACGAAATTTCAATTTGACCTTTACGTTTTGCTTGAGGGCCTAGGTTATTTCCTAGGGTTTAAACCCTAGGATTTAGGGTTTAATTCTTTTTTTAATTTAGGTTTTTACCCTAAATTAACTTTTGATTTTTAATAAGTGTTAAGGTTAACTACTTGAACCAAAACACAAAATCCTACATATAGATAATTCACATATAACACTTAAAAGCTCAATTCAAGCTTTACTATTCACATAACACAAATTAGGTTAAAGATTTTAACCTCTTAGTTGTATACAATCGTATTTTTGAGTTGTATATATTCTTTAAAATAGCTCAAGGTATGCTCGAGCAATCGTTCTTAGATTTTAAATTGACAACCTTAATTAGATCTTGTAATTATCGAAATATTTCGGATATTACATTCACCCCAACTTATTGGAATTTCGTCCTCGAAATTAACTTACAACTAACTTTAGTCATTTAATATCATATTTTTAAGTTCTATAAATATTTAGGATATTACATTCTCTCTTCATTATCAGAATTTCGTCCTCAAAATTACAGTATAATTATCTCCAATTTACTCTTCAATATGAACTTTCTAAATCCATCTTTTACTCACATTAAACCTCTAATACTTTGATTAGGTCTGAACAATATTCACTTATCTCTACACATTTTCTTTCATAACTTTAGGTTTTAAACCATTAACCAAACTAGACTTTCAGTCATATTCTTCCTTTATTTATGATTCTTCTAACTTATACAACAGTTAATCAAGAACTTGACCTTTTTCAAATACTATGGATGTTATACGACCCACAATTGTTTAACCGTCACTAATATGAGTTTTCAATTGCAATCCAAACTTACTTTAACTTAAACTATCTCTAGTCAATTTTCTTCAAATTTTCACCGTTTACAACTCATTATAAACTTAATGCTTACAATCTCTAAGTAAATTTCTACTATCTTCAAATGAATTTTGCTTATCTCCAAATGAATTTAGATTATCTCCAAATAAGTATCTCCAAATGAATTTCTCATTAACATCTCTTTATGAGTTTACTCATCTCATTTCTTAGGTATAATTACACATAATACCAAACACACCATTCCATTTTTATGAAACAGTTTCACCCAAAAACCAATAAGATTATTTTATCTTATTGCTTGCTTTGAGAACTCATTACAAGTCCATCTATCTTTAGATATTCTCGTAAAGAGTTTATCTTTATTCCTTATATTCATTTCACATAATAATTTTATGTATTAAGAGTTAATAAGATTTTTGCATATCTTTTAATTATTTACGGACTCTTCACAAGTCCATTTTTTCTTAATCCATCAAATTATACTCCAAGGTACTTGTTACCTCGAAACTATAATCCACTGCTCTAATACCAATCTGTGATGCCCCCAAATCACTATACTTGTTATAGTTGACTTGGTGTTCACTATAAATGCTAAATATTAGGTTTATAGATGATTCCCTGTGACGTCCCCAAATTCAGATACCTGTACCTCGAATCTGGTGCTTCACGATCCAACTCATACAACAAACTAATATCAACTAAATGCAGAATAATAAGAATATTTACATTGAGATAACATAAATATTTGCGTCCCAAGTCTCACAACTGTTACTAATACAAACACCATTTAAAATAACAAGTACTCTATAAGTCTTAATTCAACACAGCATAAAATTTACTACTACATCACAATAAGGCTACTCAGCAACATTGCCTTTGCCTTTATCTTTTTCTGAGTCGGTGTCTTATTCAGACTTAACTGTAATGTTTAAAGGAAGCAAGGGTGAGCAACGAGTTTGCTCAGCAAGTATGAAAACAATAATAGTAAGCATTTATGTGCAGGAATATATATATCAAGGTATGTAACAATAATTAAAAGCTCAAGAATTTAGTAGATGAATTTTTAACATTGTAAGTGTCAAAAGTTCCAATTCTAAACATTTCTATTACTGGAAAGTCACTATGGACTGAAGGATATATATGAAATCAAGAATTTTAATTTTTTTTTAGGTAAATAAACATATTGAACTGAAAGGTCACTATGGACCGTGAACACATGCTTGAATTAACAGTATTTTACTGAAAATTCACGATAATAAACAAGTACAATAGATGATCAGCCTAAAGTACTCTACGTAAAGTAGTTGTTCATCTCAGTATATTATAAGAGTCCTCACCAAGGCAATTGGTTTGTATAACTTTCTCAAGAAAATATGATTGATTAACAATCGATCTTATCATTGGTCTAGCCGATACAAATGGCATAGATGTACTTCTCAACACCATTAGAAACAATTGATACGTTAAATATTCGCAACTAGGGTTCGAATAATCGTTCAAGGATATAATCATGGTATTAAATCAAGTTTTAGAGATAATAATTTAATCTTTGCAATATAGATAAACAGGAATTAATCCATCAATTAATTCTACTTGTACGAATTGATAAAAATATAAGTTAAAGTACTTGTCTGGATCGTCGACTATATCTGACTGTAATTCCTTATCCTTTGAACAACCTATGTTCAACATATTTGTCTAACGGTTAAATTCTATTAACCTTCACAAAACAATCTAATAGATTTGTCTTACAAGTTATATATAACTTGGACTCTCAAATCATTACACATATAAAATTATTTATTTGTATATTATTGTCTCTCACATTCCTTATTTAATTCATTCATTAATTATTTTAAATAAAATAATACTTTGTATTATTCTATTTATTTCATTATTTTTTATTATCTCTTAACGATTCACAACAAAATGATCTCACTTTATTTGTTTATGACTTATTATCACATTCTTTGAACACCCTTTATTAATCCACAAATAAAACAATTTGAGTTATTATTTTATTTATTTAATTTCCCAATTAGAGTAATCTTTACTTTTATTTTAATTAAACTATTCCTCATTAGTACACAATTAAAATAATTCTTAATATTATTTTAATTGTTTGACTCTCATTAATTCACAATTAAAATAATATTATTTTAATTGCTTAAGTATTATTATTCCACAATTAAAATAGTCCTTTAATACTGTTTTAATTATGTAAATAATCTTCATTATTAACTTACAAATAAAATAATTTTTAGTTTATTTTATTCGATTAATGTTAACTCATAAATAAAATAATTTTTAAAATATTATTTTATTAATTTAATCAACTCACAAAACTAATTTTAAAATATTATTTTATTTGTTTAATATTATTTAATCAACTCACAAATAAAATAATAATTTGAATAATTTGAATTCCAGGGAGATACCTTCAAAAACACGTAGCTACCCACTTCATAATCTCGACTTTGGCTTTTATTGTCTTCACTACTTCAAATGTTTGTTGCACCAATTCTGGCCACAAAAGTCGACGTTCTCCTACCTCATCCCAGCATAAAGGCGTTCTGCATTTTCTTCCATAGAGAGTTTCATATAGTGGCATGCCGATGAAAGTAGTATGCCCTCAAGCCAATCACATTTGATGTGATAAGCATATACTTTGTAATCTTATTCGTTTATTAATAAAAGAATCAAGGCATTTCTTTATTCATAATTAATTACTTGAATTAATCAAATGGATAAACACATAGTTTTCGAGCAATGCTTTTAGAACCATGATGAGGATCATGCTAATGAGATCTAAATTCAAGATAGCTCAAAACTAAAATTGTTCCTAATCGTTGGATCACTAAAATGGGGATTAGTGAATCCGGATAGATTGGTACATACTATGCTTGCTCTTATGAAGAGGATGATTGATCTCATAATCATTTGTGTAGAGACACTAAAGTAAGTATGTAGGTGCTTATTAGAGAATAAGTTCACTGAACATAACTCGCTCAAGGAACACCTAATGGAGTCTTACTTGCCTGTCAATAGGAGTTCCTTTTGTGATAGTAGTACAAGTGATCCTTGGACTTGAGATCATCATAGTATCTTGTGTATGATGAATTATATTTTGACATATTCCTTAAAACTTTTAGGGTGTATCAAAGGGTATGATTGGATATAATAAGTCATACATGGAGATAGGTGAATGATCAACAAAGAATCTACCACTTCTAGTAAAAGAAGGGAATATCATATGCGATTCGATAAATGACAACTCAGTAGTCATTGGCCAAGGCAAAATGAAAATTAGAAAGTAGTTTCTAATTTACATTAATTAGAGTTATTCATTTAAGGATCGAAATGCATATAATCAAATAAAATAAGACTTGACAGTAATATCATGTCTTATATTTGATTGGGACATTGTGAGGTAGAAGGATTGAATTGTACGGTAACTATTCGCTGAATAGGTTCTTTTGTGATTAAATGTTAAAATCTATATTATCTGGAAAGTCGTTGATCACTAAGGGGGCTTACCCTTATTATGGAATAAATATTATTTATTTAAATGAATTAAATAGTTTAATTTATTTATGTAAATAAGATTAGAAGAGTTCTAATTAATTTATTCTATAACCGGTTTAATATAGAGAACCTAAAGGGTCACACCGCAAAAGGAAAATAATTATTTAAGAAGTAAATGGCATAATTGTAATAATGAATTAAGTATATTTAATTTATACTATGTGGATAGAATAAATTAAATAGCTTAATATTTATTATTTAGTATTTTAAAAATACTAATTATAAATTAATAAGAGGAGTCTTATTATTATTATTATTATTATTATTATTATTATTATTATTATTATTATTATTATTATTATTATTATTATTATTATTATTATTATTATTATTATTATTATTATTATTATTATTATTATTATTATTATTATTATTATTATTATTATTATTACTATTATCATTATTATTTAGTTCATAAATGGTTTAGGAATTAATTAATAAGAGTACTCTCATAATTAATAATTAAGTTCCTAAATAGTTTAGGAATTATAATTATTATATTAAATCAATTAAGTTCCTAATTAGATTAGGAGTTTAATTAAAAACCCTATTCCTAAAGGTGTTAGGAGGGTTTACTAAATCTATAAATTAGAGAAGTCCTATTATGGATTAAGGTTACACACATACACTTCCATAAGTTTTGGGAGAGTACTCACATATTCTCTAGAGAGAGAAAACTAGGGTTTGCCATCACCCACTTCTTGAATTATTATTATTCCTTGGTGGATCACCTCGAGAGGCCAAACACTTGGGTGGCTAACATTGATCATTGGAATCCAATCGGTGAAATTCAAGGAGAACGCGAAGGATTTGGAGGTGAACTTGTACCCGTTGAAGCTTTGAGTTCTACAAGGGTATATCTCTAACTTCTTCTTTATTAATTAATAGTTGCGCATAAAGGTCGATCTTGGATTATGGTTTGTAAATTTTAAATTTGATTTTACCATACTTCTGCTATTTTGTGCAATTTGATTGCGTCTATGAATTTTACAAACCAACAGCCGATACTCGTATGGTAACTATTGTTATAAGCAAATTCGACAAGAGGTAGGTGGTCGTCCAAGCTTCCTTTGAAATCCATCACACAAGCTCTGAGCATGTCTTCCAAAGTCTGAATTGCCCTTTTTCTCTGTCCATCAGTTTACGGATGGTATGCCGTACTCAACCTCAGTTATGTCCCCATTTGCCCTTGTAAGCTTCTCCAAAATTTTGACATAAAGCGCGGATCTCGATCAGAAACAATCGATACCGGTACCCTATGTCGTGAAACAATCTCTTTCATATACAGTTTTGCTAATTGATTTAGATTAAATCGGATCTTGATTAGCAGAAAGTGCGTTGACTTTGTCAATCTAACCACGATGACCCATATCGCATCACAACCCTTCTGAGTAACTGGAAGTCCCACCACAAAGTCCATCATAATGTGCTCCCATTTCCATTCTGGTATCTCCAACGGTTGAAGTAGACCACTCAGCCTCTGATGTTATGCCTTTATTCTTTGACAGGTTAGACATTTGTTGACATATTCTGCGACTTCCCGCTTCATATTAGGCCACCAAATATGTTGGTGAAGATCTCGGTACATTTTCGTACTTCCTGGCTGAATTGTGTATGACGAATTCTGTGCCTCTTGCAAAATATACTATTTTACTACAGGCTCTGCTGGCACCCACACTCTTCCTTCAAACCTTAAAATCCCATCATTATCCAGTTGAAATTTCTCTTCCTCTTTTTCTGCAATTCTTCTCCTTATTCGTTTACATTCCTCATTTCCTTATTGAGTTTCCTTTATTCTGTCCAACAACGTTGGACGAGCTTCTATAACAAATAATTTCTCTTTTGACTCTTTCGAATCTCTTACCTCTATTTCCAACTTTTCCATCTCTCTTATAAATTCCTCCTGAGCTGTTAACATTAACAATTTCTCCCTTCCTTTTCGACTTAACGCATCTGCCACAACATTCACTTTTCCCGGATGATAAAGAATGTCGTAATTGTAATCCTTAATCAACTATAACCACCTTCTTTGCCGCATGTTCAGCTCCTTTTGTGTCAAGATATATTTTAAACTTTTATGGTCCGTATATATCTCACATTTCTCTCCATAAAGATAGTGCCTCTAAGTTTTTAATGCAAAAACCACCGCCGCTAACTCCAGGTCGTGAGTAGGGTATCTCTTCTCGTAATCCTTCAGCTAGCGTGACGCCTATGCAATGACCTTACCATGTTGCATTAACACACAGCCAAGACCCTTGTGTGACGCATCACTGTACACCACAAAACCTCCCGTACTATCTGGTAAGAACAATACAGGCGCTTCGCTCAATCTCTTCTTCAATTCCCTAAAACTTTCTTCACATTTCTCCGTCCAAACAAACTTCACTGTCTTCCTCGTTAGATTGGTCAACGGTGTTGTGATCTTCGAGAAGTCCTGAATAAATCTTTGGTAATACCCGTATAAACCTAAAAAACTTTGTACTTTCGTTGGCGTCTGATAAGTCGATTTTATATCAATTTATTATATATTATATACTTAATTATTTGTGTGTTTTTAAGTATTTTTAGTGTTTTAGGTAATTTATTTAATTTTATGTATTTTTATTATTTTTATATTATTTTTAATGTTTTTATAGGAATTAATTAAAGCTTGGAGGGCAAAATTGTAAATTTAGCAAGTCTAGTGACAGAATGGTAATTTCAGCATATGGCAGCCGCGCAATGCACGCGGAAATAAGCGGCGACATGCACAGTAGAACCACATCGTTTGGGCCATAAATTAAAGACATCCGCGCAATGCGCGCGATATGCTGAACAGTAGCAAGAAAGCAAACGAAACGACGTCGTTTAACCTTCAGGGTGCCGCGCAATGCGCGGCTGGCGCACGTTGACCAGGTCAAGGGAGCGAAGGGCGTGTTTGGCAAGCGCGAAAATTGCAGAAACGGGATTATTTCGCGAATTTTGCATTAATTTGATTCCAATATGGATTTTAATTTCAATTAGGGTTAGGATAATAATTATTTTATTTTTCTTTTAGTTTTATTTGTATTTTAAATCCTATTAGTGTTTGGACAGTGTACTTCTTACTAGGGTTAGGAGGATTTTGGAGCCTATAAATAGAGGGTTTGATACACAATGTAATATACAACTTTTCTAATAAGAAAAATTCTCTCTTCTATTCTTTGATGCTCTCTACAATTATGAGTAGCTAAATTATTTTTCTTAGTTTAAGTTATTGAAGCCATCAAGATTTATACACTGTGAGATCTAATTTATTTTAATTGTTCAATTTATAATTTAAGTATTGAATATTTTTCTGTGTTTAATTTTATGATTGATCCGTTTGATTGCTAGGATGCATACTAGTTTATTATTCGTTGAAATCTACTGCTAAATTAAATATCAAATCCGTAATTATTTGGTCACTTTAATTTGCGAAGCAACTAAGATTAATAATTATTTTGCAAATCAAAGGATTGTTATATCTTAGAAAAAATATTTATCTAAATTAAATGCAAACGCTTAAATTGTGCTGTTTAATTCAACGATCTCTCTATTTCTTTATGCTGCTACTAGGTTAAATCTTTAGCGCTTGTCTGAGATTATCTAGTAGTAAGGGTTATTTAGATCGTTTGTTTCTGCTTAACTAAAATTAAGGAGAGAGAGAAAAATTATTCGAATGGGAGTAATTATTCCACGTTGAATATTTAAAATATGAATTGAGTTATTCTTGTATCAGTGATTAGTTGTAAATTATTGATGATGGATGTTAACTTAAACCAAGGCTTTTTTTTTCTTATTTATTTTATTAAATTATTTACATATTTATTTTAGTTAATTTTATTAAAATTATGTCTTTGATTCAAAAACCCCCAATTTTTGTTTGTAAAACATAAAATTAAATTAATCATTCTCTGTGGGATCGACTCTTACTTGCACTACTACATTAATATTTTTTCCAAGGTAAGATTTTATTTTTGGGTGCTTGCGACATCACACCAGCGTCTTCGGCTGCTCCCAATTCATCACCGCCTCCACCTTTGTAGGATCTACCGATACTCCATCCTTATCAATCACATGTCCTAAAAATTGTACCCTCTCCAACTAAAACTCACATTTGGAAAACTTTGCATATAACTTCTCTTTTCTCAATGTCTTTAACACCACTCTCAAATGCTTCGCGTGCTCCTCCTCTGTCTTTGAATAAATCAAAATATCGTCAATGAAAACCACCACAAACTTATCCAAATATGGCTTGAAAATTCGATTCATCAAGTCCATAAATGCTGCTGGCGCATTTGTCAGTCCGAAGCACATTACTAAAAATTTGTAGTGTCCATATCGAGTCCTGAACGCCGTCTTTAGTACGTCTTCTGTTCGCACCTTTAACTGATGACAACCCGTTCTCAAGTCAATCTTTAAAAAACACCTCGCTCCCTTCAACTGGTCGAAAAGATTGTCGATTCTTGGCAATGGATATTTATTTTTAATTGTTACTTTATACAACTTTCGATAGTCGATAAAATGTCGTAACGATCCGTCCTTCTTTAGACGAACAAAACTAGTGTTCCCCATCGAGATACACTTGGTTGTATATATCCTTTATCTAGCAATTCTTGTAGTTGTATCATCAATTCCTTCATCTCAATTGACGCCATCTGATATAGAGCCTTTGAAATTGGTGCCGTCCATTACATTAAATCTATTACGAACTCAATTTCCCTTTCTGGAGGTAGACCGGGCATTTCGTCTGGAAATATATCCAGAAATTCTTTTACTACCAGTATACTATTCATCTCTGCTGTAACGACCCCGAAATTCGACCAACCTTATTACCTTAAATTTCCTATTTATTATCCATTATTTCCTTAACGTCCAAATTTCGGTCCGTTAATAAATCTTTAATCACTGCCTTTAACCCCTTAGTTAACTTTATAGTCATCAATTACCACATTTTCAGTATAAAATTTTCTTTTTCTCAATTCAATCATATTAAAATAAAAATATTTGAATATTTAAAAACTTAATTTCATGATCCGAGTCCCTGGATCGCAACCCTTACTTTTTCTTTCTTTCATATATCATAAAACTCAACATTTAAAATTTAATATAGTTTACATCTGTACAACTATTCCTTGATTCATAATTTTTAATTAGATATATAATAATCTCTATCATAATAATTATCTTGAACAATCACAGTTCATAATTTAACTCTATTCATCTTGTCCGGATCCAATTTACATATACATACAAAACATCAATATAAACTTAACAAACGTATTCACATTAAATTATGCTGTTGAAAATATAACAATTACGTTTTTCCACCATCTAGGCAATTCATCTCTAATTTAATCTGATATTCTTGAAATTTAATTCTTTACCTACAAAAATGTATATTATACAAGTAATGAGCACAACGGCTCAGCAAGTTCAACAGTTTACACCTTTCATGCTTCACGTAGCACATAGCTTAACATGTTCTGTGTATGTTATACATCATATGTTGTGCTTCTACTCGAGCAATATATCTCCCATCATATATTCACATCATTGCACAAAGTACACATCATTGTCATATTAACCACGTATCACATATCACATACTTTCTATGCATTTGAAACAAGAATTAACATATCATACCAAACAAACATTTAACATAAAAGTACTAAAGAACTTGCCTGGATTGTGGAATTAATAATAATTACCCTTTCTATAATGCTCCTCGTACAACCTATGATCATAAAATAAACAAATAATAATTATTTAACTCCTCATGATATTAATTTAATTAATTAATATCATTTATAATTTAATTACCCTTACTCGACGATTTATTTTAGGGTACCAGGTCAATTATAATAACATCATCCTTCAATATATTAATTTAACTTAATATCAAACACATTTAATATGGACAACTCGGCTCATCGGATAAAATTTAGCATATTTGGTTGTCTGAATTTTCATTTAATCATTTTCTAAATTTTAACTTTACTAGGTTAATATTTAAATATTTAAATATTAATCTCTAATATTTAATATTTATTCAAAAATATTAAATTTAATGCCCAAATATAATTTTTATATTTTTAGTATTTTTTTATATAATTTTTAAACATTTATTTAATTAAAAACAAATTTCTGGGGCATTTTGGTAATTTTCGCGGCTTTAAGGACACAATCGGCATTAATAGAAAAGCTCACGAGCATATCCGTAATTTGGGAAACTCGATTTGCCGCGCATGGCGCGGACCCTCTCCTTTCCAGCTCAAACGGCGTCGTTTCATAGGTCGGTAACCAAAAATAATTTTGGCTTCCGCGCATGGCGCGGCCCGGCTTTCCCTTCTCCGAAACGACGTCGTTTCTTTCCGCTTCCAGACAAATTCAATCGGCACCGCGCAATGCACAGTAAGCCCCAGAAAATTTTCCTCCCTTCTTCTTCCGAACCGTAGCCACCCCAACACAAAATACACCATTTTTGTTCATAAAATTCACAACATAATAATTCCAAAAATTATGTAATTCACACATATACATCCAATAATTATTTAAAATAATTATTCTAATTATTTATTAATTTTTCACAAAATTATTTTATCATTAAAATACTAAATAAAATCAAATAATTTGATTTTATACCTTCCTAAAAGCTTGCAAACCTCCTTTAAAGATGGTTCTCCACTTGGATAACACCAAAAATCTCTTCCCTCTCGATGACTATGGTGGTGTACGGGTGGTGTAATGGTGGAAGGAAGAAAGGAAGTGTATTTGTTAGCTTTTGTTTTGTTTTATTTTGCATGTCACTCTCTCTCTTTCTTTTCCTTTATATAACTAGAAGCACTAATTGTTTGGAGAATAAAAATAATCCCACCGCCTCAATTCTCCACCAACTTTGGCTTTTCGGATAATTCTCATGCCCAATTGAAATTTAATACATTACATAATTATTTCGTGTAATAAATATTTTATATAATATATATAAAATATTTATTTTAATTCACTAAAAATCATAATTTGATTTATAAATAATATTAATACATTTTTCAGGTATTTTACATGATAAATTTTGTACACTCATAATGACATGCATGTAATTATATGAGGTAATTTTATACCTCCAAAATTCATAAAATAATTCATATAACATATAAAAATTATTTTTCATAATTTTTCACTTCATTACTTGGACAACATGTTACACTAACATGTTCACGTTTCCGAAATATTATCCTTCATAAAACTCATAATAATTCCATTATACATAAACATAATTTTTTAATAAATTAAAACCTTCATTTTTCTCATTTATTTTTCATTTCTTTACTATTTACATTGACTTTTCTTATATAAATTATGTAATTCATTATTATATAATTTATATAATTACTTCTTCTTTATTAATAATTTTCATTTTACACAAATTACCATTTCTAAAAATTTCTCCCATCCTTAACTAATTTAATCCTCTTATATAAATTATATAACTATTCTTATATAATTTATATAATTATTCTTTCATTAATATTTTACTTTAATTTTCTTATATAAATTATATACTTTATTAGTATATAATTTATAAAATTACTGTCTCCTCTCAATAATTTCTAAACTTCCTCCATAATTCTTGATTAAATCTAAAATCAATAATTATAATTTTACAAAATCCCTGATTAACTTTTTATTTAAAATTGGATTAATTTAATTATTAATCCCTTACCTTCCATAATTAATAACATTTATAATTACAACAATTAAACATAAACACGTATATATACAAATGAATATATATATATATATATATATATATATATATATATATATATATATATATATATATATATATATATATCTAATTCATATATCTCACATTACCACGTAACACTATTAAATCATAATTTCTGTACTTCCATAACAATTTAATTGTATAATTTGTTGTACCTTTACATGAAATGTCTCTTATTATTAATAAATCATTTTAAAACAATTTATTTACTTTTTAATTAATTTAAATCAACTTCAATTATCACCATCACTGTACAGATTTAATTTATCAATTAAATCCCTTCACATACTTAAATCACATAAAATATCACCAATAATTTAAACAACCTTAATAATTCCATTAATTAAATTCTCATTTAATATTATTAAAGAAATCCTGAAAATTCGGATCCTCACATTCTTCCCCCCTTAACAGGATTCCGTCCTCGGAATCATAATTACCGTAATAATCATACGTATTCTATTTATAGCACCTTGCTATACCTTTATCTTGATGAATAATAACTAACTCACTAATAACCGTAACTTACCTATTTAATATCCATAATTCACATCTTTAAAGGATGATATCATAATGATCCTAACAGTCAGCATACTCAACTCTTAATTCAATTCACAATTTCTTTGATTTCTCATTCTTTGAAAATTTCTTTTATTTAATCACACTTATCCTTATTCAATCAACTTATTTCATACCTTCTATTACACCTCATTTATACTATACTATGTACATTCATCCTTATCTTTTTAATTCATATCCATAATTCTACTTCACATTCCATAAATCATTCCTTAATAGTTTTATCATTTAACACTAGGTTTTAAATGCTAACCTTTACTGAATTCATCATAATCCTTATTTGGAATTATTTTAAAAATCCTGGGTATTACATTCACCCCTCCTTCAAAAATTTCGTCCTTGAAATTTCTGTGTACTCATATCTCATCACATTTCATAATTTCTTTGTCCCATAATTATACTTTCATTGTCGCTCACAATTAAAAAATACTATCCCATCCTACCATCCAATCTTCATAAGAGTAGAGGAATTTAAAATTTTTATTTTGGAAAAATTTTCGTATTATGTTGAATGAACATTTTTCCCAGTTTAACAGTACTTCGCTCCCCGAGTACTTCATACTGCAAACCCTGGTAGTGGATCAGTCTATCATTAAAGTGATGTATATTTAATCCGTAAATTGGGCACGCCAGTAGAACAATCTGTAATGCCCGTGTCTTGCTATGTCAGGTGACCATTCGATCAACCTGCAATATTCTTAATCTTTTTGTTCATCTCAGCCTTAGAATTTATTCAAAAGTAATTTGATTGGTTATAACTTTCAAAGAATATGAATTCAATACATTTCAAATTTTTGTCTAGCTGAATCAATAGCTCAGACTTATATTTCTTCAACGCTTGTCTAGCCAGATCAATTAGCATAGACTTTCTTTTAACAATTTATAACCCGTAGAAATTTTAAAACATTCATCATGACAAAACTTTTCAAAACGTTTAACCGAGTCAAATGGCATTGACTTATAGTTTTGACATACCTTCATAAATCAAAATCATTTATGTCTTTATGTTACCGCATCATTTTGACAGTACGTTGAGAATTTCGTCGTTAATAATTCCTACACCATACTTTATGGTGTTGAATCATCTTATGACAAAATAGTACCACGCCGTCTCAACAACACGTTGAGCATTCCGTCATTCATCACATCTACACCGGACTAAAAGGTGCATGAATGATTCTTTTGAAATACATTTTGATGTAAAAATATTTTTGTCTATCCGAAACAAATAACATAGATACTTTTTAAATCGCTTAAAATTCATTTGTATTTTTTAAAAGCACATTCGTGCGAAATTAGCTTGAGGCCAAAAATTTCAAAGTCTAGCAAAGCTAGAAGAGTGGAAATATTTTAAATTCCCTAACATTCACCTTCTGCTCCTACACTTAATTACCAAATTTATTGCTAGGACTATTATTATCATACAAAAGATTCCTAGCTACTCCAACATTTCTATACCCCCGTATAGTTCATCAAACTTACCACACATTATGAGTCCAGGAACTTACCACAAGAATATGAGTTTAGAAGCTTGTTCTAGTAATATGTAGTCTGAGAACAAATCAAAGACTATCCATATGCTGAGGGGCTCAAAACATACCATACGATTATGAGTTATGGACTTACCATATGCATGAGTTTTAAGAACTCGTGCCTAAACTTAATATTATCTATCTATCAAAACCATTAACGTGGCTCTAATATTTCAATGATTATCACATAGTAACTAAGTAAACACAAATCCTCCGCCCATACAAAGGATTGTGCACTCAGTCACCACGTGAGTCCTCAATTGAAATTTCGTACCTAAACTTTCTGCCCCCTTATCATAACATTTCTTTCATTCATATCTTATCATTCTCTGAGTTCTTCTTGTACTATTTCATAGTACCATATCTCTTTATAGCATCGAGCTATACCTTTTAGACCATTAACAGGTCTCTCTGTTATTTCACATTCTCACTTGATCACATCATGACCTTGTTTTACAATCTATTCCTTATTCGCTTTCCTTATCTTGTGATCGTATCGTAGTACGATCATCTCACTATTCCTGATCATGTTATTATGATCTTTTCTATGCTTTTTAGATTACCTTGTCATTTTTATTGCTTGAATCAGGTGTACCCTGATTTTCTTTGAGATCCATCTTTGAATCATTTCAAATATTCTTTCAGATATATTCTTAATTAAGCTTTATAAATTTTCTCAATTCATTATTTTCATTCGAATCTTATTTAACATCTCCATCTCTTTCTTATATTCTTATATCTTTCATATTTTTTTTTAACCTTAGCCAATATCTAAGAACTATCTTTCTCAACTTATACCTCTCTATTCTAATCTCTCCATGTTCATCAAACTTATCACGTATTTTGGCTCAGAAACTTACCACAATCATATGGCTTGAGGAGCTTGTCCTAGTCAGGCCATAGTCGCCCATTCGCAAAGGGGCTCCACCATACAATCATGAGTCACGAGCTTACTATACGCTTGGGCTTTCAGAACACGCAACTAACCTTACTCTTTCTTACTAAGGTTATAACCTTAGGTATCGTTTACCTAAAGTTTTATAACCTCTAGCTCTGATACCAACTGTAATTACCCCGAAGTTCGACCAACCTTATTACCTTAAATTTCCTATTTATTATCCATTATTTCCTTAACGTCCAAACTTCGGTCCGTTAATAAATCTTTAATCACTGCCTTTAACCCTTAGTTAACTTTATAGTCATCAATTACCACATTTTCAGTATAAATTTTTCTTTTTCTCAATTCAATCATATTAAAATAAAAATATTTGAATATTTAAAAACTTAATTTCATGATCCTAGTCCCTGGATCGCAACCTTTACTTTTTCTTTCTTTCATGTATCATAAAACTCAACATTTAAAATTTAATATAGTTTACATCTGTACAACTATTCCTTGATTCATAATTTTTAATTAGATATATAATAATCTCTATCATAATAATTATCTTGAACAATCACAGTTCATAATTTAACTCTATTCATCTTGTCCGGATCCAATTTACATATACATACAAAACATCAATATAAACTTAACAACTGTATTCACATTAAATTATGCTGTTGAAAATATAACAATTACGTTTTCCCACATTCTAGGCAATTCATCTCTAATTTAATCCGATATTCTTGAAATTTAATTCTTTACCTACAAAAATGTATATTATACAAGTAATGAGCACAACGGCTCAGCAAGTTCAACAGTTTACACTTTTCATGCTTCACGTAGCACATAGCTTAACATGCTGTGTGTATTATACATCATGTGTTGTGCTTCTACTCGAGCAATATATCTCCCATCATATATTCACATCATTGCACAAAGTACACATCATTGTCATATTAACCACGTATCACATATCACATACTTTCTATGCATTTGAAACAAGAATTAACATATCATACCAGACAAACATTTAACATAAAAGTACTGAAGAATTTGCCTGGATTGTGGAATTAATAATAATTACCCTTTCTATAATGCTCCTCGTACAACCTATGATCATAAAATAAACAAATAATAATTATTTAACTCATCATGATATTAATTTAATTAATTAATATCATTTATAATGTAATTAACCATGCCCGACGATTTATATTATGGTACCAGGTCAATTATTAAATAATATGGTTAATTATATTAACCTCATCCTTCAATATATTAATTTGACTTAATATCAAATACATTTAATACGGACAACCCGGCTCATCGGATAAAATTTAGCATTTTCGGTTGTCCGAATTTTCATTTAATCATTTTCTACAGTTTAACTTTACTAGATTAATATTTAAATATTTAAATATTAATCTCTAATATTTAATATTTATTCAAAAATATTAAATTTAATTCCCAAATATCATTTCTATATTTTTAGTATTTTTTTCTATAATTTTTTTTTATAATTTTTAAACAATTTTTAAACATTAATTTAAATAAAAACAAATTTCTGGGACATTTTGGTAATTTTCGCGGCTTTAGGGACACAACCGGCATTAATAGAAAAGCTCAGGAGCATATCCGTAATTTGGGAAACTCGGTCTGTCGCGCATGGCGCGGACCCTCTCCTTTCCCGCTCAAACGGCATCATTTCGTAGGTCGGTTACCAAAAATAATTTTGGCTTCTACGAATGGCGCGACCCGGCTTTCCCTTCTCCGAAACGTCGTTTCTTACCGCTTCCAGACAAATTCATTCAGCGACGCGCAATGCGCGGTAAGCCCCAGAAAATTTTCCTCCCTTCTTCTTCCGAACAGTAGCCACCCCAACACAAAATACACCATTTTTGTTCATAAAATTCACAACATAATAATTCCAAAAATCATGTAATTCACACATATACATCCAATAATTATTTAAAACAATTATTCTAATTATTTATTATTTTTTCACAAAATTATTTTATCATTAAAATACTAAATAAAATCAAATAATTTGATTTTATACCTTCCTAGAAGCTTGTAAACCTCCTTTAAAGATGGTTCTCCACTTAGATAACACCAAAAATCTCTTCCCTCTCGATGGCTATGGTGGTGTACGGGTGGTGTAATGGTGGAAGGAAGAAAGGAAATGTATTTGTTAGCTTTTGTTTTGTTTTATTTTACATGTCACTCTCTCTCTTTCTTTTCCTTTATATAACTAGAAGCACTAATTGTTTGGAGAATAAAAATAATCCCACCGCCTCAATTCTCCACCAACTTTGGCTTTTCGGATAATTCTCATGCGCAATTGAAATTTAATATATTACATAATTATTTCGTGTAATAAATATTTTATATAATGTATATAAAATATTTATTTTAATTCACTAAAAATCAAAATTTGATTTATAAATAATATTAATACCTTTTTCAGGTATTTTACATGATAAATTTTGTACACTCATAATGACATGCATGTAATTATATGAGGTAATTTTATACCTCCAAAATTCATAAAATAATTCATATAACATATAAAAATTATTTTTCATAATTTTTTACTTCGTTACTTGGACAACATGTTACACTAACATGTTCACGTTTCTGAAATATTATCCTTCATAAAACTCATAATAATTTCATTATACATAAACATAATTTTTTAATAAATTAAAACCTTCATTTTTCTCATTTATTTTTCATTTCTTTACTATTTACATTGACTTTTCTTATATAAATTATATAATTCATTATTATATAATTTATATAATTACTTCTTCTTTATTAATAATTTTTATTTTACACAAATTACCATTTATAAAAATTTCTCCCATCCTTAACTAATTTAATCCTCTTATATAAATTATATAACTATTCTTATATAATTTATATAATTATTCTTCCATTAATATTTTACTTTAATTTTCTTATATAAATTATATACTTTATTAGTATATAATTTATAAAATTACTGTCTCCTCTCAATAATTTCTAAACTTCCTCCATAATTCTTGATTAAATCTAAAATCAATAATTATAATTTTACTAAATCCCTCATTAACGTTTTATTTAAAATTGGATTAATTTAATTATTAATCCCTTACCTTCCATAATTAATAACATTTATAATTACAACAATTAAACATAAACACGTATATATACAAATGTGTATATATATATATATATATATATATATATATACAATTCTAATTCATATATCTCACATTATCACGTAACACTGTTAAATCATAATTTCTGCACTTCCATAACAATTTAATTGTATAATTTATTTTACCTTTACATGAAATTTCTCTTATTATTAATAAATTATTTTTAAACAATTTATTTACTTTTCAATTAATTTAAATCAACATCAATTATCACCATCACTGTACAGATTTAATTTATCAATTAAATCCCTTCACATACCTTAAATCACGTAAAATATCACCAATAATTTAAACAACCTTAATAATTCCATTAATTAAATTCTCATTTAATATTATTAAAGAAATCTTGAAAATTCGGATCCTCACATCTGCTCCTACTTTCTGAGTATCTACAATATGGGCTAAATACCCCACGCATCCTTTCCTTAGTAATTTCTTGGCCTGCATCATCGTCAGACACCTATATTGCCTAGGCGATGTACTACCATAAAATACTACCTTAGATCGATTCGGGGTCTGAAGATTTTGACTTTTCTTCTGACAATCAATTACCGCGCCATGATTATATAACCAATCCATTCCTAGTATCACGTCAAACTCTCCCAATCTTATAGGGATTAGATCGATCGGCAGCTTATGTCCCCTAATTTCTGCGCAACAATTTTAATGTACAAATTCTACGGGGATTACTTCTTTGTTAGCGACTTCTATATTTAAAGGATTTTCCAACCGTTCTCGGGGTAAATCTAAGCGTTGAGCAAATTCATCAAACACAAATGAACACGTTCCGCCCGAATCAAATAATACATAAGCATTTATATTATTGATTGGGATAATACCTGACACCACATCCTTGGATGCTACCGCGTCCTAGATCGTCATATTGAATGTTCTGGCAGTTGGTCGGCTTTGTTGAGTAGGTCCTCCAATCATTAGCTTACTTCCTCCACCTTTGTTGCCGCTTCCTCCACTGTTTCCATTTTTTGGGCAGTCTTTGATTTAGTGGTCAGTTGCCCCACAAGCAAAACATCCTCGAATCTTTTCGGGTTTGGGCAATTCAGTGAAATGTGCCCCTCTTGGCCACAGTTATAATAGACATTTCGTCCCTTCCAACATTCACCTTAGTGACTCTTTCCACATTTTGGACATGCCTCGCTTTTCTTCTTAAAATTTCCTTGCCTACTACCAGACTGATTATTGTTATTGTTAGTGTTGCTGTTGTTACCGTCCTTTTTCTCTTTCCAAGATTACTTCCACCGCTGCTACTACCTCCTCTGCAATTATCTCCCCTACTTTTCTTGTTCTTCCTCTCTTTATTGTACCGACTTAAGGCATCGCTTCCTCCTTCAGCTATGATGGCATTCTCCAACAAACTTTCAAACAAATCAATTTGAAAAACAGATACCTTGCTATACAGCCAAGGTTTCAATCCTTGCGCAAAACGTCGAGCCTTCCTCTCCTCAGTATTTACCTAGTGCAGTGCAAAATGCGTGAGTTCATTGAATTTGGCAGTGCAAAATACTGTGCCACCGTCATTTCTCCCTGCTTCAACTCTAAAAACTTAACCTCCATCTGGTTTTTCATGCTTTTGGGAAAGTAATTTTTGAAAAATAGTTCCTTAAATTGGTCCCACTGTATGACTCCTTCTCCAGCCCCCTCTGTTGATTCGCTTTCCATCATAAATTTGCTTCCCCCTTCATCATATACGTAGCAAAGGCAGTCTTCTGATCGTCTCCTACCCTTGCGATTTCAAATGCTTTCTCTCTCTCTTTGACCCAGAACTGAGCCTCGATCGGATCAGTCGTCCCCTTAAATTTTGGGGGTCCTACATTATTAAAATCCTTAAAATTTGCCACAGGAACTATTGGGGGGTTGGGATTTACTAGTTATAGGTTTCTCCCTTGAAAGGCGCCTTCTAATAATTCTACCAATTTATGCACCGGGTCTCACTGACATCCTTCGTTGTTTACAGACTCTTCTTGTGTAGATTGTACTGGTTGTCTACGTCATGGTGGCATTTTATATATATTAAAGAAAGCTTAATATTATATCTCATTACATTCTTTTGAATTTATCTTTTAATGCACAATGTAAATAATACAGTTTAATAAAGATGTTTATATTCATATGCCAATAAGTAGTACATTATACGTGAAACACCTATAACATACTGCTATAAACGCCAGCATCTATCCCCTAATATAACAAAAGGTGGGGATCTACAAACATGCTGTCCCGCTGACAAATACAAAAGTTAGGGTTTAAACATACCATCCCATATAAGAGTTCGGGATTCACAATACATCATAAACAAAAGTAAAGACCGACCTAAGGACACTGAATACAAAATACAACAAGCAACTAGTTCATCAGCGAATAACGCGCTTCTTAACACTCTCATACTCGATCTGTCCTAAATAGATCGCCAACTCCCATCTAATAGTGTGATGAGTCTGTCCTACCTCAGCTGGATAATGACAAATACCGTCCATCAATCTCTCAAATGCTGTACTGAAAGCATAACTCATCCTGTTCATCTTTCTTCTTTTGCCTCTCACCTCATCCTCAAGGTCACCAACTCTCTCTCTCTGACATCTTCCGACATCTCCTCCTGTTGGATGCGATTAGCCACTTCTTTCTCTAGTTGGGCTCGTAGAGCCTCCTTCTCGGCTCTCTCAATTTATAGCTAAGGCTCTGTCTGCTCTAACTTCCCTACCAACTCCCCATTATGGGCCAACAAATACTGCAATGTGGCCCCAATCTGTGCCCCGGCCTCTTGGCGCCCCTGCACCTCGGCCTCTAGCTCCTGTATCCTCCACTGGTGCTCTTGGGCCTCCTATTCCAACTCCTTAATCCTATGCTCCTATTCTATAGTGCGATCAGCATCATCCATCAAATCATCCTTAAATGTATGGAACATTAGGGATCCTCCATCTGACTCCTCTATCGGTACAGACTTTACAGCGGTATCACCCTCTGTAGACCGCTCCTATGGGTCCTCCTTCGGCTCTGTCTCTACAGCTGTAATGGGCTCTACTCTGGGGAGTGACTCTGGGACTATGTAGATGTTCCTCGGCTCATCCTCCATCAATCTATTGGGCTCACCTAACTCCAACATCCTACAACCACAATCATAAAACAAACAAACTCCATCTGTATCTCAAAATAAAATATAAGTTCATTGTATGGAATGAAAATATATTTTATGACACTACAGACTCTCTATGACAAGTCTACTAACACGAAAAACTCTAAATGAATTTTATCTCCTTCTATTCTAACTCTTATTTTCTAGCCTAAGGATTCTTTTCCTAAGGTTTATAACCTACAACTCTGATACCAACCCGTGACGCCCCCAAATTCAGATACATGTACCTCGAATCTGGTGTTTCACGATCCAACTTATACAACAAACTAATATCAACTAAATCCGGAATAAAAAGAATATTTACATTGAGATAACATAAATATTTGCGTCTCAAGTCTCGCAACCGTTACTAATACAAACACCATTTAAAATAACAAGTACTTCATAAGTCTTAATTCAACACAGCATAAAATTTACTAATATATCACAATAAGGCTACTCAGTAACTTTGCCTTTACCTTTATCTTTTCCTGAGTCGGTGCCTTGTTCAGACTTAACTGTAATGTTTAAAGAAAGCAAGGGTGAGCAACGAGTTTGCTCAACAAGTATGAAAACAATAATAGTAAGCATTTATGTGTAGGAATATATATATCAAGGTATGTAACAATAATTAAAAGCTCAGAAATTTAGTAAATGAATTTTTAACATTGTAAGTGTCAAAAGTTTCAATTCTAAACATTTCTATTGCTGGAAAGTCACTATGGACTGAAGGATATATATGAAATCAAGAATTTCAATTTTTCCAGATAAATAAACATATTGAATTGGGAGGTCACTATGGACCGTAAACACATGCTTGAATTAACAGTATTTTACTAAAATTTCACAATAATAAACAAGTATAATAGGTGATCAGCCTAAAGTACCCTATGTTATGCATAACACTCAGACATGCTAGTCGCGCGCGTGTCGGTTCCCCGACGTAAAGTAGTTATTCATCTCAGCATATTATAAGAGTCCTCACCAAGACAATTGACTTGTATAGCTTTCTCAAGAAAATATGATTGATTAACAATCAATCTTATCATTGGTCTAACCGATTCATGTAATGACCAAGAATTTTCAAACGTCATTATTAATTAAATAAAGTATTTAATTTCTAATGAGTTAGTTTTGTAAGGTTATTTAAACCTTTTTGTGAATAATTGATTTTGGGATTAAGTGAGTATGTGATTAAATTCTAGATTGAATTAAAGGGAGTCACTAATAGACTAATTAAATTAGCGGACTAACCCTAATGTGTTAATATCAAGAGAATGAATATATAATTATTAATTTAATATTCAATTAAATTGAATATAGTTAGTGAGTTAATTAATTAATATGAGTATTAATTAATGTGAACAATGTGTAATATTAACAATATTATTAGTAATTAATTACTAATTGACTATCCCATGTAATTAATAAGCTAAGCCTTATCATTTTGATCACGGACTTAGTAATTAATAGTGTGATAAATTAAATAAACATCATTGGATGAAATTAAATAGTCCAATGTTAAATTTAATGGGCTTGACTAAATGTTAGTCCAAGTCATTTTATAGCAAGCCCAAATGAATATTAATTGTGGTCCAAATTATTAGCCCACTTGGTATTTAAATTTTTGTAGCTTTTTTAATTATTAAAAGCAAATGAGATGACAACATTTTTGAGACAAAAGTACTCCTCTTTTGCCGGCAATGAAGAAAGAAAAAGGGGCTAAAAAGCTTTTCAAATGGTTATAATTACCTAGCTTGCTTGGAGCTTTGTGTGCACTAGACTCTTACATAGTCATTTAGCCACCCTAACCCTAACTTGTAAGTCCTAAAAAGTTATCTTAATGATGCTAAGGTAGATATATACATTTCTTATATCTAATAGCTATTGCAAGTATACTTGTATTAGGGGAGTTAAGTTAGCCATTTCATCTTCTTATTTTCAAAGTCTAGAGAGCTTTTGTGAGGAAGAGAGCTTGTGAGTTTTTTCTTTCTTCTTGAGGGAAAAAGAGGAGAGTGCCGCCACTTTAAGAAGAAGGAAGAGAAGGAGTGTTGATGACATCCTCATTCATCTCCTACTTTGGAAAGAAATGGAAACAAGCTATTAGGAGCAAGAGGTATAAAATCGCTTAAAAATCCTAGTTTACTTCCTTTCTTGGTATATTATGTGATTTTTATGGTAGAAAACTAATTTTCAAAGTATAAATGAATAGATCCATGCTAGATTGGTAGATATAGGGTTACATGGGTTTATCATGGGTTTTTATATATGTTTATGTTGAAAAATTTCATCAAACTCGTTGAATAAATTTTTACCGATGAAAACAACGTAACCAAAAACATAGCAGCCCCTTACCAAAATTACTATTCACAATCCGTAAGTAGGATTCATGATCCGTCAATTTTGGGTGTTATATCTATAAAATACGAAGATTCTCCAAGTTGAATGAATTAAATCCAATTTAAAATGAGCAAGATATGGATTTTCTACCAAAACACCCCACTGATTTTAGGGTTGTGCATAACAGTACGGTTTGGAGCTATTTTCAGTGATGGAAAAAAAACCAAATTTAATGTTTGATAATGGAATCATATAGCTCGGAAAGATACGATTCCATCGATACCTAGTAGAGCTCCATCGGAGTTATAGAACTCAAGATATTCAAGTTTTCATGAAGGACCGCAAATCCAAAAAAAAATGTTCAAAAACATTTTGCTTATTTTTGGAAAAAAATCGGTCGGTTCAGTTTTTTTTTGGTTTTTTATTTTCTTGGGTGGGGCTGGTTCGGGTCCTTAGGAGCCGGTTCTTGTAATATCTCAGATATTTACAAGATTTGTAATAAGATTTTAAATAATCAATTAAAGGTTATGGTTTAAAACCGAGAGTTTGAGAAGTGAGATGTGTAGAATTTGGGTGCACATTTTTTTTAACATAATTTATTTGCTAGAAATTAAATGTGAGAATATTGTAATGATGCATATAGAGAATTTATTAAGGAAATAAATTCATTTGAGAAGTCAAGATGATTATAAGGATATATATACATAGTTATATATTCCTAGAGTTGTGTTGGTTAGCTAAACAAGAAGATGAGTAAAATAGATACTCAATAAAACTAATAAATCAATTAGTTTAAGTACGGATTAAGAAGGAAAGTCATGTAATATAATTAATTGAGTTAATTATATGAGTCATGAATTAAAGCTAAGATTAGCAAGTAGAGAAGTGGAATATTGCCTAGAATGACAATATTAAAAAGATAATTAATTAAGTAATTAACTTAATTATTTAGTTGTTATATAGAGTCCATTGATGGATTTAATACAAGCCCAATATGGGAATACTTGCATGAAGGTGGGTAATTAAATAATAAGCCCAAGTTATATATGATATGTGAGTTGTGTTGGGTAGCCCAAATAATTAAATAAGAGAGCCCAATACAAAGTAATCCATGTAGCCCAAACACATTAAAGTCAAATGATGGTCAATGTGTTGGGAGTATATTTTTCAAGTATTGATTGAGTGTAGAGAATTAACTAATGTATGGTTAATTGAATAACCCTAGTTGGTAAACAAGAGAGAGAAATAACCAAACATTGGTTAATTGATAGATGAAAGAAGGTAGTGTTGAGAATTAACTATGGGTGAGTTAATTATGTAACACAATGTGGTAGGATAATTAAAAGTAAGTCTAATTGGATTATATTATAAGTCCAATTGATGTATTAAACTAAGTTAAATTAATTAACCTAGTAGTCCATATAATTTAATTTGAACATTGATTTATGTAATAATTAACCAAGCCCAATGCTTGTTTTAATTAAATGTAACATAGGGTATTTAATATTAGCCCAATGTAACAATTAAATTGAGCCCAACCAAATTAAATAAATGAGCTCAATATAATTTAATTCTAAGGTCCAAAGTGGAGCCCAATGTACAAGTATAGGTGAATATGTATACATATATTGGTGTATATATATATATATGGATACTTATATAATGATATATGACATAAAAATAAAGCCAAATTGGTGTAATAAATTGCAAATCCCGAATTTTGAGGGGGCCCCACATGGAAATGTTGAGTGTGGACTTCCTATGGCTTCAATTACACTCCAAAAGTTGCTTACAAGCAACCTTGATGGATGTCACACCAATGGTCATTCATGGTAGTCATTCCATGCAATAGTAATCTAGTTTAAGCTCCTAATTTCACCAACACTAGTTGATTAGGAGGTTAATAAAGGATTAACATTGTGCTATAAATAGAAGTGTTCCATTTATTGGTGGGGTTGGTTAGTCATTTGTAGCATTTTCTAGAGAGAAAAAGGGAGAGCTTCTTGAGAGATATAGAGAGTTACTCTTATGAGATTGATGATCCACCAAGCAAATTTGCTAGAGAATGGACAAGAGAGAGTCACAATCCAAGATCAAGTCAAGAGGAAGGAGAGCATCCATGTATAAAAGGTTAAAAAGTGTTCTAAACCTTCTTTAGTTCATTTTTATAGTTTAGATATGATTTGAATGGTTAAAATGTATTTTTAACAGATCAAAACACGTTTTGATGTTCTAGAAGTCTTTAGCTATGTAATATATGTATATTCATAGTTTGATGGGTTTAACATGGGTTTTTATATGTGTTTGTGATGAAAAATTTCATCAAACTCATTGAATAAATTTTTACCGACGAAAATAAATTAATCTAATACGTAGCAGCCCCTTCACGGAATTACTGTTCACAATCCGTAAGTCGGATTTATGATCCGTCAATTTTGGGTGATAGATCCATGAAATATGAAGATTCTCCAAGTTGAATGACTAAAATCCGATTTAAAATGAGCAAGATATGGATTTTCTACCAAAACACCCCATTGTTTTAGGGCTGTGCACAACAGTCCAGTTTGGAGCCAATTTCTGTTACCAAAACAAATCCAAATTTGATGTTTGATGACAGAAAAATGTAGTTCGGGAAGTTACGAATCCATCGATACCAAATAGGCCTCAATCGGACTTGTGGATTTCATTTTATTCAAGTTCCCGTCGGAGACCCCAAGTCTGAAAAATTCAGAAAGTAATCTGCCTATTTTTTAAAAAAAACCGGCCGGTTCGGTTTTTTTTCGGTTTTTCATGATTTCTAGGTAGGGCCGGTTCGAGCATTTTTAGGCCGGTTCTTGGGTTGGTTCCAAAAGAGAAAATGCTTATAATTTTATAAAGAAAATTATCAAAATTTAAAATCCGAATTTTTTTGTAATTTGGTATTTATTAGAATTAATGGTGGATTAAAGCTTACTAAATTGCTAATAAGTATGGGAAAATTATTTTTAATTTCAGAAAAATAATATTTGACCTATTGGCATGCTAGTTAAGTGTTGTAAAATAAAATTTGAAATTATTGGAATGATTCACTATATATTAGCTATTTATTAGTGTATAAATAGGCTAATAATCTAATTAAATATTATTTAATAAATATTAAATAATATATGAAGTTATGCAATTAATTAATTATGATTTAATGAATATTAAATAATAATTAAAGGATGTTAAGATGAATAAGTTAGTTATTTATTATTTAATTGCACTTAAATAATAAGTAAAGTTAAATAAATAAATAATTATTTTTTAAATTAATATTAAATAATAATTAAAGAATATTAAAGTTATAAAGCTAATTATTTATTATTTAATTAATATTAAATAATAAGTAAGGTTAATTAAGTAATTAATTATTATTTAATTAATATTAAATAATAATTAAAGGATAATTAAGGTTAATAAACTAATTATTTATTATTTAATTAATATTAAATAATAAGTAAGGTTAATTAATTAATTATTATTTAATTAATATTAAATAATGAGTTCGGATAATTAGTTAATTAATTATTATTTAATTTATATTAAATAATAATTAAATGGTAATTAAGTGGAATAAATTATTACTTAATCGAAAGAAGATTATTAAGTAATTAAAATATATTGATAATATTATTGACTAACTATTAAATGATAATAGTTAAGAATTAAATCATTATTCAATAATTAATAATGATATGTAATTAATTTAAAATATTATTAAAGGATTAATAATATTATTTAGCATTTAATTAACTATTAAATAATAATAGTTAAGAGTTAAATTATTATTAAATAAATAATAATGATAAATAAAGATTTAGAATATTATTAAAGAATTAATAATATTGTTTAACAAGTAATTAACTATTGGGTAATAATAGTTAAGGATTTAATCGTTATTAAATAATTACTAATGATACGTGAGGATTTCAAATATTATTAAATGATTGATAATATTGATGAACAATTAAATTATTATTAAAATGATTGATAATAATGAGAAGTCAATTAAAATATTATTAAAGGGTAATAATATTAGCAAGCAATTAAATTATTATTAAAAGATTAATAATAATGATTAAGGTAAACTATTATTAAAAATAAATTAATAATAGTAATGATTATTTAAAGTGTTATTTAACAATTAAATAACATTATAAGTTATTACTAATTGATAGTAAAATTTAAAATATTATCCAAGGTGGGTAATATTATGATAGGTATCGAGATAAATGATGTGATTAAGTTAAACCAAGGGTAATGGATCGACCTAAATAAATATAGGATCCAATTTTTAATGCAGTGACATTAATAAATGTCAGAATTGTATAGTTTCGAACAAAAGATTTGTGGTGTTGAATATGAAACACTGAGTCAAGTCAAAGAGAGACTAAAATATGAAATTAACCTTATTAAATAAAGGGGATGATAAGAAGAAATAAATATCTTTAAAATAAGATTTAGTATTGAGTCAAACTTTGACTGATATTGTGCACCGTTGATCTCACATACCGTGTAGGTGGTGCAAGGAACGTGAAAGATTAACGTAAGCTGGTTATACAAGTCCAGGCAAGTTTTTCAGAACGTGTTGTATTATGTGCATGAATTATAAGTTTGTTATTAAACTGAGATGTGCTTATACGTGGTTATGTGCAAATATGTTTTAATGTGCCTTTGTGCAATAAGTTGATTTGAACTGTTGATATGCTGTAGTTGATTTAAGACAATTGTTCTGCATTGAACTATATGTCATGATAGAGGTTAGACATGAAGCATAGATTAAATGCGAGGCATGATATGCATGAGCAGTATGTCATAAACTGAAATGCATGAAAAACATGATGTTAGTATAAATTGTAAATTTTATGTGAAGCATGTAATGTGTTATGTGTAGCTGTTGAACTTGCTGAGCCGTCGTGCTCACTCTTGCCTAAACCAACATTTTCAGATAAGGCTAGTTACCTGAAGTTCTCGATAAAGAACAAGGAACAGGAAAATATATTACTTCCATTGAAGATCTAAATATCTATTGTAGATATCAGTCCGAATTGGACAGGTAAATGATTCTGTAGCATAAGACTTAGTTGGTATGTTATATGAGTATTAAATACTCAAATTGATTGTAATAGAATGTCGTATCATGTATGATATTGAGACATACTAGGAATGTATAAAGATTTCGATTCTGGAATAGAAAGATATGTTGTAAAATTGTAAATAAATGATTATTTAGCAATTATAATATTGTTGTAATTCATGAACAATAAGAAAAAGGTTGTACTCGTGTTGAACCGAGTTCGAGGTTCGGGGGACCCGGATTCGGGGTCGTCACAAGTTGGTATCAGAGCTGATAGGTTATAAACCTTAGGTAAGAGTACCTTAGGCTATAACCGTGTAGAAGATAAGTAAAATGATAAATGAATAAACTCCGGAAGAGTTTAAGTTATAAAAGATGAATTTGGAAAAAATTCATATAGAGAAGATTATCCAAAGATGGATTTGAGAAGATATAAGAGAGATGAAAAAGGGTCATGTTGTACCTAATTTGAATAAAGGATAGAAAAATATCTTATGATAAGATTTTGAGAAGCATAAAGAAAATACTAATGAGATCATGAAATGATCTAGAGAAATGAACTCGTAATGAGGCAGATATGCTAAAAAATGAATGAAGAGAATTCGTATTCAGATAAAAAAAAAAATTTAGAGGTTTGTGTGTTTTTAATTGAGAACTCATATTAGTGGCTGAGTTGTACGATTCCTTGTATGGATTTGTGCTTGGTTTTAGAACCACTTAGCTTCCTATATTAATATAGTAGTTGAGTTTAACAGTTCTTTGTATGGGCAGGGGATTTGTTCTTGGTTTAACGACCGCTTAACTTTCTATATTGATTAGTGGCCGAGTTGACCAATTTCTTGAATGGGCAGGAGATTGCGTTTGGTTTGACAACCACTTAGCTTCCTATAGTGATAATCAATTTGAACCTGATGTCACGTTATTCGATGTATATATGGTGAGAAGGTGATTCTTTTCTCATTATATATTGGATATGTAGAGAATATTAAGATAAGTACGTGTTCTTAAAACTCATACTGATGGTAAGTTCGTGACTCATAATCGTATGGTGGAACCCCTCAGCGAATGGACGATTTTGGTCTGACTAGGATAAGTTCTCCAACCCATATGATTGTGGCAAGTACCTGAACTCCTAATGTGTGGTAAGTTTGATGAACAGTAAGTATGGGTAGAGTTAAGTAGTAAGACTGGAGCTTTACCAGATATAGTTATTAAGCTGAAAAAGAATGCGGAGGAGAAATTTGAGGTATTTTGAGGTTTTAGGATATTCTAAATCTTCTAGCTATGCTAGACTTTGAAATTCTTAAAATCGTGCTAAATTCGCACTTTTGTGCTTTTGAAAAGACAAATGTATTTTAGAAATCATTAATGCATTTAGTGCAGAGATGATAAACGATGGAGTCATCAATGCAGAGTAACCTAGTGTTGGATGTTTAAAGCCCACTATGGTATGATGTAGTATGACAAAGTCATAAAATGATTTTCAGTATTTTAAAACGTTTAAAGAATAGTCTATGCTAATTGTTTCAGCTAGACAAATTGATTTGAAAATATCAAAATGTATTTATAAAATCATCACACGCCATTAAAGCCATGGTGTGGGGATGAAAAGGACGGAATCCTCAACGTACTATCAAGATGTGCGGTATCATGAAGTCATGAATTAATGACGGAATCCTCAACGTACTGTCAAGATGATGCGGTATCATGAAGTCCTATAAATGAATTTTAGTTATTTTAACTAATCTGAAATGAATTTTTGAATCGTAATATACGAACAGTTCAATGATGGGAGTCTTTGTCATTTATTTTAACTGGACACTTTTGGTCAGAATTGACTCAAGTTTTATTATCCAATCCAAATTATTTTGGAACGAAATTTTGTAGTAAGTCTGAGGTGAACAAGTGCAAAAACAAATATATTCTGTCAGCTAAAGCAGATATATTTTGTCGGCATATAGCTCCGACTGGCGCCCAACTAAGACGTTCTGCACGACGTATGGTACAATAGGCTGATCACCTAGCGTACACCTATGGAATGTTTTCAGTCTTTGTGATTGATAAACACTCTGTTTATAAGTATTTACAGGGATAAATACTATTTATTCGGAATTCAGTTAATTCCTTTCGGATGTTCACGATCTTGATGATCCCTCAGCATAGTATGAAAGTTTTAATGAATATTTGATTTTCAATTTATTCTTCTGTAAGATATTGATTTTCAATTTATTCTTCTGTAATATATTCCATTGTTCTGGAATTATGAGTTTAGAAGTATGAACTTCCTAGAAAAGGGTGGTCATAGAATTTGATGAGTAAAGAGATATTCTCAGTGATGAAAAAACTGGAAGAAAAGAGTATGATAAAATTTCGGGGACGAAATTCTTATAAGAAGGGGTGAATGTAATATCTCAGATATTTACAAGATTTGTAATAAGATTTTAAATAATCAATTAAAGGTTATGGTTTAAAACCGAGAGTTTGAGAAGTGAGATGTGTAGAATTTGGGTGCACATTTTTTTTAACATAATTTATTTGCTAGAAATTAAATGTGAGAATATTGTAATGATGCATATAGAGAATTTATTAAGGAAATAAATTCATTTGAGAAGTCAAGATGATTATAAGGATATATATACATAGTTATATATTCCTAGAGTTGTGTTGGTTAGCTAAACAAGAAGATGAGTAAAATAGATACTCAATAAAACTAATAAATTAATTAGTTTAAGCACGGATTAAGAAGGAAAGTCATGTAATATAATTAATTGAGTTAATTATATGAGTCATGAATTAAAGCTAAGATTAGCAAGTAGAGAAGTGGAATATTGCCTAGAATGACAATATTAAAAAGATAATTAATTAAGTAATTAACTTAATTATTTAGTTGTTATATAGAGTCCATTGATAGATTTAATACAAGCCCAATATGGGAATACTTGCATGAAGGTGGGTAATTAAATAATAAGCCCAAGTTATATATGATATGTGAGTTGTGTTTGGTAGCCCAAATAATTAAATAAGAGAGCCCAATACAAAGTAATCCATGTAGCCCAAACACATTAAAGTCAAATGATGGTCAATGTGTTGGGAGTATATTTTTCAAGTATTGATTGAGTGTAGAGAATTAACTAATGTATGGTTAATTGAATAACCCTAGTTGGTAAACAAGAGAGAGAATTAACCAAACATTGGTTAATTGATAGATGAAAGAAGGTAGTGTTGAGAATTAACTATGGGTGAGTTAATTATGTAACACAATGTGGTAGGATAATTAAAAGTAAGTCTAATTGGATTATATTATAAGTCCAATTGATGTATTAAACTAAGTTAAATTAATTAACCTAGTAGTCCATATAATTTAATTTGAACATTGATTTATGTAATAATTAACCAAGCCCAATGCTTGTTTTAATTAAATGTAACATAGGGTATTTAATATTAGCCCAATGTAACAATTAAATTGAGCCCAACCAAATTAAATAAATGAGCTCAATATAATTTAATTCTAAGGTCCAAAGTGGAGCCCAATGTACAAGTATAGGTGAATATGTATACATATATTGGTGTATATATATATATGGATACTTATATAATGATATATGACATAAAAATAAAGCCAAATTGGTGTAATAAATTGCAAATCCCGAATTTTGAGGGGGCCCCACATGGAAATGTTGAGTGTGGACTTCCTATGGCTTCAATTACACTCCAAAAGTTGCTTACAAGCAACCTTGATGGATGTCACACCAATGGTCATTCATGGTAGTCATTCCATGCAATAGTAATCTAGTTTAAGCTCCTAATTTCACCAACACTAGTTGATTAGGAGGTTAATAAAGGATTAACATTGTGCTATAAATAGAAGTGTTCCATTTATTGGTGGGGTTGGTTAGTCATTTGTAGCATTTTCTAGAGAGAAAAAGGGAGAGCTTCTTGAGAGATATAGAGAGTTACTCTTATGAGATTGATGATCCACCAAGCAAATTTGCTAGAGAATGGACAAGAGAGAGTCACAATCCAAGATCAAGTCAAGAGGAAGGAGAGCATCCATGTATAAAAGGTTAAAAAGTGTTCTAAACCTTCTTTAGTTCATTTTTATAGTTTAGATATGATTTGAACGGTTAAAATGTATTTTTAACAGATCAAAACACGTTTTGATGTTCTAGAAGTCTTTAGCTATGTAATATATGTATATTCATAGTTTGATGGGTTTAACATGGGTTTTTATATGTGTTTGTGATGAAAAATTTCATCAAACTCATTGAATAAATTTTTACCGACGAAAATAAATTAATCTAATACGTAGCAGCCCCTTCACGGAATTACTGTTCACAATCCGTAAGTCGGATTTATGATCTGTCAATTTTGGGTGATAGATCCATGAAATATGAAGATTCTCCAAGTTGAATGACTAAAATCCGATTTAAAATGAGCAAGATATGGATTTTCTACCAAAACACCCCATTGTTTTAGGGCTGTGCACAACAGTCCGGTTTGGAGCCAATTTCCGTTACCAGAACAAATCCAAATTTGATGTTTGATGACAGAAAAATGTAGTTCGGGAAGTTACGAATCCATCGATACCAAATAGGCCTCAATCGGACTTGTGGATTTCATTTTATTCAAGTTCCCGTCGGAGACCCCAAGTCTGAAAAATTCAGAAAGTAATCTGCCTATTTTTTAAAAAAAACCGGCCGGTTCGGTTTTTTTTCGGTTTTTCATGATTTCTAGGTAGGGCCGGTTCGAGCATTTTTAGGCCGGTTCTTGGGTTGGTTTCAAAAGAGAAAATGCTTATAATTTTATAAAGAAAATTATCAAAATTTAAAATCCGAATTTTTTTGTAATTTGGTATTTATTAGAATTAATGGTGGATTAAAGCTTACTAAATTGCTAATAAGTATGGGAAAATTATTTTTAATTTCAGAAAAATAATATTTGACCTATTGGCATGCTAGTTAAGTATTATAAAATAAAATTTGAAATTATTGGAATGATTCACTATATATTAGCTATTTATTAGTGTATAAATAGGATAATAATCTAATTAAATATTATTTAATAAATATTAAATAATATATGAAGTTATGAAATTAATTAATTATGATTTAATGAATATTAAATAATAATTAAAGGATGTTAAGATGAATAAGTTAGTTATTTATTATTTAATTGCACTTAAATAATAAGTAAAGTTAAATAAATAATTAATTATTATTTAAATTAATATTAAATAATAATTAAAGAATATTAAAGTTATAAAGCTAATTATTTATTATTTAATTAATATTAAATAATAAGTAAGGTTAATTAAGTAATTAATTATTATTTAATTAATATTAAATAATAATTAAAGGATAATTAAGGTTAATAAACTAATTATTTATTATTTAATTAATATTAAATAATAAGTAAGGTTAATTAATTAATTATTATTTAATTAATATTAAATAATGAGTTCGGATAATTAGTTAATTAATTATTATTTAATTTATATTAAATAATAATTAAATGGTAATTAAGTGGAATAAATTATTACTTAATCGAAAGAAGATTATTAAGTAATTAAAATATATTGATAATATTATTGACTAACTATTAAATGATAATAGTTAAGAATTAAATCATTATTCAATAATTAATAATGATATGTAATTAATTTAAAATATTATTAAAGGATTAATAATATTATTTAGCATTTAATTAACTATTAAATAATAATAGTTAAGAGTTAAATTATTATTAAATAAATAATAATGATAAATAAAGATTTAGAATATTATTAAAGAATTAATAATATTGTTTAACAAGTAATTAACTATTGGGTAATAATAGTTAAGGATTTAATCGTTATTAAATAATTACTAATGATACGTGAGGATTTCAAATATTATTAAATGATTGATAATATTGATGAACAATTAAATTATTATTAAAATGATTGATAATAATGAGAAGTCAATTAAAATATTATTAAAGGGTAATAATATTAGCAAGCAATTAAATTATTATTAAAAGATTAATAATAATGATTAAGGTAAACTATTATTAAAAATAAATTAATAATAGTAATGATTATTTAAAGTGTTATTTAACAATTAAATAACATTATAAGTTATTACTAATTGATAGTAAAATTTAAAATATTATCCAAGGTGGGTAATATTATGATAGGTATCGAGATAAATGATGTGATTAAGTTAAACCAAGGGTAATGGATCGACCTAAATAAATATAGGATCCAATTTTTAATGCAGTGACATTAATAAATGTCAGAATTGTATAGTTTCGAACAAAAGATTTGTGGTGTTGAATATGAAACACTGAGTCAAGTCAAAGAGAGACTAAAATATGAAATTAACCTTATTAAATAAAGGGGATGATAAGAAGAAATAAATATCTTTAAAATAAGATTTAGTATTGAGTCAAACTTTGACTGATATTGTGCACCGTTGATCTCACATACCGTGTAGGTGGTGCAAGGAACGTGAAAGATTAACGTAAGCTGGTTATACAAGTCCAGGCAAGTTTTTCAGAACGTGTTGTATTATGTGCATGAATTATAAGTTTGTTATTAAACTGAGATGTGCTTATACGTGGTTATGTGCAAATATGTTTTAATGTGCCTTTGTGCAATAAGTTGATTTGAACTGTTGATATGCTGTAGTTGATTTAAGACAATTGTTCTGCATTGAACTATATGTCATGATAGAGGTTAGACATGAAGCATAGATTAAATGCGAGGCATGATATGCATGAGCAGTATGTCATAAACTGAAATGCATGAAAAACATGATGTTAGTATAAATTGTAAATTTTATGTGAAGCATGTAATGTGTTATGTGTAGCTGTTGAACTTGCTGAGCCGTCGTGCTCACTCTTGCCTAAACCAACATTTTCAGATAAGGCTAGTTACCTGAAGTTCTCGATAAAGAACAAGGAACAGGAAAATATATTACTTCCATTGAAGATCTAAATATCTATTGTAGATATCAGTCCGAATTGGACAGGTAAATGATTCTGTAGCATAAGACTTAGTTGGTATGTTATATGAGTATTAAATACTCAAATTGATTGTAATAGAATGTCGTATCATGTATGATATTGAGACATACTAGGAATGTATAAAGATTTCGATTCTGGAATAGAAAGATATGTTGTAAAATTGTAAATAAATGATTATTTAGCAATTATAATATTGTTGTAATTCATGAACAATAAGAAAAAGGTTGTACTCGTGTTGAACCGAGTTCGAGGTTCGGGGGACCCGGATTCGGGGTCGTCACAGTTCTTGGGTTGACTTCAAAAGAGAAAATGTTTGTAATTTACTATAGAATATTATAAAATTTTAAAATTTAAATTTCAAAGAGAGTTGACATTTATTAGAATTAATGGTTGATTAAACCTTACTAATTAGACGAAAATACTAAATTAATATTTTTATTTACTTAAAAATCATAAAAATACTAATTACTTATTATTTAAGTAATATTAAATAATAAGTATGATTAATTAAGAAATTAATTATTTTTAATAGTATTTAAGGTGTAAAGAGTATGCTAATTAACTATTAATTAGTTAATAATTAGATAAAATTGTTAATAAATTATTATTAAATAATAAATATGTGATTTAAGTATTTAATAATAATATAAGAAAGATAAAGTGAATAAATTAATTAATTATTATTTAATTGAGAATTCAATAGTAAATAAAGATAAGTAATTAACTAATTATTATTTAATTAATATAAAATAATAATTAAAGAGAGATAAAATTTATAAATTAATTATTTATTATTTAAATAATAAATAAATATAATTAAGTAATTAATTATTATTTAATTAACATTAAATAATAATTAAAAGAGGATTAAATTAAAGGATTAATTATTTAATTAAGATTAAATAGTAAGTAAGGGTAATTGATTAATTAATTATTATTTAATTAACATTAAATAATAATTAAATGAGGATTGAATTAATAAATTAATTATTTATTATTTAATTAAATTAAATAGAAATTAAGGGTAATTGATTAATTAATTATTATTTAATTAACATTAAATAATAATTAAATGGGGATTAAATTAATAAATTATTTATTATTAATTAAGATTAAATAATAGGTAAGGATAATTAATTAATTTATTATTATTTAATTGATGTTAAATAATGATTAAAGAAGATTAAAATAAGTAAGTTAATTATTTGTCAATTAATTGAGGATTAATGATAAATAAGGAGAATTATTAGCACATGAATAATTATTTATTGTATAACAATAATTAATAATAGTTATCATTTATTATAATAATGATAAATGAGGTACTAAAACAATTGCAATAAATTGTTTAATAGTTTAAATAGTTGAGCGATGGATGTTTTAATTGATATTACTTAGAGAGAAGTAATATTTGACAGTTAAGTCAATGATATGGTTGAACTATGTGATAATTTTAGGTAATTGAATGAGAAGTAAATAATAAACTTAAATGTTTAAGTGAGCAATTGTGTGTTATACTAATCTGTAGACTGATTTATCAATGTTAGGTCTTCCGAAAGATAATTATTTTAAGCACTTAGCAGTAAATCAACAGACAGGCTAGTTTTCTAACCTTACTCAAATTTCTTTTGAGCAAATCTTTTTAAGTTAATTTTTATTATTCAAATATGAGCTGAGTGGTTTAATAATTGTTGAATTATTCCACATTTATATGATCCTTAACATACGCACTTTGTGCATTTGAATTCTTGTTTCATTATTGAATTGTGAAAGATTTAAAACTCTCAAATTTTGAATTGAATTGAAAGAGACGTCTATGCTTTTGTTTGGCTAGACAATTACCTATGAATTTTTACAAACTATCCAAACCATAATGGTACGGATTCTTATAATGAGATTGAACAACCCCGTATGGGGAGTAACCTAAGTATCTGAAATACGATACACGTGAAACTAAATGTTATGCATACACATAGTGTACAAGAGGTTGATCCCCTCAAGTACATTTCTGATCATATAACCTAAGGGGGACAATTATATGATTGATTCCTCAAGAGAAGTAGTTCATGGTCTATTTGATCGCTCAGATTTTAATAATCAATGGTCTAATATTATTCAAGACTTTGATTATACTGTTGATAAATTATTTTAAATCCCTTGAGTTATTCATTTCGTATTCATTCATGACATATCTCATATCTATTTAATTAAACTTGTTAAGCAAGCTAGTTGCTCATTCTTGCTATGTCATAAACCTTATTGCAGTGAAACCCGAGAGCTCCAAGGGAGATAAAGGCAAAGGAAAGCTGAAACCCTAAATGCATTTGAAATGTTAATTGCCTAAGTTAGAATTATTTTGTGAACTATTATGATGTAACACGAACCCTATCACATTTGATTTGACTCGTAATGTATTTTGTTAAGGTTTCGAACCTTGGGACTAGTAGTAAACCTTTTGTATAAACAATATATGTTTATTTTATTCCGCATTAGTATATTATGTTGTTTGGAGGTGAATAATTGTATGATGACGTGAGCACCAAGTTCGATGTACTAGTGTCTGAATTTAGGGGTGTCACAATACAAATGGCATATATGTACTTCTCAACACCATTAGAAACAATTGATACGTTCAATGTTCGCAACTAGGGTTCGAATAATAGTTCAAGGATATAATCATGATATTAAATCAAGTTTTAGGGATAATAATTTAATCTTTGTAATATAGATAAACAGGAATTAATCCATCAATTAATTCTACTTATACGAATTGATAAAAGTACAAGTTAAAGTACTTGCCTGGATCATTAACTATATCTGACTGTAATTCCTTATCCTTTGAACGACCTATGTTCAACATATTTGTTTAACAGTTAAATTCTATTAACCTTCACAAAACAATCTAATAGATTTGACTTACAAGTTATATATAACTTGGACTCTCAAATCATTACACATATAAAATTATTTATTTATACATTATTGTCTCTCACATTCCTTATTATTTAATTAATTCATTAATTATTATAAATAAAATAACACTTTGTGTTATTCTATTTGTTTCATTATTCTTTATTATCTCTTAATGATTCATAACAAAATGATCTCACTTTATTTGTTTATGACTTATTATCACATTCTTTGAACACCATTTATTAATCCACAAATAAAACAATTTAAGTTATCATTTTATTTGTTTAATTTTCCAATTGGAGTAACCCTTACTTTTATTTTAATTTAATTATTCCTCATTAGTACACAATTAAAATAATTCTTAATATTATTTTAATTGTTCATCTTTTAATAATTCATAATCAAAATAATTGTTAACATTATTTAATTACATCTTCTTTATTGAGTTACAATTAAAATAATTCTTAATATTATTTTAATTGTTTGACTCTCATTAATTCACAATTAAAATAATATTATTTTAATTGCTTAAGTATTATTATTTCACAATTAAAATAGTCCTTTAATACTATTTTAATTATGTAAATAATCTTTATTATTAACTTACAAATAAAATAAATTTTAGTTTATTTTATTCGTTTAATATTAACTCACAAATAAAATAATTTTTTAAAATATTATTTTAAAAAATTAATCAACTCACAAAAGTAATTTTAAAGTATTATTTTATTTGTTTAATATTATTTAATCAACTCACAAATAAAATAATTTTAAAGTATTATTTTATTTGTTTAAATTATTTAATCAACTCAAAAATAAAATAATTTTAAAGTATTATTTTATTTTTTAATATTATTTAATCAATTTACAAATAAAATATTATTTTATTTATTTTTTATTTTAATTAACTTACAAATAAAATAATTGTTAATTATTTTATTTGTTTATTATTATTATATTTAATTATTATTATTAAAAATAATTTATTTTTCTTTCGGGTGGGTCTGGTTGGACCGGTCAACCCAACCGGTTTGACCGACCTGGGTCAACATAAAACCTTGACCGTCGCTGCAGCGCCCGGTTTAATACTAGGGGGCAGAGTTGCAGCGCCCCCCCTGACAGAAACCAAAATAATTTTTTTTTTTCAATTTTTGTTTTCCTACTATTTTTGATTCAATATTTCATATCTTGCTTATTTTAAATTCAAATGAGCTCAAATCAGTTTTATTAGTTCATAAATTTATAACTCTTCAACATTCCAATTTATTTTTTTTAAAAAAAATTTTTAACCAAATTTATTGGTTTTTCAAGCTAGAGTTCTATTTTTTACATCCTTTACAAGAAAATTCACCATAAATCCATTTTAGCTTCGGTTTTGTTCGTTCCACTTGAAAAATGTTCATATTTCATAGAACTATAACTTACAATTTTTTAGATTATGTAAATGAATTCCACATTTTATTCCATTTTTATCCAAATCATATATTTTCACTAGTACACTTAGGGTTTTTATGATTACATGCATTATTCTTAATCATCTTGACATAAAATACATAAAAACACATATCAATCATATATACTCCTTCACAAAGTCATACTTGTACCTTCGGATCCTTCATGATCCCACAACACAAAATTTCCCATAACCAAACATGTATTTTACACTATAAGCTATCATATAAAAGTTTAACTTATAAAATTTTTAAAGGTTAGGAGTTTATACTTTCTACTAGCTTTTCTTCTCTTGAAAATAAACTTGAGATAGCTCTCCACATTCTCCTCTTTGCTAGATCATACTTGAACCAACAATTTGCAAGAGTTCCTCTTGGTTTCTCTTTTTCCTCTCAATTTCTCTCTATAGCTCACATATTTAGCCAATCCTAGCAAACTTAGAAAATAGAATAGGATGGTCCTATTTATAGGGAAATTCTCATACATGTACAATACATATACATGTATGAATACATGTATTAGTCCATTAGGTTTTAACCATCTAGGAAGATATTATACAAGGGTTTCACAATTTTTTGGAAAAGCTTTGTACAATTCCCTAATTTAAGGGATACATCATGATCCTCCTTTATGATGGCTTAGGTAGCTTCATTAAAAAAATAAATTTAGCATTCCAGCTTCATGATGGACTATATATATAATATATTAAAAAACATTCTAGAAAATGGATCATTTGGATCATATAATTGGACTATGTTTTGGACATGTTCAACTAGGTGCCAATGGGTCACTAATTAAATTTTCATTGGGCCATGAGCATTTATTTTCTCCCTATAATTGTCACTATATGAAAGCAAACCTTAAAATAAAATTTGAGAACTCCTATTTATAGGAATGTCAATATCCCCCAAGCATGCATTACCCATTGGCTAAGAAGGGTTTGGTGAACTGTTGTCAACCATTCCCTAATTTAAGTCTAAACACCATGCCTTCCCTCATTATTACCATCACATGCACCTAATATATATGTGTATATATATATATATATATATATATATATATATATATTAGCCTTACCCTATATAATTATAACTCCCACATGGCTCCAACCATAAAAGACAAACAATTTTTTAGCAATTCTACACACATGGACTTTTAATTTATAACATGTTGGACTATGTCACATTAATTCATGTGACCTCCTAATATTCACAATTTGCTTAATTTAATTATTTTCATTAATCCATGACATTATATAATCACCTCACAATTAATTAATTAATTGATCTATCTTAATCATTATGCCACGCAAGACATATTACATAAGCTTTAATTAATTATAAATTAAGTTCATCATCATCATCACTTACTTTATTATTTACCACATATTTAATTCAATTTAAATTGAATTATTAATGCTTGTAACATAACACATAAATGTATGAGCACACACATAAATTTTAAATTAATCTTATTTCTCATTAATAATAATAGTACATTTTTCTTGGTTGTTACATTCCCTTTATTCATAAACAAAGTTCTCATCTTAATTCCCAAAGATTTTTCATTATTTTCTATCAAGTCCTTGTAATCGATACAAGAGACTTAATATTCAATCATAACATTTTATCCTTAATATTTAAATATTTTATAACTTTACATGTTCCAATATCCACGACATTAAATCATTAGGACGGCTCTTGGGAACAGAGAATCTCACGGTGAATATTTGTATCTTCACTCGTAATAAATGTTTGCATCTTTATCCGTGACAAATGGTTGTATCTTTGTTCGGTGCAAAATTTTCTTTCTGTACAGAACATTACCCAACTAGTCAAAACCCTCACTCAGAACACATTTCTTTATAGTGATATCTCTTCATATCAATAATCTTACTTATCTGACATTCAGAATAGTAATAACGAGTTATACCTGGGTCCGAGGAACCTTAACGATAGATTTGGCCAGTCAACATCGCTTAGTCCTGTCTCGGATGTACAACACTCACAAGTTATTTACCAATCCTCATCCAGATAAATAGATCATTATCACTACTATGTTAAGTTTTAACAATTCTAAGTTTAATCAAAGTAAAGACATAACAAGAAAATGTGATAAAATCTGATAATATTAATATAATATTTGGTTACATGTGTGATATTTGTTCTTATTACAAAATGTCATTATGACTACAGTTAAGAACAGTTAAGGAAATCCAAAAGCTCAAGAACATAAGTCGTTACCATGTACGATTTTTCGTTCTTCGTGTTTTTCGTATGTTCTTGAGCAAAAGTCATAATTTTCTACATAAGTAGGTTTATGTTTTTGTAATTTAGTGTTATAAAGTTCTAAAACATGATGGCCTAGCAAATTCATTCTTGTGGCCCCATGTTTTAGCAAGCTAAACCAAGAACGATGAAACTTAGTTCTTCGATTCGTTCTTCGTGTTCTTGAGTAAAAGTCATAAATCATACATAAGTAGGTTTATGATTTTTTTTTATTTTTATGGTATGAAGTATTATGGAGTGTTAGAACTTGTTATCTTAGCAAATTAATGCTTGAGGTATCACGTTTTAACAATCGGATCAAAGAAAGATAAGTCTAGCATGCATACTGACTATTTTTACTAAAATCTGAAATTTTAAATTCTGAATCTGCCTTAGTAACCTAAAGAAAAGTTGTAGATCATAAAATTCTAAGCAATTTAGACTCAAGAATCACCTTAAAAATACTTTCTTATGATAAAGTTATGGCAGTTATCGAAAAAGAGGTCGAAGCTAAAAAATTTAAGGGACCATTCGGGTTCAAGTGTTTAAAAATGTTATTTTGAGTTAACCACTTAACCAAATGATTATACTAATGAAAATAGTCTAGCTAATATATCTTAAGACTTATTCAAAAGTAAAAGTTGGTAAACTAACGTTCGGAGACGCATAACCCTTTTTGTAGACGTTTAATGATTTCCAGTGAAACCCTAAAACGGTTTCAAGGCAAGTCTTCTAAGTCTTGCTATGTGCTACTTGTGTAGTATTGTTAAAATGAGAAATGAGATGTGTAATGCCATGTTATTATGAGATAGATGTTATGTGAAGTGTTTAACTTATGTTTACAAATCTTCTAACTGTTATATGTTATGTTTATGAGTTATGAACATGATTTATACACTTTATGTGTTAATGTGATATAAATTGTTGGAATGTGAGTTATATGTGATATTAACTGGAGACTTATGTTCAGTCAAGACATGTTAAAGTTTATATGAAAGCATAAACTACGTATGTGCTATATGTTAGACTTGCTGAGCCACCGTGCTCATTCTTGCAAATAAAACCTTATTTACAGATTAAAGATGAACGTTAAGAAGATCATGAACGTAAAGATGTAGCGTAGATTAGGTTTTCATGTTTATTACTTGTATTTTGTATATGTCATAATGACTGTTGTAATACGACCAAACAAATATGTAACCGAATATTAAATTAATGATATAAATTGTTATCATCAGAATGTTGTTATGTCTTTATTTTGATACAACTTAGAATTGTTAGAACTTAATATAGTATCGATAATGATCTATTTATCTGGATGAGGATTGGTAAATGACTTATGAGTATTGTACATCCGAGACAGGACTAACATGTTGACTGGTCAAATCTATCTTTAGGTTCCTCGGACCCAGGTATAACTTGTTAATACTATTCTGCATGTCAGATAAGTAGGATTATTGATATAAAGAGATATCACTATAACCAAATGTGTTTCGATTAAGAATTTTAACTAGTTGGGTATGTTCTGTACGGAAAGAGAATTCTGCACCGAACAAAGATACAAACATTTGTCACGGATAAAGATGCAAACATTTATCACGGATGAAGATACAAACATTCATCGCGAGATACTCTATTCCCAAGAACCGTCCTAATGATTTAATGCCGTGAATCTTGGAATATGTAAAGTTATAGAATATTTAAATCTTAAAGTTAAAATTGGATCGTTATATATGTTGTTATTCATTTATATGGATGAACTACAAGTTGATACTTGCATAAATAATAAGACTAAGATCAAGTTAAGAGAAATTTTTAATGTATAGTCTAAAATAAGACTAATTCAACCAATATGATTATGGGATCATTGGTGAAGTTAGTAAATATTTGAAGTTTAACGCACAAGGTCCGCCGTAGCAGCGGGGATTTTTGGGGGCTTTACAGTTAGTATTAGAGCAGTAGGCTATAATTTTGAGGTAACAAGTACCTTGGAGTATAATCTAGTGGATTAAGATTAAATTGACTTGTGAAGAGTCTATAGATAATTAAAAGATATGCATAAATCTTAATACATAAAAATTATTATGTGAAAAAATATACTGAATAAAGATAAACTCTTTACAAGAATATATGAAGATAATGGACTTTTAATGAGTTCTCAAAGCAAGCAATAAGATAAAATGATCTTATTTATTTTTGTGTGAAACTGTTTCATTAAAATAAAATGGTGTGTTTGGTATTATGTGTAATTATACCTAAGAAAGGAGACGAGTAAACTCATAGAGAGATGTTAATGAAAAATTCATTTAGAAATACATATTTGGAGATAATCAAAATTCATTTGGAGATAGTAGGAATTTATTTGGAGATTGTAAGAATTAAGCTTATAATGAGTTGTAAACGATGAAAATTGAAGAAAAGTGACTAGAGATAGTTTAAGTTAAAGTACGTTTGGATTTCAATTGAAAACTCATATTAGTAAAACTGAGTAGAACGACTCTCTTGTATAGGAAATAGTTTAATATCCTTCAGAGAACCAATCTAACTACACTGTTGGTATGAATGATTCATGGTCAGTGTTCTCAAAGCGGGTTACACACTGAATGAGATCATTTGAGAATAATGTTGATGAGACGAAAAACTGATTAATTAGTTCTTGGGTGGATGAAACACTCAGTTTGCTATATTGATAAGTAAATTGAAATGTTGTGTCAAACTCTTCTTTATATATATTCGAAGAAGTTGATTCTTTTCTCATATGTATACTGATTAGTTATTAGTTGTTATGTCAAAGCTATAGTTTTAAAAATATTTGTATGTTAGTTACTGAGCGAACGAACCCTTGTTAGGGCTTGGACTATGATATGTTAGTCGAACCGACTTGTGAGATGCGGTTACAATTTGTCTATTCAGTGCGATATTGATAAACCAAAGTGCAATGAGACATTTCAATCCCGTGTTGATGAGAAGGGGAACTAATATATTTGTTTGTACTTGGTTTAATACTACCAATCAGTTTACTACTATATTACTATATATTTGCAAAACTTGTGTTATGGTTAGAGAATAATGGAAAAGATAGAGGATTAAGGGTATTCCAAAAATCTTCTAGCTATGCTAGATCTTTATGGTTATATTTGCACTTGGGTGCCTTTGAAAAGAACTGTTCAATAGTTGAACTGGAAAATTTTGTTAGCTATATCTATGCTAATTTTTCAAGCTAGATAGAGTTAAATTTAATGAATTTTATCATGAACACATAGTTAAATGGTGTGGTTATGATCAAAGGTCATCAACGCATTGTTACTGGATATGGGTGTGATAAAGTCATAAAATTGATTTTTAAAATAAATTTTTTTTAGCTATGTTATTCTTATATCTATGCTAATTGTTTTGGATAGACGGATTTAATGTGAAAAATATAAAATAATTTATTCATCAACACTCCATTTAACCTGGTGTGAAGATGATACATGATGAGTTATCAACGCATTTTTCAAGGTGCGGTATACAGTCATAAAATTGCTTTTTAAAAGTTTGAATGGTTTAAATATGAGTCAATGCCAATTGTTTTGGCTAGATACCTTTGGTTATGATAAAGAAACAGACGTATGAATCTGGTACATGCAACATACCACGTCTTGAAATCGATAATATAGAATGACAAGCTGATCACCTAAAGTACTGGAATGGGTGTTCTCAATTTGAATTGATTGTTACGCAAAGTATAGTGTTCTCAATCTTATTTGATTGCTATACAAGAATAGTGTTTTTCAATCCTGGTGACGGTTAAACAATTATGGGTTATATAGCATCTATAGTCTTTGAAAAAGGTCAAGGTCTTGATTGACCGCTGTATAAGTTAGAACAATCCTAAATAAACGAAGAGTAAGACTGAAAGTTGAGTATGATAAGAGGTTTAAAACCTAGTGTAAGAAAATGTTTAGATTAAACCTGTTCAGACCTAATTTAAGTATTAGGAATTTAATGTGAGAAAGATGAATTAAGAAAATTCATAAAAGTAAGTTAAAAATAATTTCGATGCTGAAATTCTTATAAGGATGAGAGAATGTAATATCCTGAATATTTATAGAACTTATAAATATGATATTAAATGACTAAAGTTAGTTGTAAGTTAATTTTGAGGACGGAATTCCTATAAGTTGGGGTGAATGTAATATCCCAAATATTTTAAAAGTGATCTAGCAAGATCTAATAAAGGTTGTCAAATTAAAATCTAAAAACGATTGTTTGAGCATACCTTGAGCTATCTTAAAGAATATATACGATTCAAAAATACGATCATATACGACTGTAGGTTAAAACTTTTAACCTAAATCTGTGTTATGTTAATAGTAAAGCTGGAATTGAGCTTTTAAATATGATGTGTGAATTATCTATGTGTAGAATTTTGTGTTTTGGTTGGAGTAGTTAACCTTAACACTTATTAAAAATCAGAAGTTAATTTAGGGCAAAAACCTAAATTGAAAAAAAGAGTTAAAACCTAAATCTAAACCCTAACCCTAGGGTCAAAATCTTAGGAAATAACCTAGGCACTCGAGAAAAACGTGTAGGTCAAATTGATATTCTATTTCAAAATTCAACCTTCCCACACTTTAAAAACACGTAATAGTCAATAAAAGTTTTTTTTTCAAAAAACGTGTAAAATCATTATTCACGAGGAAATGTTTTTCATTCATTTGAATGTTCCTGTCATCTAAAGGAATTCTCATATTTCACAACATAGTGTTAATATGAGGTTTAGATGTCAGGGAAATAATAATTTTTTTTTTGAGAAAAAGATAAAAATGATATGATTTACGAGAAAAAGTTTTTCGTCTTTCTGACTGTTCTTTTCGTCATTTTGACATATCGTATTTCACAAAACAGTGTTTATATGAAGTATAAATGCTATTTAGCTAATAAAAATTTTTCTCGATAAATGCATAAAACACTATTAATTTAAAAACTTTCTTCCGAATTTTAAAAATTCACATTCTTGAATAGCGTTTTTATTAACAGTAGATGCATTATGACCAATAAAATTTTTACCAAAAATAATTTTCGAAGATTACTATTCACGTATACGGGATGAATACGTATCGAATACGGAAGGAATACGAAGAATAATAAAAGTATACTGTAATGTATAATATGATAATTATACGGATCAAGATTATACGAGATTAATATAAGATTAATACGAAGTATAATACAAGTAGAATACAAATAATATACGATGTATTATACGTAGGAAATACGTATAAATACTAATGTATTATACTATTTAATTAATTAGTTGAAATCAAACTAGGTTATGTGTAACTAAGTTAGTGTAACCAAACTAGGAAAAACTAGCACGATTTGTTTGGAACTAAATCCAAGTGGAAGTTAATCGACCAATCAGAAGAAGGGTGATGCAATGATGATGCAAGCCCTAAAAGAATATTCCAAGAATATGCTAGGGTGCAAAGTGTAATAAGCCGGGATAAAAATGTGATTAATGAAACTTTGTTTTTCTATAAATAGAAGGCTTAATGTTCATTAGTTTTTCATCATTTTTAAGAGTTAAAGAGCAAATATAGAGAGAGTTCTTGTGAGACAAGAATCAAGTGCAAAGAAATAGTTAAAGCTCACACTTCGAGAAGTAAATTGTTAGTTGTTATTATGTTTGTTTAATTTTTGTTTAAAAACTCAAGAACGCGAGTCGTAGCCATGTACGATTGTCGTTCTCAGTATTCTTCACGTGTTATTAAGCTTTTCTTCATTTTGTAGTAGTTATAATGTCGAATTTTATTTCATAGTTTAAAGCTCAAGAATGTACGTCGTAGTCATATATGATTGTCGTTCTCCGTGTTCTTCGTGTGTTCTTGGGCAATAATTATAAATTGTTATAATCAAGTAAACAAGTCATTATAATGACCAAAATTTGTCAATTATAAAGTGTTATAATCACATATGTAAGCAGTTATAATGCTCAAATTATTTCAAGTATGAAATCCAAAAGCTCAAAAATATACGTCGTTACCATGTATGATTTTTCATTATTCGTGTTCTTCATATGTTCTTGAGCAAACGTCATAATTTCTTATATAAGTAGGTTTATGATTTTGTAATTTAGTGTTATAAAGTTCTGAAACATGATGGCCTAACAAATTCATACTTGTGGCACCATGTTTTAGCAAGCTAAACCAAGAATGATGAAACTTAGTTCTTCATGTTTTGCAATTCGTTCTTTGTGTTCTTGAGTAAAAGTCATAAATCGTACATAAGTAGGCTTATAATTTTGTCATTTTTATGTTATGAAGTGCTATGGAGTGTTAGAACATGTTATCTTAGCAAATTAATGCTTGAGGTATCATGTTTTAACAATCGGATCAAAGAAAGATAAGTCTAGCATGCATACTGATTGTTTTTACTAAAATCCAAAATTTTAAATCCGAATCTACCTTAGCAACCTAAATGAAAGTTGTAGATCATGAAATTCTAAGAAATCTAGAATGAAAAATTACCTCAAAATGTTTTTGTATGATAAAGTTATGGCAGTTACTGGAAAAGAGGTCGAAGTTGAAAATTATAAGGGACCATTCGGGTTCAAGTGTTTAAAAATGTGATTTTGAGTTAGCCACTTAACCAAATGATTATACTAATGAAAATAGTCTAGCTAATCTATCTTAATACTTATTCAAAAGTAAAATTTGGTAAACTAACATTCGGAGACGCGTAACCCTTTTTGTAGGTGTTTAACGATTTTTCGGGAAACCCTAAAACGATTTCAAGGCAAGTCTTCTAACTCTTGCTATGAATGTTAAGCAGATCATGAACGTAAAGATGAAGCGTAGATTAGGTTTTCATGTTTATTACTTTTATTTGTATAATTCATAATGACTATTGTAATACGAACAAACAAACAAGTAACTGAATATTAAGTTAATGTTATAAATTATTATCATTAGAATGTTGTTATGTCTTTATTTTGATATAACTTAGAATTGTTAAAACTTAACATAGTATTGATAATGATCTATTTATCTGGATGATGATTGATAAATGACTTGTGAGTACTGTACATCCGAGACAGGACTAACTGATGTTGACTGGTCAAATCCATCGTTAGGTTCCTCAAACTCAGGTATAACTTGTTATTACTATTCTGAATGTCAGATAAGTAGAATTATTGATATGAAGAAATATCACTATAACCAAATATTTTTCAAGTGAGGGTTTTAACTAGTTGGGTATGTTCTGTACGAAAAGAGAATTCCGCACAGGACAAAGTTACAAACATTTGTCACAGATAAAGATACAAACATTTATCACGGATGAAGATATAAACGTTCATCGCGAGATTCTCTGTCCACAAGAACTGTCTTAATGATTTAATGCCGTGAATCTTGGAATATGTAAACTTATATAATATTTAAATCTTAAGGTTAAAATTGGATCGTTATATATGATGTTATCCATTTATATGGATGGACTACAATTTGATACTTGTATAAATAATAAGACTGAGATCAAGTTTCATGATTAGGATGTGTGTTGATGCAACATGGGAAAGTAATTACTTATGCATCACAACAACTCAAGAATTGTGAGAAAAGGTATCATATTAATGATCTTGAGTTAGTCGCGGTAGTTTTCGTTTTGAAAATATGGAGACATTACTTGTATGGAGAGAAGTGTGAAATACACACAGATCACAAGAGACTGAAATATATTTTTACACAGAAGAAGTTGAATATGAGACAAAGGACGTGGTTAAAATTGATAAAGGATTTTGAATGTGAAATTTTATATCATCACGAGCAATCGAACGTCGTTGCAAGCGTGTTAAGTAAAAAGAATCAAGACAAGTTAAACGTAATAACAAAAAATGAGGTACTGATAAAAGAGTTTAACAAACTTGAGATTGAGGTAAGAGTTCCAGCAAACTCTACTTAGAAATTATTTATGTTAGAGAATGTTTCGACTTTGTTAGACAGAGTCAAAGAAATACACGAGACAGATAAAAAATGTCAAAAATGTAAAACTGAGATAACTCACATAAAGAATATCAAATTTCGAGTAGACAAAGATGGGGTGTTTGTTGGTTTGTAAAATTCATAGACGCAATCAAATTACATAAAATAGCAGAAGCATGGTAAAATCAAATTTAAAAATTTACAAACCATAATCCAGGATCGACCTTTATGCGCAACTATTAATTAATAAAGAAGAAGTTAGAGATATACCCATGTAGAACTCAAAGCTTCAACGGGTACAAGTTCACCTCCAAATTTTTCGCGTTCTCCTTGAATTTTACCGATTGGATTCCAATGATCAACGTTAGCCACCCAAGTGTTTGGCCTCTAGAGGTGATCCACTAAGGAATAATAACAATTCAAGAAGTGTGTGATGACTAACCCTTATTTTCTCTCTCTAGAGAATAAGTGAGTACTCTCCCAAACTTATGGAAGTGTATGTATGTAACCTTAATCCATAATAAGACTTCTCTTATTTATAGATTTAGTAAACCCTTCTAACACCTTTAGGAATATGATTTTTAATTAAACTCCTAATCTAATTAGGAACTTAATTAATTTAATATAATAATTATAATTCTTAAACTATTTAGCAACTTAATTATTAATTATGAGAGTACTCTTATTAATTAATTCCTAAACCATTTGGGAATTAAATAATAATGATAATAATAATAATAATAATAATAATAATAATAATAATAATAATAATAATAATAATAATAATAATAATAAGACTCCTCTTATTAATTTATAATTAGTATTTCCAAAATACTAAATAATAACTATTAAGCTATTTAATTTATTCTATCCACATAGTATAAATTAAATATACTTTATTCATTATTACAATTATGCCATTTTCTTCTTAAATAATTATTTTTCTTTTGCGGTGTGACCCTTTAGGTTCTCCATATTAAACCGGTTATAGAATAAATTAATTAGAACCATTCTAATCTTATTTATATAAATAAATTAAACTATTTAATTCATTTAAATAAATAATATTTATTCCATAATAAGGGTAAGCCCCCTTAGCGATCAACGACTTTCCAGATAATATAGATTTCAACATTTAATCACAAAAGAACCTATTCAGCGAATAGTTACCGTACAATTCAATCATTCTACATCACAATAGCCCAATCAAATATAAGACATGGTATTACTCTCAAGTCTTATTTTATTTGATTATATGCATTTCGATCCTTAAATGAATAACTCTAATTAATGTAAATTAGAAACTACTTTCTAATTTTCATTCTGCCTTGGCCAAGGACTACTGAGTTGTCATTTATCGAATCGCATAGGGCATTCCCTTGTTTTACTAGAAGTGGTAGATTCTTTGTTGATCATTCATCTATCTCCATGTATGACTTATTATATCCAATCATACCCTTTGACACACCCTAAAGGTTTTAAGGAATATGTCAAAATATAATTCATCATACACAAGATACTATGATGATCTCAAGTCCAAGGATCACTTGTACTACTATCACAAAAGGAACTCCTATTGACAGGCAAGTAAGACTCCATTAGGTGTTCCTTGAGTGAGTCACGTTCAGTGAACTTATTCTCTAATAAGCACTTACATACTTGCTTTAGTGTCTTTATACAAATGATTATGAGATCAATCATCCTTTTCATAAGAGCAAGCATAGTATGTACTAATCTATCTGGATTCACTAATCCCCATTTTAGTAATCCCATGATTAGGAACAATTTTAATTTTGAGCTATCTTGAATTTAGATCTCATTAGCATGATTATCATCATGATTCTAAAAGCATTGCTCAATAATTATGGGTTTATCACAATTAATATCATCTATTAAATATGGATAAAGAAAATGTCTTTGTATAAATAAAATTTTATTAATAAACGAATAAGATTACAAAGTATATGCATATCACATCAAATGTGATTGGCATGAGGGCATACTATTTTCAATCTCCCACTTGCACTAAAGTCAATCGCCCTTTGGTATCCCTGTACCATTATTCTCTAAGTGGCGTACAAATTGCTTAGTAAATGCTTTAGTTAATGGATCTGTAATGCTGTTCTAAGAACTTGCCATCTTTATGGTGGTGTCTCATTTTCAATGATTTATCTAATCATATGAAAGTGCTGCAACATATGTTTGGATTTCAAATGAGACCTAGGTTCTTTGGCAAATTAAACTCCTTTAACGCTAGAAACCATTATAAGTTTTGTAATGAACTTATTGAACCAAACAATCACCTTTGCAGTTTCACTTATAATTATTTACTATGTCTTTGTCACTAAATAAGCAACTCCTTACTGTTTGGAACTTTTCCAACTCACTGCAGCACCGTTCAAGGTAATCATATTACCTGAAACAGATATGCTGTTATCTCGGCCTGATTGAAAACTTGAGTCTGTTAAGCCCTCTAGTTTAATATCGGACCCATCATTAGAAACTTTTTTCTAATATTCTTCTCCAGAAATGAACTAATATCTGTTTATCATGCATAACCAATATCATGTCAAGTATATATCATCCCGTACATGATAGATCCTATTGCTGAGGCATAAGGAGTCTTACTCATACAGTCTCTTTCTTCAGGTCTCTTTGGGGCCTGCTTCTTCGAGAGATGTATTCCAGGACCTATCGGCATGAGCCCTTTCTTGGAATCTTTCATGCTAAACTTCTTTAGCATAGAATCATTGTACGTTCCTTAGGACAAGCCAAGCATCCTTTTAGATCTATCTCTATAGATCTTTATCCCCAAAATATAGGATGTTTCTCCCAAGTCCTTCATGGAAAAGTGTTTAGACAATCACATCTTAACTGATTGTAGCATCGGTATGTCATTCCTTATAAGTAGTATATCAACATATAGTACCAGGAATGTCACAGTGCTCCCACTAACCCTTGTACACACTTGGTTCATCCTCGTCTTTGATAAAATCAAACTCTTTTGATTATCTCATCAAAACGGATGTTCCATCTTTGAGAAATTTGCTTCAATCCATAATTGGATCGTTGTAGCTTTCATACTTGATTTACTCCATCTAGATGGAGACAAATCCTCTTGGTTGTATCATGCATACATCTTTTTGTATAGTAAGCTACAACTGCAAGTAAAATCCGAATTGATATATGCATATTCACTAGTGAAAAGTTTCATTTTAGTCAACTCATTAACCTTGTTTGAAATCTTTTTACCACTAGTCAGATCTTATAGGTCTCCTACTTGCCATCTACTTTAGTTTTTCTCCAAAGACCCATTTCGGATTTTATGATCAGCAGTCATTTCTCTTGAGTATCAAATACTCATACCTCATCATATGTAACTGGATCATCATCCACTATTATGCGTACCTCATCATCATCATCTATGATGAATCCATACCATTCAGGTATCTTCAGTACTAAACCAGATTTACGACTTGGTTGTGGTATAATAGGTTTATCTACTTATACAGATTCCTTCACTTGATCTGTAGTGTTTTGTGATTCTTGAACTTCTTCAAGATCTATTTTACTCCCACCAACCTTTTAAGGAAAAACTTCTTTTCCTATAGGTAGTGTGTTTCAACAAACACCTTTTAATTAGTCGAATAATAGAAGTGATATCCTAAACTTTCTTTAGGATATCCTACAAGTTTACACTTATCAAATCTTATCCTAAGCTTATCACTGTCAAACCTTTTGACATAAGCTGGACAATCCAAATCTCAACATATTTAAGACTTGGTTTCCTCCCTATCCATAACTCATATAAAGTCTTAGGGATAGAATTTGAAGGTACCTTGTTTAGTAGATATGCGGCTGTTTCTAAGGTATAACCCTAGAAGGATATTGGAAGATTGGTATAACTCATCATAGATCATCACCATGTCCATTGTGTGAGAATATCATTTCGCTTGAGATGATCTAGAAACTTATTACTTAAGTATTCCCTTCTTGATCTAATCAAAGAACTTTAATACTTTTGACCTTTAATTTCTATACTTCACTTTTGAATTCTTTAAATGTTTCAAACGATTTGGATTTATATTTCATCAAATCCATATATCGAAATCTAGAATCATCAGTGAAAGTAATGAATGAATACCCTCCTCTTGTATTTGTTGTCATAGGTCCCACACACGACTGTGCGTACCATCTTTAACAACTATGTAACTCTCTCTCTATGTCCACTAAATGGAGATTTAGTCATATTGTCCATGATACAAGATTCACAAATTGTATTTGATTCATAATCAAAAGGCTCTAAAACCTATCTTTATACAACTGGTTTAGTATTTTTCAATTAACATGATCGAGTTAACATTGTTGCATGAAGGTATGATTCATATCATCTCTTTGCCTTTAGTTTGTTCAATTTTAAAATACTTTTATGAATGTCAAGTTTACAAAGTCCATCAAGTAATCAACATAGTAACATCTTACTAACTAAATGGACTTGCCTGTAGGCAATGCTAAACTGTAAGTTCTTATGATTAATACAGCAACCTTTTGCTCCATTCCCCATGCACATGATTACTTATCTTTAGTTCAACCTTCTACTTCTGCTTAGTCTCTGCAACGGTTTGCATATTCGAGACCACCAGTCGGTATCTAATACCCAAGTAGAACTTGACTTATAGAAAGTTCTATTTTATTATAAACAAATCTATATCTACAGTTGAAGTTTCACTAAGTTTCTTCTGCTTAACTACTACAAGATACTCCTTGCAGTTCCTCTTCCAGTGTCCCAGCTTATCGCAATAAAAGCAAACTCCTTTGCATTCGGGATCACTTTTATTTATGTCCTTCGTTTAACCTTTTATTGCCTTCTATCTTTTCTAACTCCTCAGAAATACATTTGGTCATCTTCTTCAACTTAGAAGATTCATTTACTAGTAAGACTTGGTTTTTCTTAAAAGGAAGTGACTCTCAACTGTATTCAACATATTTAAGCAAATCAAGTAAACTGACTTCAAGCTTATTAATGTTAAAGTTCACAACAATTTGTGAAAAAGAGTCAGCGAGTGACTATAAGATCGAATCTTGACTTAACTCTCCATCTTTAACAAAACCTAGGCATCCTAATTGATCAATCGGATTGATCATCTTTAGGATACGTGTCTTTACTATAGTGCCATTAGTTATTATAGATCGGAAGAGCTCCTTAGATATCTTATATCTAGTTGACATCTTTGCTCACCAAACAACTATTAAATGTGCAACAATATAGTAGGTGCATCCATTTTCTCGTGTTGACGCTGTTACTCGATACTTATGGATGCGAGCATGATGCATTGAGCCACCTTTGCATCATGTTGCTATTTCTTAAAATAACAATATCTTCCTCATAGGCTTAGTCTGAAACGTTTTGCAGGGATAGACAAATTTAGGACATTTTGCTAGTTTTTCAACATTGAGAACTATTCTCAATTTTTTTTAATCAATCCGAACAATTCAGTTCGATTAAATTATTAGCATCTAATATGCTATGCAATGTTAGTGAATTAAACGTAGCAATATTCTTTAAGTGAATTAATAACAACATTAACATGTATTCATTTTATTAATCACCAAGTTAATTAGGTCTTTATTTAAAATGGTGTCTCCCACTATTTTCATCAAATTATATTACACTCTTCATTATAGTTCAACAAATCTAATTAAAGATTTGCTAGTGAGATAAGGATCCTATCGACATAAGTATAACCTTGTGTGTGCACAACAAATTATAGTTTATTCAATAGGTAGACAACTCCTTGTCAATTACATCAACATGTAACTCCTTGTATTTTGCCTCTTAGATTATTATGATCATGTGTATGCACATCAAAATCAAAATTATCTAAGTTAAGTTAAACCTAGCACTTCCATATAAGTGAAGAGAAAAATATCGTCCTTATGTGTGCACAACAAAACAGTAATGTTCAATTACATTATAAGCATCCAATGTGATATAACAACATCTCAAATAATCGATATAAGCCTTGTGTGTGCACAACAAACTATATCGAGTATTTGATACTCTATCGTTTTATCATGCTAGAAGGCAACGTTCGATATTCCAAATATCTTTGAACGCTATAACTTAATATTATTATTAGTAGAATAAATAAATTAGAACAATTCTAATTTTATTTAATTGAATTAAACTTTTTTGATTCATGAATTAAACCTTTTAATTCATTTTATGAATAATATTTATTCTACATCATGAGGGTTTGTTAATATTAATTGTCTCATCTTGTTTAACGTGCATGCACATATATATATAAAATATGCATCATATTAATTAACATGCGAAGCATGTTTGATAATATATAATATATATAAATAAGCATGCACATATAAAATACTATATTCTACTTTGATTAATTATGGACTTTTATTTTAATTTGGTTCACTAGAGCCACCAAGTGAACCAAAAGTTCAATCCTAGGATGCAAGAATAAATTAAATTAAATGTAACTATTACATTTAAATTCGGGCTCCATTACAAACGGGTCTTCATGCACTCCTTGTTCTTTTGCTTCAATTCTTCAAAATAATTCTAATTAATCCTATTATAAATTATTTACAATAAAGAGAAACCTTGATCAACAGTCAAGGGGAAGTACATAGAAGGGAGATAGAATTATACATAAAAAAAAATTAGGAAGACGAGGTACGCAAACCCCATTTATAAAACTCATTCATTCATGCATCCACAAAAATAAATCCAATCATATTGGTCAATAGTCCATAATCAATCCCATTTATTATCATATATATCAACATATATATATCAATAAATAATATTCATTGCATGAATTAAATAAAATATTTTATATATGTATTGGTATCATTTAACGGGCAATTAAAGTTGCATAAAATTCAATTTTATATTTAAAATAAACCTTTTATTTTAATTATAAAATTATTTAAAGATAAACTATTTTTATTTATTATTTTAAAATTACCCAAAATAAACTCTTTTATTTTAAAATTTTAAAATCTGCACAAAATTACCAAACTGTTTGGCAAATTAATATATATTATAAATATATCATATATATTAATAATATATAAATATAATCGGTTAGTATATATTTATATATAATAACTGGGTAGGATATAATATATATATATATATATATATATATATATATATATATATATAAGACAAAATCGAAATACCAATCCGGTTGCTTTGTTGCTTTTGTAAAGTGACCCAAAATTTGGGACAAGACTACCCATGCTTTACCCAAAAAAGTTGCTGCTTTTGTTCCTTTCGGTTAGTGTGTGTGTGTGTGTGTGTGTATAGCCATAAACCGAAACAGTGCATGCTTTTACCGAAAACAGTGATGCTAAAACAGCCCACTAAATTGCTTTAATTTTACCGAGAATTTAATTTCAGTATATTAAAAATAATAATTTTATACAATAAATTATGTCTAATACATTGTTGTAAATATATATCCATATATATATGAAATTAAAACAATTAATAATTCGCATAAAGTTTGGCTCTTAATGCCACTGTTGGTTTGTAAAATTCATAGACGCAATCAAATTGCATAAAATAGCAGAAACATGGTAAAATTAAATTTAAAATTTTACAAATCATAATCCAGGATCGATCTTTATGCGCAACTATTAATTAATAAAGAAGAAGTTAGAGATACACCCTTGTAGAACTCAAAGCTTCAACGGGTACAAGTTCACTTCCAAATCCTTCGCGTTCTCCTTGAATTTTACCAATTGAATTCCAATGATCAACGTTAGCCACCCAAGTATTTGGCCTCTAGAGGTGATCCACCAAGAAATAATAATAATTCAAGAAGTGGGTGATGGTAAACCCTAATTTTCTCTCTCTAGAGAATAAGTGAGTATTCTCCCAAAATTTATGGAAGTTTATGTATGTAACCTTAATCCATAATAAGACTTTTCTTATTTATAGATTTAATAAACCCTTCTAACACCTGTAGGAATATGATTTTTAATTAAACTCCTAATCTAATTAGGAACTTAATTAATTTAATATAATAATTATAATTCCTAAACTATTTAGGAACTTAATTATTAATTATGAGACTACTCTTATTAATTAATTCCTAAACCATTTAGGAACTAAATAATAATGATAATAGTAATAATAATAATAATAATAAGACTTCTCTTATTAATTTATAATTAGTATTTTTAAAATACTAAATAATAACTATTAAGCTATTTAATTTATTCTATCCATATAGTATAAATTAAGTATACTTAATTCATTCTTACAATTATGCTGTTTTCTTCTTAAATAATTATTTTTCTTTTGCGGTGTGACCCTTTAGGTTCTCCATATTAAATCGGTTATAGAATAAATTAATTAGAACTATTCTAATCTTATTTATATAAATAAATTAAACTATTTAATTCATTTAAATAAATAATATTTATTCCATAATAAGGGTAAGCCCCCTTAGCGATCAACGACTTTCCAGATAATATAGATTTCAACATTTAATCACAAAAGAACCTATTCAGCGAATAGTTACCGTACAATTCAATCATTCTACATCACAATAGCCCAATCAAATATAAGACATGGTATTACTCTCAAGTCTTATTTTATTTGATTATATGCATTTCGATCCTTAAATGAATAACTCTAATTAATGTAAATTAGAAACAACTTTCTAATTTTCATTTTGCCTTGGCCAATGACTACTGAATTGTCATTTATCGAATCGCATAGGACATTCCCTTCTTTTACTGGAAGTGGTAGATTCTTTGTTGATCATTCATCTATCTCTATGTATGACTTATTATATCCAATCATACCCTTTGATACACCCTAAAGGTTTTAAGGAATATGTCAAAATATAATTCATCATACATAAGATACTATGATGATCTCAAGTCTAAGGATCACTTGTACTACTATCACAAAAGGAACTCCTATTGACAGGCAAGTAAAACTCTCTTAGGTGTTCCTTGCGCGAGTCACGTTCAGTGAACTTATTATCTAATAAGCACTTACATACTTGCTTTAATGACTTTACACAAATGATTATGAGATCAATCATCCTCTTCATAAGAACAAGTATAGTATGTACTAATCTATCTGGATTCACTAATCCCCATTTTAGTAATCCCATGATTAGGAACAATTTTAGTTTTGAGCTATCTTGAATTTAGATCTCATTAGCATGATCATCATCATGATTCTAAAAGCATTGCTTAATAACTATGGGTTTATCACAATTAATATCATCTATTAAATATGGATAAAGAAAATACCTTTTTATAAATAAACTTTTATTAATAAACGAATAAGATTACAAAGTATATGCATATCACATCAAATGTGTTTGGCATGAGGGCATACTACTTTTAGTGTTAAGATATGAGAATATAATATGGGTACCAACAAATCAAGAGTTAATAGATGAAATCTTAAATGAAGCCCATAGCTCTAAGTTTGTCGTTCATCCGGGTAGTACAAAAATGTATAAAGACTTACGTCGACACTTCTAGTGGTCAAACATGAAAAGAGAAATACCGGAATGGGTAAGTAAATGTCTCAACTGGGTATTTCTGACACGTGAGACATTTACTTACACGTGAGACATTTCTGACACGTAATACAGACAAAATGGACGGAAAAAACTGACACTTCTATTTCTCTCACTTCAAAAACACTTAGGAAACCAGTTGAGATTGAGCATAGCATATCACCCACAAATAGACGGACAAAGTGAGAGAAACATTCAAACATTAGAGGATATGTTGAGAACCTGTATTACGAACTTTAAAGGAAGTTGGGAAGATCAGTTGCCTTTGGTAGAAGTTGCCTATAACAACAGTTATCATGTCAGCATAGGAATACCACCATATAAAGCCTTATACGGCATAAATTGTTGGACACCTTTGTGTTGGGTCGAAGTCGGTGAACGATAAATGCTAGGACCCGAAATAGTCCAACAGACAACTGAGGTAATTTAAATCATACGTGAGAGATTGCAAACGTCGCAAGATTGACAGAAGAAGTACGTGGATCAACACAGATAACAAAAAGACTTCGAAGTCGGGAACCATGTATTCTTGAAAAAGTCTCCTTGGAAGGGCAAGATACGTTTTGGCAAGAAAAGAAAATTGAGTCCAAGATTCGTTGGACCATTTTAGATATTGAGGATGATAGGTGAGGTAGTGTGACACCCCCGAATTCAGGTACCAATACCTCAGATTTGGTGCTCACGATCAAATACACACATCACCTCTTAAACAACATATATTACTAAATGCGGAAAAAATAAACATAAGTTGTTCATTACAAAAGGCTTACTACGGTCCCAAGGTCTCAACCTTAATAAAATTTCATCATGACGATCCTATTAATATAAATAGGGTTCCATAATTTACAAAACAGGAATAGAAATATTTAAACTATTCTTAAAGCTTGTCTTTGCCTTTGTCCTTCTTGGAGTGCTCAGGCCTAACTGCAATTAGTTCATGATATATATAGCAAGAGTGAGCAACTAATATGCTCAGCAAATTCAAAATAATACAGACATATCATGAATAACTGCGAATAAAGTGAAAGCTCAACAATTTATAGAAGTTAATGAAATGACTGATAAGATAATCAAAATCCAAACGAAGGAATGAAAGATGATTATTTACTGCTGAGTGGTCCAACCGACCCTAAACGTTTTCAAGGAAATAACCTTCCGATTATCCTTTTATAAATCAGACTGTACTTGAGGAGAAGTCTTCAGGAGAGATTGGGGACACAGTTGAGAATGAGTACAGCGTATCATCCGCAGACCGATGAGCAAAGTGAGAGAACAATTCAGACATTGGAAGATATGCTCAGGGCCTGCGTGATGGATTTCAAGGGCAGTTGGGAAATCCATCTACAACTAGTTGAGTTTGCATACAACAACAGTTATCATGCGAGTATAGGTATGCTGCCTTACGAAGCTTTATATGGCAGAAAATGTAGAACACCTCTATGTTGGGATGAGGTAGGAGAACGCCGACTGTTGGGGCCAGAATTGGTTCAACAGATGGTAGAAATTATCGAGGTAATAAGAACTCGGCTAGTAGCAGCTCAAGACCGTCAAAAGAAATACGTCGATTTACATCGATAGAAACGAGACTTCGAAGTGGGAAGTTTTGTGTTCATGAAGGTATCTCCCTGGAAAGGGAAGATCAGATTTGGAAAGAAGGGGAAATTGAGTCCAAGGTTCATAGGACCGTTCGAAATATTGAGGAGAGTGGGTGAAGTCGCATACGAGGTAGCCTTACCTCCTGAATTGGAACATATTCACAATGTGTTTCATGTAGACACCCAAATTTTGCATTTCTCTACTAACCCTGACAGGAGGGCAAAATCGTCAAGTGACCCAATATACGACAAGGAGAGGTGGGCGCCAAAATGCAGTTCCCACCACGGCTTACGATCAAGGCTGTCAAACGCAAAACGAGAATTGAGGCATCTGAGGCGAGGCCTACGGGCCATCCAGACAGAACCCGATGCGAATCGCCAAAAAAGGACAAGGACACTGCAATTACAGCATTAGGGTGGGGTCTCGACGTCGGGAAACCATTCCCAGAATTGATTCAGGTATCAAAGAACAGCTTTCCAAAATAATACAGCAGAAATTGGCAAATTAATACCGCGTGGCACGAAATTCGAGAAAAATGCGCCGGACAGCCGCGGATGCAGTCGCGGCTGCCGACAAAAAGACGTTCGCGTGGCTCGAGGGCGGCACACGGCAGCCGAGGAGACGGCCACAGCAGGCAGCCGCAGATGCATCTGCGGCTGGCCGCAGATGTATCTGCGGCTGCCTGCTGAGGCACTATAGATCGCCATCTTCAACCCGAGAACCAGAGGAGAAAAAAAGAAAGAAAATAGAGAGAGAAAATGGCGAGAAGGAGAGAGAGAAACCCACGGGTTTGAGAGAAAAAGGGAGGATTCTTCATCTTTTGTTCAATCTTCACTCTATATTGTAGCCTATTTTGATTTCCAAGTGTTAAGGCTTCCGTTTCATCGTTTGAAACGTGAGAAAATCTGAATTTATTGCGTTGTTGGTTTTAATCTAGTTAGATCTAGTTTTCATTTCATCTTATTGTTTAAGTTGTTATAGATCTAATATTTGTGCATTTGTTGGGTGGATCTACTGTTAGATCCGAAAATATTTGGTGCATTGCTATTTAAATAGTTTGATTTAGTGTATGTGGAAGTTAGATCCAATGTAGTCGATATTTGTTTTGGGATCTATGGATTAGGGATGGTTAGAGAGGATTTGTTGTGGATAGAATCTCCTCCTAACCTCCCGATGATATCCTTTTAGTTTATTTTATAGTTTTAACGCATGTAGCGATGGCGATGCATTTGTGTTGTAAATATGTAATTTTCGGGCCTTAAAGCGATGTCGGATCGAAAATCGGGTTTAAGGCCCCGTAATAATGAAATGTGCGATTGTGGGCGTTTGGGGTTATTCGGATGGCTTACATGCCCGTGAACAGCCGCAACGTTATTTTGATGCTTGGTTTTCCCTTTTGACACGAGAAAACGATTTTGGAATGAAATGATAAAGATTTTTATAAAATCAAGCAAATTAGGATATTAGATCCACGAGGATTAAAATTAAGAGTTTTGGCGAACTTAAATCCATGTTTGGCAAAAAGGCTTCATTTGGTTCCAAAAGGTCATAAAAAACGATTTCACAAATAAATAAATGTTTTCATTAAACTTTGTGCATAGGGTGAAAGAGTTCTAGAAGTTGCCTTCATTTTGTTCATTTTATTATTAGAGGGCAATGTATAGTCTCGATACCTATTTGACAAAAGTTTACAAATTGTTTTATGAAAACGACACCTAATAAACACCCCCCCATCGCTTTCGAAATTAAAATCAATCTTTATTGTAAAAAATGAAGTCTTGTCAATTGGGTCAAAGGATGTCTAAAACGCTTTCCAGATAAACACATTCGCCATATAGAATCAAAGCAACTTTTATGCAAAACGCACCACAAACGTTCATTTAGGCATACACGCACACACACGCGCGCACACACATTTTAGGATTTAAAAGGATAGGAAAACATCGAGATTGCGGTAACCGTGTTTCACGGAAGTCGGGGGGTGCCTAACACCTTCCCCTCGCTTAAGCAAGCCCCCGAACTCTATGAATCTCGGTTTGCGGACCAATTAACTCGGAGTCACATATGAGCCAGCGATTACGAAAACAAACTCGGATGAGTTGGTACATCCATTTCAAATATACCAACTGGCAACTCTGGTCAATTGGCTCATAAAAATTCGACATTTCAAAACCCCGTCGACACTAAGCCGACCCTTTTCAAAAGTCACATCTTAATCTAAAGGCTAAAATTGGAAAGGACATTTTAATATAAAAAAAAACGAAACGACGAAAATCCCGGCGTCGACAGCTGGCGACTCTGCTGGGGACATTAGAGGGCTTAAGCCGCATTTAAAATCCTGATGTTTTCCTATCCTTTAAAAAATCTAAAAAATGTGTGTTTGCGTTATTTGCGTTGATTTACCTTTTTGTGCGTGTATGGTGTGATTGCGTTTTCTTTTCAAGTCTTTACTTTATTAGCATCATATGCATACGGTGAGGAACGATGAATGTATGATTGAATGTATGTTGAGCAGTTCCTCCTCCTGAGGCAAACCCGTCGGATGTGGATTACTGGACTCAAAGGGGTGCTCCCCGGCGAGGCTCAGGAAAAGCATCCACTCAGATCCAATCCAATTGAAAGATCGGATTTATTTCCTTCTAGTATGTTGCGAAGATCTGGGAACCTTCATGCCGAAAAGCCCGCGAGAGTAACTTAGGGTAGATCAGCCTCAGATAAACCCAACGCATGGGAAGTCTCTTCATACCCTTTTACACTCTACGCACATGACATCATGCTTAGTCAAACATTTTGTGCCTCCCGCTTTGTCAAAATAAAAATACTAACCTCTGTTTTACAGGGACAGCTGGGAGAGCATCATAACTGCACAATGTCATACCTTGGTTAAAATGAAAGGATACTGACCCTGTTTTGCAGAAAAAAGATTACAAAACCCAAAAATGCAAAAAATATTTGTTTTAGCATGCATCTGTCAGCGTTGTTTCCCGGAACTAAACTTTGGCGTGTTTATTTGCAGGATTGCGCCCCAAACTCGTCTCCGATCCAAGAAAGCCAGAGAGTCAACAGTCGAAATGGCTGAGAACCCCAATCCTAACCCAGCTCCCGTATCTCGGGAAGAATTCGATGCTGTGAGAAATCAAATGACAGAGCTGACCATGCTGCTCAAAAAACATTTTAAGCTAAAATCAGGGCAACAACCCAAGGACCCGCCGGGGCCATCATCTCAAGGGAACGGGCTGACCCCAGAAACTCCAAAGGTTGAACCGCCAAAGCAAGTTATTATCATCCCAGAGGATGAGGTTGCCAGCACTGTCAGCAAGAAAATAAAGCAAATGGAAGAGGCCATCAAAACTATGAAAGGGATTGGGTCGTATGGCAGTGTTGACTACTCCGACCTATGCATTTTTCCGGGAGCCAGATACCCCGAGAAGTTCAAGATCCCCGAATTTGAAAAGTATAGCGGGTCGGGGGATCCTTACACGCATCTAAAAGTCTATATCGGAGAGCTTGGGGCATATGCTGAGGACGAGTCGTTGAGAATGCAGTTATTCCAAAAAAGCCTGACAGGGGAGGCTAGGACCTGGTACGCGAGGCTGGACAATGCTAAAATTCATAATTGGGAGGAGCTGGCCCACACCTTCTTGACGCAATATAGCTTCCAATCCCAAATGGCCCCGGACCGATACCAGATGACAAAGATCAGGAAGCAGACCAATGAATCCTTCAGAGATTACGCTCAACGGTGGAGAAGGATGGCCGCACAAGTAAACCCTCCAATGGATGAGGCTGAGATGGTGATGACCTTCATAGACATACAGGAGGCTCCTTATTATGAAAAAGTATTGGATGGAATAGGCAAACCTTTCTCGGAGATGATCAAACATGGTGAGATGACTGAAATAGGTTTAAGGACTGGGAAAATCAAAGATTTCGTAGCATTAGAGGCCATAGCTAAGCACCTTCAAGCCAAAGAGCACGACATTGTACCCAGGCGGAGTCAGGAAGAGGTAGATGTGTCTTTCGTTTCGCAGGAACAATCGTGGAAACCCAACAATGGTCCCCCTGCCTCAGTAAATAGGAACCATCTGCAACTACAGCAACAGGCCACATTCAACCAGGGTCCAGGTAGGCAGAGGAAGCTTGACCGAACAGACAGTCAAAGATTCACTCCTCTAGGCGATTCCCTCGAGAACGTATTGGCATTATTGGTCGCCAAGGACAAAATCACTTAGCTAGGATCCTACACAAATATGCCTCTATCATTCTAACTCACCAGGGCATGAAACTGAGGAGTGTTGGGCGTAGCGGCACAAAATTCAAAATCTTGTCGAAAGAGGAGAACTAAAAAATGGCAAACGACATTGAGATCACCGCAATGGGGAGTTTGAACACCGGCGAACGGATTGTCAAGCCTCAACGAACCATGAAATGGTAAAGTCAAAGAATACGATTGCGAGTCCCAAAAAAGGGTGGGGACGATCTTGGATGCTTGGTGTTATGTCTTGTTCTATTTTTCTATGCATTATTATGTTATGTTTTCTTAAAAAAAAAAAAAAAAAAAAAAAAAAAAACCAAACAAAAAGAAAAAAAAAAACAAACAAAAAGAAAGAAAGAAAAAAAAAAAAAACAAGCAATCTTGTGTGCTATTGATGGCCTGAACTACGAAAGACCTGATCTCCTCTTCCTATAGGAGTACGTAGGCAGCCACTTTGGCGCGGTCTAATCCTTGTAAAAATGTATATAACCCTTCGATAGTTTTGCAATTAACGATCAATGACTCAGATGACCTGTTCTCCTGTCAACCCATCGGAGTACACTTCCAACCTGATCAACGGCAAATGATTCTTGGGTTCCCAGCATCTCATCAGCCTACCTGTCAAAGACACCACGAAGCAATGACCTTGACAACAATCAGGACTGGGGCAATTTTGAAATCGATGACGACTCGACACTGGGGCAGTCATCAACCATCCATGGAAAGATAGTACACAAATCAACATCTATGGTACGATCTCGTGAGCATACGACAACATCATCAGAGATGTACTATCAATTGGTCTTTTCCATTCAGAGCTCTTTCAGAATACGATGACCCTCAGGTAAGATACAACTCGTTTCATCTCTTTATTTCTTTCCTGTCTCCATGTACATATATTATGACTGTATATAGTCTAACTCTAACATTACTTTTGGAAAAAGAGAAAATTTTATTTGACTTGTTAGGAGTCGAATTAATTCTGACAAACATCAGTGGAGCAGACGCGTGAGTATGATTAGACGATTAAAACTGATCAACCTATTAAAACTGCACAAAGACCTGATTTCGAAGTGTCGTTCGAAACAGAATCCACCTCATAGGCAAGTATGCACTTTGCGGTTGCGCCAACTTTCAGATGTGGGGTATAAAGCTATGACGATAAGATGACAGTTGATGCAGAGTCGAAGGGTAAATAAAAGTGAATCAAATGCCTCGAATCGTGGCCTGAGTTATTCGAGTAATTAAGCCTGAGGGGTGTCTTCACACCTGGCGCCCTAAAGTCGTCTGATTTGGGAGTCGTCGGCCCAACGCTCGTTACATGGGTAACTCAGAGCCTAAGAAAACGAGCATTACAGCTGCAGAGACCTGAGCAGATTCGAATCGTGGCATGGGTTATTCGAGTAATTAAGCCTAAAGGGTGTCTCTACACCTGGTGCCCTAAAGTCGTCTGATTTGGGAGTCACCGGCCCAACGCTCGCTACATGGGTAGCTCAAGCCTAAGAAAACGAATCTTGCACGAGGTTAGACGAGGAATAAATGCAATAAATCACCTAACTTGTATCGAAGCGTGGCCTTTGTTACTCGAGCAAGTAAACCCGAAGGGGTGTCTTTACACCTAATGCCCTAAAGCCGCCTGGTTTGGGAATCATTGGTCCAAAACTCGTTAAATGGGTAACTCTGAATAGCCTAAGAAAATGAGACAAGTTAAGTGGACACGAAGAGTGAAATGTGGAGTCGAAAAAAAAAAAAAAAAAAAAAAGAAAAAAATGTTCGACCAAAAGATAAAAAGCTCATCTAAAGTCACGGAAAAGAAGCCCCTAAATGAAGGATACATCGCACAGTGCACTTGCCATATGACGTAAATCCTGCGAAGAACGATATCAAGAATGAAGACGGAATACCTTTGATAAAGGAAGGTTGTTTTTGAATTTAATCATACTCACGTATATTGACCATGAATGCTTAAATGTTCTATTACGATTTCATAACTCGTCAAATGAAAAAAAAAAAAAAAAAAAAAAAAAAAAGGGGAAGTGAAATCGAGAGTGACTTAATACATTCACAATTCATTCAATGTCAAATTAATCCACTCACGATTCACGAACAAAAGAGATTCATCTCGATGTCAAGTTTCTTTAACGATAAGACAAAAACATCACAGACACGAGTCAAATTGCATAATCATGAGCATTCCATTTTTATCTGCTCTACTGTTGAGATGTTTAGTAATCTTGAAGTTAACCCCGCCGACCCGAACGGTCGAGCATTTAGCGTTTGTTACTTGTGCAGGATATGAATCGATGTGGGTAACTCGGCATGACCAACGAAATGACTTCCAATACGAATCCTCGACAAGAACATGAGTAAAGGCTGGGGCATCTTAAAGATCATGGAAATGAAAGGAGCACAGGTCTATATCAGACTCCTCATCAACGAACCTTCCCTCACGACCATCAATGGATTTTGACGACCTCGGTCTGATGCACGTTGACATTACCTCGATACTCGAGCGAACATATGCAAGAGCGATATAATTCCTGACGTCAGAGCTGATCGATTAAAAGGCGAGGAAGGGCAATATGGCCGTCGGTCATCGAAGAAAAGAGAAGCCAAGTGGACTGCCTCAATCAGATGAAAGTCAAGGGCTATCAAAAAATACGACCAACTGACAAGGGGATCACCTAGATATCAACCCAGAATCTAAGCATAATCCTCTAGCATAAGAGGAAGTCCCAGCGTCCCAAATTCAAAGACATGACGATTTGAGAACCAGCAGGAGGAGGAGTCCGGGATAAGTCAATTGGGCATTCGAAGATCTAGTTTTCATTTCATCTTATTGTTTAAGTTGTTATAGATCTAATATTTGTGCATTTGTTGGGTGGATCTACTGTTAGATCCGAAAATATTTGGTGCATTGCTATTTAAATAGTTTGATTTAGTGTATGTGGAAGTTAGATCCAATGTAGTCGATATTTGTTTTGGGATCTATGGATTAGGGATGGTTAGAGAGGATTTGTTGTGGATAGAATCTCCTCCTAACCTCCCGATGATATCCTTTTAGTTTATTTTATAGTTTTAACGCATGTAGCGATGGCGATGCATTTGTGTTGTAAATATGTAATTTTCGGGCCTTAAAGCGATGTCGGATCGAAAATCGGGTTTAAGGCCCCGTAATAATGAAATGTGCGATTGTGGGCGTTTGGGGTTATTCGGATGGCTTACATGCCCGTGAACAGCCGCAACGTTATTTTGATGCTTGGTTTTCCCTTTTGACACGAGAAAACGATTTTGGAATGAAATGATAAAGATTTTTATAAAATCAAGCAAATTAGGATATTAGATCCACGAGGATTAAAATTAAGAGTTTTGGCGAACTTAAATCCATGTTTGGCAAAAAGGCTTCATTTGGTTCCAAAAGGTCATAAAAAACGATTTCACAAATAAATAAATGTTTTCATTAAACTTTGTGCATAGGGTGAAAGAGTTCTAGAAGTTGCCTTCATTTTGTTCATTTTATTATTAGAGGGCAATGTATAGTCTCGATACCTATTTGACAAAAGTTTACAAATTGTTTTATGAAAACGACACCTAATAAACACCCCCCCATCGCTTTCGAAATTAAAATCAATCTTTATTGTAAAAAATGAAGTCTTGTCAATTGGGTCAAAGGATGTCTAAAACGCTTTCCAGATAAACACATTCGCCATATAGAATCAAAGCAACTTTTATGCAAAACGCACCACAAACGTTCATTTAGGCATACACGCACACACACGCGCGCACACACATTTTAGGATTTAAAAGGATAGGAAAACATCGAGATTGCGGTAACCGTGTTTCACGGAAGTCGGGGGGTGCCTAACACCTTCCCCTCGCTTAAGCAAGCCCCCGAACTCTATGAATCTCGGTTTGCGGACCAATTAACTCGGAGTCACATATGAGCCAGCGATTACGAAAACAAACTCGGATGAGTTGGTACATCCATTTCAAATATACCAACTGGCGACTCTGGTCAATTGGCTCATAAAAATTCGACATTTCAAAACCCCGTCGACACTAAGCCGACCCTTTTCAAAAGTCACATCTTAATCTAAAGGCTAAAATTGGAAAGGACATTTTAATATAAAAAAAAACGAAACGACGAAAATCCCGGCGTCGACATTTCACGTGTCAGTATTGCGGTCATACAAACCAGACTACATGCACGTTATCTCCTATGAACCAATTCAAGTCGGGATGGACTTATCATATGAAGAAGTTCCTGTTCAGATACTAGATAGGAAGGAACAGAAACTGAGAAATAAGATAATTCATTCTGTCAAAGTACTTTGGAGGAATCACGCCATTGAAGAAGCTACGTGGGAATTAGAGGAGGAAATGAGGGCAAATTACCCGTTTTTATTTGAGTAACCTTATTTTACAATTCCGAGGACGGAATTTTTATAAGGAAGGGAGAATGTAATGTCCTAGAATTTCCACGTCTTTATTAATTAAATTATTAATTTAATTTCTAACGAGTTAGTTTTACGAGATTATTTAAATCTTTTTATGTGATTAATTAATTATGTGATTAAATAATTATGTAATTAATTACTAGAATTAATTAAAGGGGGTCACTAATATGTTATTAAATTAGTGAACAAACCCTAAAGTTTTAATATCAAAATAATTGATAAGTTTCCTATTAATTAAATATTCAATTAAATTGAATATAATGAGTTAATTAAATATAATAAATTAATTAATATGATTATTAATTAATGTAAATAATGTTAAATATTAATAATAATATTTATTAGTCCATTTAGTAATTTAATACTAAGGAGTTAGAGTATTTAATTATTTATTCAATCTAATTATTTATTTAATCATGGATTGAATAATTAATGTGTAAATTATTAAATTAGCCCAACATGGGTCAATTAGTAGCCCAAGTGGAGAATAAAAAAATTTGAGAAATTAGTAGCCCAAATAATTTAATAGAAGCCCAATTAGTATTTTAAATAAAGCCCAATAATTGGCCCACTTGAAAAATACTTAATTTAAACTATTAATTATTTAAAAAGTGGAAAGTGACTCAAATTTTGGGACATGAAGGAGTTGCATCAGTCGACCATGTGAGTGGAGGAGAGAGAAAATTAATATTTTGTTTTATTTTAGTTTATTTTTCAATTATTTAATTAAAGGATTGCTTGTATTGATTTTTTTGGTACATGGGCACCATCCCTCTTTTCACCAACTTAGTACTTAGCTAGATTTCTTGCACAAGTCTCCAACTACCCTCATTATGGAAAATTGATAGATATAGATTTTATATCTATGCCCATTGTAAGTATACTTACAATTTAGTAGTTTTTGTAAGTCATTTCTCATCTTTTATTTTCAAACTATAGAGAGCATTTGTAAGTGTAAGAAAATATTGAGAGCAAAATACCAAGAGAAGAGAAGGAGTTCTTGGTTTATGTCTTCAAGATTCACCACTTATTTTGAAAGAAAAAGGAAAATAGCCATTAAATCAAGGTAATGGTTATTTTAAATGAAGTTTTGTTTTTAAATTAAATAAATCATCATGTTAGTATAAACATGTTAATATAGTTATTAATGTGTAGTTGTAATATTTATGCCATGCTTGAGTTTAATATGTTTGGTTTGTATTTTGGTATATTTTATATGCTAAAATATGTGTTTAGAAGTGTATAAACAAGTCTTGGAATTTATGACCAAAAATATTTTTTATAAACCTTAGGTTTAATGTTATAATATTATAGAACATTAAATCATGAGAAAAACAAAGTTTGAATCACTCAAAATGGAGTTATATACAAAAAGTTATGAGTTGTGGTAGTTTATGTGATGTAAAATTTTTTATAAAAAAAGAATGATATTAAATCATGAAAAATTAAATTTTCATGTAATAAATTGATATTAAGTGATTGGTAATTTTTTTGGATTTTTATTGATGATTTAAAGCTTACTTGATGGTATAGTTTTTATTAAAGTGTGTATTTCCGGTCACTGTTCATACTCTGCTGGGAGGAAAATAAAAACACTGGCCGCGCAATGCGCGCCACTGTTCACTGCCGGACACGGAGCCAAACGGCGTCGTTTGGAGAAAATAAGAATTTCATCCGCGCGTTATGTGCAGAAGCTGTCACCGCCTTTTCCGAAACGACACCGTTTTGGTCCGTGGTTGCTATTAAGCGCGCAATGCGCGGAAGTAAGTTTCCGGGGAAATTACGATACTGCCCCTCCGTGTTTTTTCTCGGCGAAATTACTATTTTGCCCTCGGATCAGTTTTCAACTTATTTACAAAAATGTCATTCGAGTTAATTTTAATTAATTTAAATATTTGAAAATTAATTTAAAATTTTAACAAACATAATAATAATACAAAAATAATACATTCCCCCGAGTGATTCTTCCCACACTTATTGCACTTGTTGCCTTGCTTAGCCTCGCTTGATGGCTTTCCCGAGCTTTGATTGTCGCTCCATTTCCGTTTGTGAGGATTGCTCCCTTCACTGCTAATCCCTTCTTTGGGCCCTTCGTGGCCTTTCTTCTTGTGATCTTGTTGATACTTGGTTTCCACTTCATTTCCTCCCTCAGCAATTAGGGCTTTCTCCAGCAACGCTGAGAATGTGTTGATTTGTAGCATAACTACCTTTCCATAAACCCAAGACTTCAGTCCTTGTTCAAATCTTCGAGCTCTCCTGACTTCCGTGTCTACCTGTTTCGGTGCGAATCTGGCTAGTTTGTTGAATCTTGTAGCATAGTCAGCCACTGTCATGCTCCCTTGTTTCAGTTCTAGGAATTTCACTTCCATTCTTGCTTGCATGCTTTCTGGGAAATAGTTCTCGAAGAACAGCTCTTTGAAACGTACCCACGTAATTACTCCTGCTCCGGCTCTGTTCTTGTTTGCTTTCCACCAGTAATTCGCTTCACCCTTCAGCATGAAGGTGGCGAATGACATTTGTTGTTCGTCGGCCACCCTTGCGACCTCAAACACTTTTTCCATCTCTTCTACCCAAGTCTGGGCTTCAATGGGGTCAGTAGTCCCGCGAAACTCCGGCGGTCCTATTAATTTGAAATCCTTGAAATTAGCCAAGTGAGCCCCTGGCTGTTCTACTACTGGCGGTACTACTGGTGGTACCACAGGTGGTGGCATATTCTGCATATAACCTGCAATCATGGCAGCAAACGCCTGCATGGGGTCTGCTGGACCCCCGTCATTATTAACGGATTCCTCTACATGTGGAACTCTGGTTCTCCTTCTAGGCGGCATTATCTGATAAAAACAAAACCTTATACTATAATTCTGTGTCTTTACATTCCATGCCACATTTTATGCATGCATTTAACAGGTAAAACACAGTTTAATCAGAATCCTAAACAGGTATCAATAACTGCATTTATATTCATATACCACTGTTTTAAATACATCAAGTAACAACCTGTGGTACACTGCTATAAATGCTAATCCTAACCATGGTTATCCCTTTAAGAACAGAAAGAGGGGATTAACCCAACCTACCCCTATGACAAATAAAAGTCGAGGTCTAATACTATCCCAAGTCTAAGCAAAAACAATGGGATTTACAACATACCACTGTTCCCTACTATTAACAAAAAAAGTGGGAACTAAACTGCATCTATTTACAATCATAGTGCTAATGGAAACTACAATCCCCTAAAGATAGCATCCTCATGCTCCTGCCTGGCTATCATGTCTGCTACACGGCGACTAATAGTGCGCCTGTGGAGATCCTCTTCCCTAGGATACCTTCGGATCCTATGCCTCATCCTCTGAAAGGCATTATCAAACACAAAGTTCAAACGATCAAACCTGACTGCACGAGTTTGAACCTCCCTCTCAAGTCCATCCACCATCATGGCAGCTTCATCCAATTCTTCCTCAACACGGATTCTCTCCGCAACCTCTAGGTTAAAGTTGGCCTTCAAGGCCTCATGTTCCACCTGAAGTTATGCCAGATTCAGCTTCGTCTGTTCACGCTCCTCCTTCAGTTCAGCTACGTCCCCGGACAACTGATAGGCTACACCCTTATATTGATCTTCCATCTCCTGATGGATCTGATTCTGCTCCTCAAGATAATGGATTCTACCCTCGAGTTCGTCATTCCTAGTGGTCAGTTCTTCTATGATGTCATTAGCAGTTGTGCCCATGCCATCTTGATACTCAGTTGGCTCCTCAGGTGAAGTATTATCATAATACTGCACTTCCTCATTTGACTCCTCATCGGCAGTCTGTTGTTCCTCTGAGTCATCCTCACCACGTGGCCTCATCACCCCACCCCTAATTGGTTCCTCCATATCAACCACTTGTTCCTCCTCGGGATCCTCCTCAGGGTCAGACTCTACTAATGGTGATGCCGGTGCAATTGGTGCATAGCCCACCAATTGCTCTGTATCCACCGGTATATCGATGAATATCTCCTCATCTCGTGTTCCACTCGACTCCCCTATAGCCATCCTACAACACATCATGAAAAACAACCATTAGTACAACCATAAAATATAATCATTGAAAAAATGAAATTATATTTCATTGGGTACTACTTGACTCGATGAATTCCCCAATTCATCAAATACCACATACGATAAATCTCCTCGATTTATCTCCTAAAACACTCAATACGAGTTTAATACTAAGGTTATAACCTAGGTTTCGCAATCCTAACGTTTATAACCTACAACTCTGATACCAACCTGTGACACCCCTAAATTCAGGTACCAATACCTCGGATTTGGTGCTCACGATCAAATACACACATCACCTCTTAAACAACATATATTACTAAATGCGAAAAAAATAAACATAAGTTGTTCATTACAAAAGGCTCACTACGGTCCCAAGGTCTCAACCTTAATAAAATTTCATCATAACGATCCTATTAATATAAACAGGGTTCCATGATTTACAAAACAGGAATAAAAACATTTAAACTATTCTTAAAGCTTGCCCTTGCCTTTGTCCTTCTTGGAGTGCTCAGGCCTAACTGCAATTAGTTCATGATATATATAGCAAAAGTGGGCAACTAATATGCTTAGCAAATTCAAAATAATACAGACATATCATGAATAACTGCGAATAAAGTGAAAGCTCAACAATTTATAGAAGTTAATGAAATGACTGATAAGATAATCAAAATCCAAATGAAGGAATGAAAGATGATTATTTACTGCTGAGTGGTCCAACCGACCCTGAACGTTTCCAAGGAAACAACCTTCCGATTATCCTTTTATAAATCAGACTGTACTCGAGGGGATCAGCCTTTTGTACAACATGTATATGCATAACATTAAACTCTGACCATGTCAAACTATGACACTTATAATTCCCCATTTAGGGTTTGTTCTCTCAGTACAAGACTTCCACACCACTCAACTGGTTTGGAATAGCTTTTAAAAATATTACTTTATATGTCCAGCCCAAACAAATGGCGTAGATCCATTTGAACAGTTTATGAAATAAAGAACTTTAAATAATTTACTTGTTCAATGATAGAACATATTTTTCAATTGCATCAATGTGCAAATATCAATATTGGCATTTACTGTTAGGTTTTCGACACAGAGAAAGCAGCGGAATTTAAAAATTTTCCGAAACCCTAAGCCAGGATCCATGCAAATTATATTAATTTCGAAGTTTAGATTATTTACCGATTATTCGAGATGGACAGGAGACGATGGAATTCTGAAACGGCTTCGAATCTTCAACGCAATCCAGCGACTGCGTCTCTACAGTATCCACACGAATGCTCCGCGAACTGTCACACGATCTGCAGCAAAAGGGATCTGCGGTACTAGCCACCAAGATCAGGATTTCTAACCTATTTTTCTCTCTAGCCTCTTTCTGAAAGCGACTAGGGTTTTAGTTTTTCCTTACTTGACTTTTAGACTACTGATATATCATATATATATAGTAGTTAATAGGAATTAACTAAAACCTAAAATAAATAGAAAAATAAAATCCGAATTTATATATATTATATTTTAATTAAGTCTTACTTAATTAATATACATATATACAAATTATCCTATTAATTTAAATTCGTACTTTTTAAATACTATCAATCATATTGACATATTTAAAATACTTACAATTTAAATTAATTCCCTTTTAATTACTTTCTAAGTGTGTGACACTATAGGTTATTATTATGTTGGCAATAATTTTAAAATCATATTATAAAATTATAAACAGTGAGCGGCATCTAGTAATGCATCACTGCTACCCAAATAATAATAAGATCGGTGATTCGATACAACCTATTCGTGACCAATGTTTCAATGTAATTTAATCCTTTTAACCTTATATCCTAGATTAAACTCGAGGCATGGAATGTGTCATACTCTTCATAATTTAATCTGAGTTTTCTTGATCAATGAGTAGACTATATGAAACAAATCAATATTTGAGTATGGCCATGCATTTCATAGTCCTACTCAATCAAGAAGCCTATAGATATCACCCCTAATATATAGGAGGGTTAAATTCCATCTAGATCACTCATATTCCTCACACGATTCATGATGTACCCAATAACCACCTTTATTGTCCACCCTATTAAAGGTGACATTTAATGATATAAAAGTACACAAATTCTCGTGTAATAATATAGTGACTTCAGGTCGGAGGATCATTACATCATTGCCACTATAAGAATTTCTTATGACACTTTGCATAATGCTCCATGTAGAATTCTCATGGTGGGTCAGTCCAGTACATTGTTCTCTAACATGTACCTATGCATTGACTCAAATATCTCATATATTTATGACCAATGAGATTTGGCCATCAGTCAATCCACATACTAGTCTCAATGCATCATTGTTGTCCCATTAACAATGATACTCGACTAGGGACATTTAAGAGCAATGATACTAATTATAATTATATAATCTCATGTTGAAGTCACATACTTAAAGCTATATAATTCGTATCATTATTCTAAGGGCTTTTATTATGTTAACATTTATATAACACAGTAAATGAAATCATAATAAAATATTCCATTTATTCAATCAAATATAATATCAAAAATGTTAAGCAATTACATCAAATAATTAACCTCTAGGGCATAAACTCTAACATTTACATGGAATAATTAACGATAAATTAACCCATTTGACATGCTCAAAAATAATAGTTCGAGTTTGAGTTAGGAAACTTGCCTCAGTTGTTGACTACAGCTCTCACAACTTAAATTACAGCCTTTGATATACCTAGTATTAAATAGGTTTATCTTTCAATTAGTATAGCACATAGAGATTCATATATTACTATCATACATACTGCTACTAAAGCACATAATCCTCTATTTAACAACACGTAGCTTTCACGACAATAGTATCACACTTGGATAACATTTTAGTTAACTAATAATATTATTAATATCGAGTTCATTTACAAATGCTATTAATAACTCAATAACATCTTAATTGAATACCTACTATTATTATTAATCATTTAATAATAATTTAGCGAGTTACTATTATTATTAATTATTTAATAATAATTTAACTACTTAACATTATTATTAATCGTTTAATAATAATTTAATGAGTTACTATTATTATTAATCATTTATTAATAATTTAATGAGGTACTATTATTATTAATCATTTAATAACAATTTAATTACATACTATTATTATTACTCATTTAAATAATAATTTAATCATTTACTATTATTATTAATCATTTAATAATAATTTAATATTATTATTAATCATTTAATAATAACTTAATCATTTACAATTATTTTAACTAATATTATTATTTAATAGTATTTTAAATTACTTAGTAATATTTAACAACTTAAACAATTTAAAGGTAAATAGTTTAATTATTTTATTAATTTCTTTACTCCTTTCCTTTATTTATTATTTAGTCATTTAAATAATAAATAACTAATTTAATTTCTTTTTATTTAATTTATTTTTTATTTAATACAAGTTAAATAACAAATAATTACCTTTATGTATTATTTAATAAAATTAACTCATACATCCTTAATTATTATATTATCTTTATTTCTCTTAAATCAAGTGTATTTATCAAAAATACCTACTTGACTTATTATTTTAATATCTCTTGGATATTTGTATTATATTTTATTTTATACTCAAAATAATTTTCTTTTAATTTTTCAACCTTATTTACTATTTTTAAATGGTCCGTTTCTGTCCAAAATGGCATCATTTATTAAAACTTTAATTTTCATCAGAAAATTCTGAACTTTCTACAGTACCTTCCTGCTATCAGAGACCACTTCTATTAAAAATTTCATAATTTTATGCGTTATACTTTTCAAGATATTTCCATATTATGCTTGTAAAACTTGGAAAATCGTTGGGTCATAACTCCCTCATACGACGTCGGATGAAGTTCATTTTTGGACAGTGACTGCTATATACCATATAATATCATCTATAAAATGGAAGGAATTTTTAGAGCAAGAAAAGTTGCCAAAACAGCCCTCACAAGATCCTGGCAGTAGGTTTTTCCAGATTTTTCCGACAGGAATTGTTTTGCTAGGAAAATCACCATAAATAGCTCGTTTAATATTTTTCAGTCGTTCCACTTGGAAAATCTTCCTATCTTATAGTACTATCACCCAAAGTTGACGGATCATGAATACGACTTACGGAACGTGAACAGTAAATCCGGCAACCCGTTGCTCAGTTTAGGGTTTTTCCGGCAAAAAATGCTTTCATGTTTTGTTAAACTTTTCCACATAAATGAATACCAAAACTCATGTTAAACCCATTAAACTCTAGATATATTAGTCTAGCATGGTTTTAAGCATCAAGAGCTTTAAAAATAGTTTTCTACCATCAAAACACATTTTTGACCAATAAAATCACTTAAAACATACATAGAACATATATTAAAATGGAAAGCTAGGTTTGAAAATTTTTAAACCTCTTGGTAGCTCTTTTTCTTCTTGCTAGGAATGAGATGAGATGTAATGTCCTAGAATTTCCACATCTTTATTAATTAAATTATTAATTTAATTTCCAACGAGTTAGTTTTATGAGATTATTTAAATCTTTTTATGTGATTAATTAATTATGTGATTAAATAATTATGTGATTAATTACTAAAATTAATTAAAGGGGGTCACTAATATGTTATTAAATTAGTGAACAAACCCTAAAGTTTTAATATCAAAATAATTGATAAGTTTCCTATTAATTAAATATTCAATTAAATTGAATATAATGAGTGAATTATATATAATAAATTAATTAATATAATTATTAATTAATGTAAATAATGTGAAATATTAATAATAATATTTATTAGTCCATTTAGTAATTTAATACTAATGGGTTAAAATATTTAATTATTTATTCAATCTAATTATTTATTTAATCATGGATTGAATAATTAATGTGTAAATTATTAAATTAGCCCAACATGGGTCAATTAGTAGCCCAAGTGGAGAATAATAAAATTTGACAATTTAGTAGCCCAAACAATTTAATAGAAGCCCAATTGGTATTTTAAATTAAAGCCCTATGATTGGCCCACTTGGAAAATACTTAAATTAACTATTAATTGTTTAAAAGTGGAATGTGACACTCATTTTGGGACAAACCAAATTTGGGTCAGCCGACCATTGCATGGTGGAGAGAGAAAAAAATGAGTTTTGTGTTTATTTAGTTTATTATTTATTTATTTAATTAAAGGGTTGCTTGTTTTATTTTTGTAGTACATGAACCATGCTTCTTTTCACCTAATGTGGTTAACTTGTGTAAGTATCCAATAGGTGCATGATGGGCTAAAATTATTAGATATATTGTGTATCTATTAATTTTTCAAGTATACTTGAAAAGTTGATAGATGTTATTTCATTTTGCTCCAAAAATCAAAAGAGAGAGTTTGAGAGCAAAATATTTTGAGAGAGAGCAAGAGAAGGAGAAGGAGTGCTAAGCTAGTTTATGTCTTCAAGATTCACAACATATTTTGGGAGAAAAAGAAGAATAGCCATTAAATCAAGGTAATGGTTATTTTAAATGAAGTTTTGTTTTTAAATTTAATAAATCATCATGTTAGTATAAACATGTTAATATGGTTATTAATGTGTAGTGGTAATATTTATGTCATGCTTGAGTTTAATATGCTTGGTTTGTATTTTGGTATATTTTATATGCTAAAATATGTATTTAATAGTGTGTAAACAAGTTTTGGAATTTATGTCCAAAAATATTTTTTATAAAACTTAAGTTTGATATTCTAATATTATAGAACATTGAATCATGAGAAAAACAAAGTTTGAATCACTCAAAATGGAGTTTTATACAAAAAGTTATGATTTATGGTAGTTTATGTGATGTAAAAAAATTTTATAAAAAAAAATAATGATATTAAATCATGAAAAATTATTTTTTCATGTTATAAATTAATATAAGGTGATTGGTAATTTTTTTGGATTTTTATTGAAGAGTTAAAGATTTCTTGAAGGTATAATTTTAATTAAAGTGTGTATAGCCAGAACACTGTTCACAATCTGCGAAGAAGAAAAAAAAATAAGGGTTTTCGCGCAATGCGCGCTAGGTACTGTTCACCGAGGACACGGAGCCAAACGACGTCGTTTGGCGTCCGTAGAAAATTCACTCCGCGCGTATGCGCGGAAGCCATTTCCGGCATTTCAAAAACGGCGTCGTTTTGACCCGTAAAAACTAAAACGCGCGCAATGCGCGGTAAGAAATTTTTCGACGGAATTACGATTCTGCCCCTCCGTGTTTTTCTTGGCAGAATTACCATTTTGCCCTCCGATCAGTTTTCTGATTATTTACGAAACTGCCATCGGTCCGGTTTTTCAACTTAATTACGAAAATGCCATTCGGGTTAATTTTAATTAATTTAAATATTTAAAAATTAATTTAAAATTATAACAAAAATAATAATAATACAAAAATAATATTGGGGAGGATATTTTTCATTAAGTTTAATATTTAAATATTTTAAATATTAATCTAGTTGGCTAATCATGGTTAAGTTAAATAAATTTATTATTTATTATTTTAAATGTTAATAATAAATAAAGATGATAAATTAGCAATTATTATTTAATGCCTATTAAATAATACTTAAAGAGAGATAAAATTTATAAATGAATTATTTATTATTTAAATATTATTAAATAATAAATAATGATAATTAAGTAATTAATTATTATTTAATTAGCATTAAATAACGATTAATGGAAATTAAATTATTAGAGTAATAATTTATTATTTAGTTTAAATAATAAATAAGAATGATTTGATTATTATTTAACCTTAAATAATAATTAAAATTAATTAAATAATTAATTATTATTTAATTGACATTAAATAATAATTAAAGAGGATTAAGATTAGTAAATTATTATTTAATTTCCTTAATTAAATAATAAGTAAGGTTAATTACTTAGTTAATTATTGGTTGATTAACATTAAATTAAAGAAGGTTAAAATTAAGTTAATAATTATTTATTATTTAATAATAAGTAAGTACAATTAGTTATTATTTATTTTAAATAATAACTAGAGTTAATTAATTAATTTCTATTTAATCAATATTAAATAGTAATTAAAAAGAGATTGAGTTAATAAAATAAATTGAATTTAATTAAACAATTATAATAAGTTGTTTAAGGGTTTAATAAGTGTCCAACACTTAAGAAAAATATTTTCTAACTTATTAAATTATTAACCTAAAATGATTAAGTGTCTATAAGGTTAATAATATTGTTTTGACTAATGTAAATTATGTGTTAGTACTTATGTGTGGTAAATAAGTTCGTTATTAAGCGTATAGTTATGCAAATACGCCGTACTAATTATTAGACCGACTTTATTAATGTTAGGTCTTTCAAAGCAAGTTAGTTAAAGCTAGACAATTATTGTAGCTGAGCAAACAGGCAAGTTCTCTAACCCTACTCATTTATTGTTGAACAAGTTTCTATACTTGTATTTATTGTCAAAGCTTGAAGTGGTTTAATTATTTAAAATTATCTCACATCCATACTGTTTATAAAATCGCACTTAGTGCACTTGAAGCTTATTAGTTCTTGATTCATGAACTGTATTAAAAATGTCAAAAGCTAATAGTTCAGCTAGACATTTCGTTTATAAATTCAATACTTGAATACTTTTAAAAGCTTATCCAAACCATTGTTGGGTGCGGATTTCTTATATTAAGTCTGAGAATTGAACAACCCTAAATTAGGGGATTTTGTGTCTGGAAACCGACTTTGGGCGCCAGTGACTAAATGTAATGCATATACAGCGGGTTGAATAGGCTGATCCCCTTGAAAACCAAACAACTCAAAGGGTCAGAGGAAACTCTATTATACCCTCGTTAGTTCAGGGTCCTTAGTGACCACTCAACATTTTAAGATTCAAATATTCTGTTTATTAAAATTTGAATCCTGTTTCATTCACAATTGTTATATCTATTGTTGAATCATTGATGACATTTCCCATTCATTCATGATATATTAAATCTATATGATTGTTCTAAACTTGCTGAGCAAACTAGTTGCTCATTCTTGCTATATCATGAACCATTTTTCAGATAATCCTGATTACTCAAAGAAGGATAACGGAAAAGGAAAAGCCAGAGCTTAAGTTAGCTTATGCATGCTAATTAGATCTTTAATTATGTATTTACGGTTGTTAAACCTTTTGTAATTCCTTGTGATAGGAACTGTTATTATGTTAAGGTTGATAGACCCTGGTATTGTAACCTTTTGAAGGGAACCAATATGTATTATTCCGCGATATTTAAATGCAATGTCTGTATTTAATTGTCAGTGACCTCAACGACTCTTTGACTACGAGGAATGATGAGCTGGAGGAGAGGGTTACGCACTTGGAGGAGTAGAACCAGACCCACCAGCATATAGAGAACCAGTATAGGGATGCAGCTTATCAGTTCTTTGGCGAGAACACGTTGTTGAAGGAGAAGATAGCAGAGGTGGAGGTTAGACTAGTAACAGTCGAGTTGAGGGTTCAGTAGGTGCAAACTGAGAAGGAGGAGATTAGAGGCCATTGGCAGCAGGTTATAGAGGATAGGATCGAGATGGAGATCCAGCGAGATTCAGTGCATGGGCAGATGCTAGAGCTGGAGGATGAGGTTAGAGAGAAGAGGGTGAGGATAGATAGACTTAGTTATGTCTATCGTTCTTCTTTTGGCAGATTGTAGAGTACGGTGTACTATTACCCAGTGGAGGAGGGACGGTCTATGCACACTATCAGCAGGAGCGTGGTGATGGCTATAGGGGATGAGGAGTACGATGACGCTGTTCTTCGAGGGATGCGCAGGCATTAGTAGTAGTTTTCTTTATTTATGTTGTATGTAAATAGATGCAGTAGAAACCCAACTTTTGTTTTGACAGAGGGTTAGTATGATGTAAATCCCAACTTTAAGAAGTTGTGGGATATGATTATGGTTAGATCCCATCTTTTGTAGTATTTCAGGGATAATAGCATATATAGCAGTACGCTTATAATGTAAAAGTGCTATGCACTATGGTTTCAACATTTGAATATAAATGCAGATCTGTTTATGTTTATATGTGTCAAGATTCTTAATTGTACTTTAGTTAAATTGCTTAAGCTACAAAACGGAAGTAAAATAACTTTAACGATTTAAAAAAAATTTATACAGAAAACACCGCCACATAGAAGAAGTCAACCACTACCCCCACCACCACCGGAAGAGTCGGTTAATGTAAGACTTTAAACTAATAGGACTTTAAACTAATAGGACCACCTGAATTCCAAGGAACAACGGATCCTATAAAAGCGCAGACCTGGATAGAGGAGATGGAAAAGGTCTTCGAAGTCACCCGAGTAGCGAAGGAGCAAATGACCTTATTTACTACCTTTATGATGAAGGGAGAGGCGAATTATTGGTGGAAAGCCAACAAAAGTATAGCAGGAGAAGGAACTATCGCATGGGCGTGATTTAAGAAAGTGTTCTTGGAGAACTACTTTTCGAAAAGCACACAAGCCAGGATGAAAGTCAAATTCTGGAACTCAAGCAGGGAAACATGTTAGTTTCTGATTACATCGCCAAGTTCGATGAATTGGCAAGATTCGCTCCACATTAGGTGGACACTGAAGCAAGACGAGCAAGGAAGTTTGAGCAGGGTCTGAAGCCATGGGTTTACAGTAGGGTTGTTGTTCTTCAGATTAACAACTTTGCAACTTTGTTGGAGAAAGCTATAAAAGCAGAAGGGAAAAATGAAGCCCTAAATAAGCACAATCAAGAACAGAACAAGAAAAGAAGCGAATGAGGAAATAGAGAAGTTAGCAATGGGGGTAGTAACTCAAACAAGCACAAATGGAACAACAACAGCAACAGTTCAAGGACACCCTAATGAGGTGAATCGAAGAAAGGAAATAAATGCAGTACGTGCGGGAAGAATCACTCGGGGGAGTGTATGAAGGGGAGGAATGTCTGTTACAACAGCAGGCAAGAAGGGCATATCGCTCCTAATTGTCCCACACCAAAGAATAGAGGTTATTTCTCATGCGGAGCTGCGAACTATCAGTTCAAGGATTGTCCGAAAAGGAATAATAGCGGGGGAAGTATTGGATTCAAGGGAAACAACAGTAAACTCACCATTGGAGGCCCGATGCAACAGAACAAACCAACAACACGGTCTTTCAACATGACAGTGCAAGAAGCCGTGGAATCAAAAGATGTGGTGTCAGGTATTATTCCGATCAATGATATAAATGCTTATGTATTGTTTGATTAGGGTATGATGATTTGTGTATGATGATTTCACTAGACGGTTAAAATTGCCTAGAGAAAAACTAGAGAACCCAATAAATATAGAGGTTGCAAATAAAGAAGTGATTCCTGTAGAGTATATACATAGAAATTGTTGTGCTGAAATCAAGAATCAAAAGTTAAAAGTGAATCTAATTCTGATACGTTTGGGGGAGTTTGATGTTATACTTGGAATGGATTGGTTGTTGAACCACAGAGCGATACTTGATTGTTAGAAGAAGTGTATACACCTTAAGACACTAAATAAGTCTAGGGCTGTATTTTACGGCATTAAGTTGTCAAGACAATCTTCTTGTTTGACGATGATGCAGGCCAAGAAGCTGTTGAAGAAAGGTTGTGTAGGGCATTTGGCTCATGTGGTGGATACACAAATGGTGAATCCCGATATGGAGTAAATACCAGTAGTTAAGGAGTTCATGGATGTTTTTCCAGATGAACTGTCAGGTCTTCTGCTAGATAGGGAGATAGAATTTATGATCGATTTAGTATTGGGGACAACACCAATATCGAATGCACCATATAGGATGACTCTGGTAGAAATGAGGGAGTTGATGGTTCAATTGCAGGAGTTATTGGATAGGAAGTACATTCAACCTAGCGTTTCTCCATGTTGTGCTATTTGTAAAGAAGAAGGATGGATCAATGAGACTTTGTATGGATTATAGGGAGTTGAACAAAGTAACAATTAAGAACAAGTACCCGTTGCCACGAATTGACGATCTTTTTGATCAATTGAAAGGGGCGAAGTACTTTTCAAAGATTGACTTAAGGACTAGTTATCATTAGTTAAAAGTTAGAAAGGAGGACGTACCCAAGACGACATTCAGAACTCGTTACGGCCATTATAAGTTTCTGGTGATGTCGTTTGGACTAACGAATGCGTCAGCCGAATTTATGAACATGATGAACAGAATATTCAAGCAGTACTTGGATAAATTTGTAGTTGTGTTGATTGACGATATTTTGGTTTATTCCAAAACGGAGGAGGAGTATGCCAAACATCTAAGATTGGTGTTAGAGATATTACGGAAGGAGCAGTTATATGCTAATTTTTCGAAGTGTGAATTCTAGTTGGAGAGAGTTCAATTTTTAGGTCATGTTATTGACAAGGTGGGAGTTTTAGTAGATCCAGCAAAGGTAGAAGCAGTGATGAATTTGGAACAACCAAGGATGCCTACGGAGATTAGAAGTTTCTTAGGTTTAGCGGGTTAATATTAGAGATTCATCAAAGACTTTTCAAAGATAGCAACGCCGTTAATCAATTTGACAAAGAAGATATTAAAATATGTATGGACGGAAAAGTGCAAGGAGAGCTTTCAGGAGCTAAAGAAAAGACTTAGTGAAGCACCTGTATTAACTTTACTGGACGATACAGGAGGTTTTACGGTCTATAGTGATGCATCGCACAAGGGACTAGGCTGTGTGCTTATGCAAAACGGCAAGGTCATTACGTATGCATCAAGACAGTTAAAATATTATGAGAAGGGATACCCTACCCATGACTTGGAGCTGGTAGCGGTAGTGTTTGCCCTGAAGATTTGGAGGCACTACTTATATGGAGAGAAATGTGAGATATTCACAGACCATAAAAGTCTGAAGTATATCTTCACACAGATGGAGTTGACTATGAGGCAGCGAAGATGGTTGGAGTTGATCAAAGACTATGATTGTGAAATTCTCTACCATCCCGGCAAAGCCAATATAGTAGCAGATGCTCTAAGTAGAAAGAGCATGAAGAAGTTGTTTGTATTGACCGAACAAGAGGAACTGGTAAAGGAAATGGCTCGGATGGAGTTGGAGGTGAAAAATCCAAAGGAGTTAATAGAAGTGGAAGCAAGCCCAACATTGTTAGATAAGGTGAAAGAGGCTCAAGACAAAGATGAAGAATGTGACAGAATAAGGAAGAGGATGACCGACGGGAAAGTGGTTAAGTACAAAGTAGATAGCAAAGGATTGCTAAGGTTTGAAAATCAGGTTTGGGTACCGTTAGTGCCTGAATTACGAGAGGAGATTTTGCAAGAGGCTCACAGTACGAGATACTCGATACATCCGGGAAGTACGAAAAATGTATCAAGATCTACGTCAGCATTTTTAGTGGTCGAATATGAAGAGGGAGGTTGCATAATGTGACAGCCGATGCCTAACTTATCAGAGGGTAAAGGCCGAACATCAGAGACCAAGTGGATTGCTTCAGCCGTTAGAAATTCCTGAGTGGAAATGGGAGCATATCATGATGGATTTTATAGTAGGACTTCCAGCAACACAAAAGGGATGCGATGCTATATGGGTGATTGTGGATCGATTAACAAAGTCAGCGCACTTTTTGTCGATCAAGATTAAGTTGGGTTTGGATCAATTGGCTAAACTGTACATCAAGGAGATAGTCTCGAGACATGGAGTCCTAGTATCAATTGTGTCAGACAGAGATCCGTGCTTCACGTCAAAGTTTTGGAAGAGTCTTTATGAAAGATTGGGGATGCAGTTAAGAATGAGTACAACGTATCATCCACAAACTGATAGGCAAAGCGAGAGAACAATTCAGACATTGGAAGATATGCTCTGAGCCTGTGTGATGGATTTTAAGGGCAGTTGGGAAGACCATCTACCATTAGTGGAGTTTGCATACAATAATAGTTATCATGCGAGCATAGGCATGCCGCCTTATGAAGCCTTATATGGGAGAAAATGTAGAACACCTCTATGTTGGGATGAAGTAGGAAAACGTCGATTGTTGGGGCCAGAATTGATTCAATAGACTGTAGAAATTATCAAAGTAAAAAGAGCTCGACTAGTAATAGCTCAAAAAAGTCAGAAGAAATATGTAGATCTAAATTAACAGAAGCGTGACTTCGAAGTAGACAGTTTTATGTTTATGAAGGTATCCCCCCTAGAAAGGGAAGATCAGATTTGGAAAGAAAGAGAAGCTGAGTCCGAGGTTCATAGGACCGTTCAAAATATTGAAGATAGTGGGTGAAGAGGCATACAAGGTAGCTCTATGTCCTGAACTGGAGCATATTCACAATGTATTTCACGTGTCAGTGTTGCGACCATACAAGCCTGATTACAAGCACGTCATATTCTATGAGCCAATACAAGTTGAGAAAGACTTATCGTATGAAGAAATTTCTGTCCAGATATTAGATAGGAAAGAGCATAAACTATGAAATAAGGCTATACATTCTGTCAAAGTCCTTTGGAAGAACCACAACGCTGAGGAAGCTACGTGGGAACTTGAAGAATATATGAGGAATGACTATCCGCATCTTTTTGGGTAGCTTTAATTTGTAATTTCGGGGATGAAATTCTTATAAGGGGGAGAATGTATTGACCACAAATTTTATTAGACATTGTAATTATATTTATTAAATAATCAGCAATGCAATTTTAAATTTTTGGTACTAATTAATTGTGCGTTAGATAATTGAATGAATATACTTGTGTATGTGTATATTTATTTAAAGTGATAAAGCAAGGTGTTATAATTAATTAAAGAAAGTCTAATTGGATTATAATTTAAATCCAAATGAGGTATTAAATTAGGTCAAATTAATTTACCTAGTAGTCCATGTAATTAATTAAACAAGCCCAATGTAATATCCCAAATATTTCAAAAGTGATCTAACAAGATCAAAGTAGGGTTGTCATTTCAAAACCTAAAGAAGGATTGCTCAAGCATACCTTGAGCTATCTGAAGGATAAATACGACGCGAAACTACGATCGTATACAACTAAGAGGTTAAATTTTTTAACGTAATTAGTGTTATGTGATTAGTAAAGCTTGAATTGAGCTTTAAAATGAGTTATGTGAATATGTCTTATCGTATTTCACAACATAGTGTTAATATGAGGTTTAGATGACAGAGAATCAATAAAAATTGTTGGGAAAAAAGACGAAAAAGAGATGATTTACAAGAAAACGTTTGTCGTCTTTTTGGACGTTCTTTTCGACGTTTGGACTTTTTCTATTTCACGATATAGCATTTATATGGGGAATAGATACCAGGGAGCCACTGATATTTTTCCCAAATTAAAACATAAAACGCTCTTTAAACGGAAACACTTTCTATTTTTCATCAAACCGTTAATGGATACAGTGTTTGTATGCAACACCGGTGCGTAATAAGCAATAAAAGATTTTCTCAAAAAGTGTGTCAGGAATAAGACGAAATAGGGAAAAGACAAATAAATATTATTTTTGACTTTTTGATCGTTTAAGCATATTCTGAGAAATGGTAGTCGAAAACATTATTCACCAAAAAACGTGCAACGTCTTTTGGACTTTTCACTTTACAAAATAGTGTTTATACGGAACAAAACTCTGTAATATTAGACTTTTAAATCAGTTGAGGTCAATTTAACCGGAAGACTTGAAATGAACTAGAATTAGTTAGGGATGAACTAATTTCAGTTGAGATGTAACTGAGTTAGATGTAACTGGGTTAGGAACCTGACTAGGAAATAAACTTAGTTACAAACTAACTAAGCTTATGAAATAGTTAACCTAATCTAGTTGATATAAAACTAGGTTAGTTGACATTTTGTTGAAATGAAACTAGGTTATGTTAAACCTAGTTAGAATCGAACTAGGTTTGAGTAATTAGATTACCATTTAACCTAATTATCAATTAATTAAACTAAACCTAAATAGGATTAAGTTTAATTAAACTAAAGATTAACCTAAATTACAAGTTAATCTAATCGGTGAATTAATAACCTAATCGAATAATCAAATACCTAGGTTTATTGCTAATTAACCTAATCCTAACTAAGCTAAATTATCAAAAGGACTAATCTAACCTTGATCAAGCTTGTTAAATGACCATGACTACCCCTCAATTAAATGGTTAATTCAGCAACCACACAAGCCCTAGAACTATTCCTTTGGTAGGCTAAGTTGTGGACCAATTGGAAACTAACATGTGGATTATTGTGGTGTCACCAAAATGTGATAATTGCAACACTAAATGGCATTAAATGGGCTGGTTTGGTCGTTCACAACAAGTGGGAAAGGGTGGTGCACTTGAAGTTAGCTTAGCATGGAAGTTTTGTACTAATGACCTTTATACCCTGGCTTTGCATGTCCTATAAATAGCAAGCAATCCTCACTTGTTTCATCATTCATTTCCAAAGCAAAAATGCTAGTATCAAAGATATACACAATATGAGAGAGAGTTCTAGTGAGTTATGATTAAAGGAAGTGCAAAAAAATAGTTAAAGCTTGCACTTCGAGAGGTAAATCGTTAGTCATTTTTTTATATTCGATTAAATTTCGTAGTTTAAAAGCTCAAGAACGCGAGTCGTAGCCATGTACGATTGTCGTTCTCCATGTTCTTCACGTGTTATTGAGTCTTTCTTCATTTTACAGTAGTTATAATGTCGAATTTTAATTTGTAGTTTAAAGCTCAATGAACATACGTCGTAGCCATGTACGATTGTCGTTCTCCGTGTTCTTCGTATGTTCTTGAGCATTTTGGATATAACCGAATATTGAATGAATGATATAAATTATTATCATCAGAATGTTGTTATGTCTTTACTTTGATATAACTTTGAATTGTTAAAACTTAACATAGTATTGATAATGATCTATTTATCTGGATGAGGATCGGTAAATAACTTGTGAGTGTTGTACATCCGAGACAGGACTAAGCAATGTTGACTGGTCAAATCCATCGTTAAGGTTCCTCGGACCCAGGTATAACTCGTTATTACTATTCTGAATACCATATAAGTAGGATTACTGATATGAAAAGATATCACTATAAACAAATATGTTTCAAATGAGGGTTTTAATTAGTTAGGTAATGTTATGTACGGAAAAAGAATTTTGCACCGGACAAAGATACAACCATTTGTCACGGATAAAGATGCAAACATTTATCATGGATGAAGATACAAACATTCACCGCGAGATTCTCTGTTCCCAAGAGTCGTCCTAATGATTTAATACCGTGGATGTTGGAACATGTAGAGTTATAGAATATTTAAATCGTAAGGTAAAAATTAGACCGTTATATATGGTTTTATCCATTTATACGGATGAAATACAAGTTGATACTTGTATACTTATGAGACTGAGATCAAGTTAAGATTCAGGGACAAAGTAAAGATAAAATTTTAATGTATAGTCTAAAATAAGACTAATTCAACCAATATGATTATGGGATCATTGGTTAAGTCGATAGATGTACGAAATTAACGCACAAGGTCCGCTGCAGGTAAAAGTACGAGGATTTTGGGGTCGTTACAGTTGGTATCAGAGCAGTGGATATAGTTTTAAGGTAACAAGTACCTTGGAGTATAATCTGATGGATTAAAAAGAAATGGACTTGTGAAGAGTCCGTATATAATTAAAAGATATGCATAAATCTTATTAAATCTTAATACATAAAAATTAATATGTGAAAGAAATATAATGAATAAAGATAAACTCTTTACGAGAATATCTAAAGATAAATGAAATGAACTCATAATGAGTTCTCAAAGGAATCAATAAGATAAAATAATCTTATTAGTTTTTGTGTGAAACTGTTTCATAAAAATGAAATGGTGTGTATGGTATGTTGTGTAATTATACCTAAGAAAAGAGATGAGTAAACTCATAGAGAGATGTTAATGAGAAATTCATTTGGAGATACTTATTTGGAGATAATCAAAATTCATTTGGAGATTGTAAGAATTAATTAAGCTTATTGAAAAAATTCATAAGATAGTTAGAGAACGATTAGAGATTGCAATTGAAAACTCATATTAGTAAAACTGAGTAGAACGACTCTCTTGTATGGGAAAGAGTTTAATATGCTTCAGAGAACCGATTTAACTACATTGTTGGTATGAATAATTCATGGTCAGTGTTCTCAAAGCGGGTTACAAACTGAATGAAATCATTTGAGGATAGTGTTGATGAGACAAGGAACTGATTCATTAGTTCTTGGGTGGAGGAATAACTCAGTTTGCTATATTGATAAGTAAATTAAAATCTCATGTCAACTCTTCTTTGTATATATTTTGAGAAGGAGATTCTTTTCTCATATGTATATTGACTAGTTATTAGTTGTTACGTCACAACTATAGTTTTAAAAATATTTGTATGTTAGTTACTAAGTGAACGAACCCTTGTTATGGACATGGGCTATGAAATGTTAGTCGAACCGACTTGTGAGATGCGGCTACGATTTGTCTATAAAGTGCGATATTGACAAAGTACCAATGTGCGCTGAGACATTTCAATCCCGTGTTGATGAGAAGGGGAACTAATATATTTGTTTGTACTTGGTTTAATACAACCAATCAGTTTACTATATTACTATATATTTACAAAACTTGTGTTATGGTTAGAGAATAATGGAAAAGATAAAGGATTGAGGGTATTTCAAAAATCTTCTAGCTATGCTAGATCTTCATGGTTATATTCGCACTTGGGTGCCTTTGAAAAGAATTATTCACTAGTTGAACTGGAAAAATTTTGTTAGCTATATCTATGCTAATTTTTAAAGCTAGATGGAGTTAAATTTAATGAATTTTATCATGAACACATGGTCAAATGTTGTGGTTATGATCGAAGATCATTAATGCACAGTTATAGGGATGTGGGTGTAATAAAGTCATAAAATTCATTTTTAAAATAATTTTTTTTTGGCTATGTTATTCTTATGTCTATGCTAATTGTTTTGGCTAGACGGATTTAATGTGAAGGATAAAAATGATTTATTCATAAACACCTCATTTAACCTGGTGTGAAGATGATACATGATGAGTCATAAACGCACTTTGCAAGGTGCGGCATACAGTCATAAAATTGCTTTTCAAAAGTTTGAATGGTTTAAATATGAGTCAATGCCAATTGTTTCGGCTAGACACCTTTGGTTATGATAAAGAAACGGATGTACGATACCGGTAGATGCAACATACCGCGTCTTTAAAGAAAATATGGTACAACGACTGATCACCTGAAGTACAACGGAAAAAGGTGTTCTCAATCTTAATTGATTGTTACACAAGGCAGGGTGTTCTCAATCTTAATTGATTGTTACACTGTATGGTGTTTTTAAGTCCTAGTGACGGTTAAACAATTGCGGGTCGTACAATATCCATAGTATTTGGAAAAGGTCAAGGTCTTGATTGACTGTTGTATAAGTTAGAATCCTAAATAAAGGAAGAATATGACTGAAAATCTAGTTTGGTAAATGATTTACAACCTAGAGTTATGAAAGAAAATGTGTAGAGATAAGTGAACATTGTTCAGACCTAATTGGAGATGATTATACTGTAATTTTGAGGACGAAATTCTGATAAGAAGGAGAGAATGTAATATCCTGAATATTTATAACACTAATAAATGTGATATTAAATGACTAAAGTGAATAGTGATTAAAAGATGGAATTAGAAATTTTATATTGAAGAGAAAATTGGAGATGATTATACTGTAATTTTGAGGACGAAATTCTGATAAGAAGGAGAGAATGTAATATCCTGAATATTTATAACACTAATAAATGTGATATTAAATGACTAAAGTGAATAGTAAAGTAAATTTCGAGGACAAAATTCCTGTAAGTTGGGTTGAATGTAATATCCCAAATATTTCAAAAGTGATCTAACAAGATCAAAGTAGGGTTTTCATTTCAAAACCTAAAGAAGGATTGCTCAAGCATACCTTGAACTATCAGAAGGATAAATACGACGCGAAACTACGATCGTATACAACTAAGAGTTAAATTCTTTAACCTAATTGGTGTTATGTGATTAGTAAAGCTTGAATTGAGCTTTAAAATGAGTTATGTGAATATGTAGGATTTTGTGATTTGGTTTGAGTGGTTAACCTTAACACTTATTAAAAAATCAGAAGTCAATTTAAGGCAAAAACCTAAATTGGGAAAAAAGTTAAAACCTAAATCCTAGGGTCTAAACCCTAGGCCCTCGAGCAAAACGTGAATGTCAATTTGACATTCCGTTTCAAGATTCAACCTTCCCACGATTTGAAAACACGTAACAGTCAATAAAAGTTTTGCTCGAAAAGCATGTAAAAGCACTATTCACGAGATGACTCTTTTCATTCGTTTGACTGTTTCTTTCATCTGTGTGACTTATCGTATTTCACAACATAGTGTTAATATAAGATTTAGATGACAGAGAAGAATCAATAAAAAAATTTGGGAAAAAATACACAATTTACGAGAAAACGTTTGTCGTCTTTTTGGACGTTCTTGTCGACGTTTGGACTTTTTCTATTTCACGATATAGCATTTATACGGGGAATAGATACCAGGGAGCCACTGATATTTTTCCCAAATTAAAACGTAAAACGCTCTTTAAACGGAAACACTTTCTTTTTTTGATCAAACCGTTGAAGGATACAGTGTTTGTATGCAACACCGGTGCGTAATAAGCAATAAAAGATTTTCTCAAAAAGTGTGTCGAGAATAAGACGAAATAGGGAAAAGACGAAATGGTAGTCAAAAACACTATTCACCGAAAAACGTGCAATGTCTTTTGGACTTTTCACTTTACAAAATAGTGTTTATACGGAACAAAACTCTGTAATATTAGACTTTTAAATCAGTTGAGGTCCATTTAACCGGAAGACTTGAAATGAACTAGAATTAGTTAAGGATAGACTAATTTCAGTTGAGATGTAACTGAATTAAATGTAACTGGGTTCGGAACCTAATTAGGAACTAAACCTAGTTAAAAACTAACTAAGCTTATGAAATAGTTAACCTAATCTAGTTGGTATAAAACTAGGTTAGATGACATTTTGTTGAAATGAAAGTAGGTTATGTTAAACCTAGTTGGTTGAGTAATTAGATTACCATTTAACCTAATTATCAATTAATTAAATTAAACCTAAATATGATTAAGTTTAATTAAACTAAAGATTAACCTAAAGATTAACATAAATTACAAGTTAATTTAATCGGTGAATTAATAACCTAATTGAATAATTAACATCCTAGGTTTATTGCTAATTAACCTAATCCTAACTAAGCTAGATTATCAAAAGGACTAATCTAACCTTGATCAAGCTTGGTAAATGACCGTGACTACCCCTCAATTAAATGGTTAATTCACCAACCAACCACACAGAAGGGTCATGATGTCATATGGGTAATAGTGGAAAAACTAACTAGTTGGGTAATGTTCTATATTGAAAGAGAATTTTGCATCGGACAAAGATACAACCATTTGTTACGGACAAAGTTGTAAACATTTATCACAGGGGAAGATACAAACATTCACCGCAAGATTCTCTGTTCCCAGGAGCCGTCCTAATGATTTAATGTCGTGGATGTTAGAACATGTAAAGGCACGGCACAACTAATATAATAGTTGAGTACAGTATTCAATATTTCTAGATTAAAAATTCTAAAACTGTTGTGGACTCTCAGTTCCATAATAGAATTGAGAATCCAACCAACCAACTGAGAGTCCAACCATTAATACAAAAGGATTGATACTCAATCCAGTCATTTTTTTTTTAGGCAAATATTAGTGTGCTACTCATTCCCAACATAAAACTAGTTATTGACAGGTTTGAGCAATTAATGGATTGACGATAGCGGGCTCAAATTTATATAATATAATATATCCGGGTATCCCACACACACACCTTTTCTTTATTGACAAAACGGAATGAGAAGTTTGGCAGCATTTATTTGCCTTTAGTATTTCTAACAATCGATCAATATGATCCATGAACAATATTTCTTTTGAAAAAAGGGTAGTACTGCAAGCCATTTGGTGGGATCTAATGAGGGTAAAAAAAGATGACAAGGATATTCCCATCATTTTGGGGAGACTATTTTTAGCCATGGGGAGAACTCTCATCGATGTACAAAAGGGAGAATTAACAATGAAGGTCCAGGACCAAGAAATAACTTTCAATGTGTTCTGGGCAATGAAGTTTCCTACCGATTAAGAAGAATGCTTATGAATGAATGTGGTAAAAAGGGTGGTGGAAGATGAGTTTCTTAAAATTGCGAGTAAGGATCCGATGGAAACTACCTTGGTGAAGGACAGTGACAGTGACAGTGACGATGATGAGCGGGGGATGGTTGATTGTCTCCAAGAGCTGGAGGCACTACCATAGGTGAACACATGCAAGATACCTGTTGAGCCGTTAGAAAATGCAGATGAACCTCAAGATCGTTTGAAACCATCCTTGGAGGTACCTCCTTCTCTTGAGCTTAAACCCCTCCCTTCACATCTTAGGTATGCTTATTTGGGTGATTCAAATACTTTGTCTGTGATTATTGCATCTGCACTAACCCCTTTACAGGAAAGTAAACTGATAAGAATCTTGAGAGAATTCAAGGAAGCTATCGAAATCGATATCAAAGGCATTAGTCCATCATTCTGTATGCACAAGATTCTGATGGAAGAGGATAGCAAGCCGACTGTGGAGCATCAGAGAAAACTCAACCCCATTATGAAAGAGGTTGTTAAGAAGGAGATTCTGAAATTACTAGATGCTGGGATCATATATCCTATCTCCGACAGTACATGGGTGAGCCCTGTCCAATGTGTTATATATATATATATATATGTATATATATATATATATATCATTGTAAGGTAAAATAAAATTCATTTGAGACCATCTTTACAGAACAAATTAAAACAAAAGAGAATATACTTGTATCCCCCCAAATTTAGTGTGGTTGGTAGGGCATGGATACGTGAAATAGCTAGTTTGGAACTTCTATTATTAATCCATTCAAATAATTAAGGACCTCGGCACCCACATATATATTTATTGAATTTGGAATATAAATTACACCGTGTCTTCAGGCACGGGTTATCTCTAGTATATATGTGTGTGTGTGTGTGTGTGTGTGTGTGTGAATACTTATTTTGTCAATTTTCCTTTGTTTCTTTCTCTTCGAAGTATGAAATTAAAGCTCATAAAATATAAGTATGAAATTAAAGCTCATAAAATATTGTACAAGATCAAGTAGAATTTTAAAATTAAATCGAAGCAACCAACTTGGATGTATATTACGTACTAGTAAAAGAATCACATGAATATGACTCCAAAATATATAAATACAGATTCAGCAATTTTAGCGTGTTGTGTTTGAATCTTAAATATTATATTTGTGAATTAAATAAGTTATATTTAAAAATATTATTATTTAGAAGAAATTTTTTTTCAAATGTATTTAAATTTTTAAATGCTGCAAACACAGAATAACCATAACTGAATATTCGATTACCAGCATTTATAAACCGTTAAACGAACTAGAATCAAATTAACTTGTATTTATATTACACATTAATACAAGAATCACATGAATATATATGAATCCAATATATAAATACATATTCAGTAATTATAAAAAATGTGGATATATTTTTGGTCATCAACTTCTTCATTAAGGGTAATGTTATTAATTAATAGTATCAAACTTATTTATCCATGTACCGGTTGAGAGAATCTTCATCTATCATCCATAAAAAAATATAAGTATTATTTTAGTACCCTTCAATATTTCACCTTATATTTTAAATTCTAAAAAAAAATATTCAAACAATAGTCCCATATAGAATGAAAATATATATAAGCACAAAAATCATGCAAAATTGGTGCTCCAAGATAATACTAACTGTACGACTGTTTTTTCCATTGGATGATACATTTCAAACGCACCATTATTATGATCACATACTTTGTTTTGCCAATGGTTTTATAAACCTGCATGCACTATAAAATATCTGGCTAGGCAGATTATGATACATGGAACAAGCAACAAGCAATCCTTTTGAGAAGCATGTATCTGGTATGTACACGCATGCAGTATAATTGTGTGTGGTGCCTTCTTGCACTTTAAATTGGCATAAATCAATGATCAATAATGCGTTTGACCATTATGAGTAGTCATTTTCATAGTTCTTTTCGAGATCTTGAAGCTTAAATAGTTAAGAAGGATGTTTTGAAACTAGAATTATGAAAAAAATTAGTTTTTAAACTGAGTGTTCGAATGCAAAAACTTTAAACTGTCATAACTTTGCACTCGGATGTCCGAATAAGGCGGTTTCTGCCCATTATTTTTCATAAAAAGGGTCTATTTTCAGACGAATTTTGGATTACATAAATAAATTAGAACATGAAACAAGTTTAATTGCAATTTTCTCAATCATGGGGTGGACAACGTTAATGATTTTCAAATGGTCTTACGGCTAATATGATAATTGTTATAGGATATAAAGTTGGGAAGCAAATAATGATTAATTCTTAGAAGGGTGTGTAGGAATAAATACGACTTAGGATGGACAAAGTGCTAAACAACTTTGTTGATGAGTTGGTTTGTTTGTACTATACTTTTTCGCATTCTTTTGGAGGTCAAGGGTTCAATTCTAATAACCTATTATATTATTACTTTTTTATGTTCCCTCTCTTGTTATCACTGCTGAATCACACTACACTGTTGACACAGGCTTTTGGTTGCACGGAGATGGGTGTGAATTCCGAGTATATTGCTATGCATCCGTAGGTAGGCAAGGATCAAATACAAAATAGCACCACACAAAAAAGTTAATATTAATTTATCAAACAAAAAAAAAATTTATTATTATTTTTTTAATT